>CM060923.1:31837500-31847500 GCA_030737875.1 Allium sativum
GAATGAAATGGCTGCATGTGCAGCAGCACCAACTATAAGAAAACTACCGATCCACATGTGATGTGTAAACAATGAAAGTTGTGTACCATAGTCAGTAGCTAGATATGGATAGGGGGCATGAATGCTTTATTATTTTTAGGATCTGGATCCATTATTCATTCAATGGAATCCATTATTGTATTTTCAGCGGGAATGTTTCAATAAAAGTAGGCATAGGGCTGAAGAGAGAGCCAAAAAAGGATCTTTCATGTACAATCCTGCATAATCTCGAAAGTTATCAGTTCCGGTACGTAGACCAAATGATACATTGCGAGCAAAAGTTCCTAGATTCATGGAGATATAGAACAACATATAAGTTATCATGCTTGCATATCCATCATTTGTGTCTCCAACAATTATTCCAATAATTACATATCCAATATGACCGATGGACGAATATGCAAGCATACGTTTCATGCTTGACCACCAAAATTAATTCCGATTGAGCGAATCAATAAAGTAAATAATACCAATATAAGCATGGGAAATAACATAGTATTGTCCGACTCATGAGGATATGTGTAAGTATATTTATTTATATAATAAGTACTAAAATGTCGTACTCTATTTTGAAAAACATTTTCAATTTGATATGTATTTTTTGAAAAAAAAGAAACCTTAGTATTCATTGTTGAAAACCGTAATTGTTTTTTTATTTCTTTGGGTACTTCTTTTCCGCATAAGGATATTGAATAGAAAAGAACTATTTTGAGTGTTACTGTAATTTTGAAAATGAATACGCAAATGTCCATCAAAGGTAAGTAAATACATTCGAAACATGTAAAATGCAGTGAATCCTGCTGTAAATGAAGCAATTATTGCGAAAATTAGCGAATATAACCAACTATCATTAAGAATTTCATCTTTCGACCAAAAACAATCAAGAGGTGGAATACCACAAAGAGAAAGTGTACCTAATAAAAAAGTAATTCTTGTAATTGGAATATATTTTGTTAACCCTCCTATAGGAACCATATTTTGACTTTTATCTGGTGAAAATCCAACAATGGATTCCATTGAATGAATAATGGATCCAGATCCTAAAAATAATCAAGATTTCGGAAATAGTGGAATCATTTTTTCTCAAACCGTATGAGGAGAAAACCTCTTATACGTTTCTAGAGGGGGTTATTTATCTATATCTATCCCAACGAGCGATCTATCAAATCGTTGAAATTGATGTTCGATCCCGACGAGAAGCAATGGCTTCTTAATCGTAAAATACTTGCGCAAATAGCTATATCAAATAAGAATTGTCTTAGGCACCCCTTCTCCCGAAGTTACGGGTCTATTTTGCCGAGTTCTTTAGAGAGAGTTGTCTCACGCCCATAGGTATTCTCTACCTACCCATTTGTGTCGGTTTCGGGTACAGGTACCCTTTTGTTGAAGGTCGTTCGAGCTTTTCCTGGGAGTCTGGCATGGGTTACTTCAGCGACGTAGTACCTGGTACTCGGACATTGGCTCGAGGCGTTTTCTTTACCCCTTCTTAACCTCGGGAACCTCAACACATAGATCCATGGATCCATACATCTAGATCGAAAAAGAATCAATTGAAAAAGAAAGAATCGGAATTGATTCTCAAAGTCATGTGCAGTAGCAATACCGAACCAAATATGACGAGTAGTGGGATCCTGAGCTAAACGTTGGAAATCTTAATGCCATAATGCCTTTCAAATCCTCCTAGCCATTATCAAACTGCAATAATTCTTTTTTTTTTTTTTTTTTTTTTTTTTTTGAAAGGCAAAAAGAAATTTATTATTCACAGAACATTTACAGCATTACATCCTAAAGCATTATACCAAAAGAAGAAAACTATAACGTGCTATACAGTAACTTAAGAGAATCACAAGGACAATCTGGTAGATTTTGTAAACTTTCTGAGAACAGTCATGCAAAGCTGATCAGCATTCCTCATGTGGTCTCCAAAAATCCGATTATTCCGTTCAGTCCAAATTTCATACATAAACTTTTTCATAAGCTTCAACAAAATTCTTGCTAAGAAGAATGCCCATGTTGTGGCAATTCCACCCAGAAGGTAATGCGTTACTCCTATAGCACAGATTACATTTTTCCCTTTGTGATTGAGAATTGTATCTATAGCTACTGCTGTTTTGTCGGTCGAAGGTATTGCGAGACAACCAGAAGCAGAAGGAAAAATAAGAGGCACCTTATTGCTTAGTCTAGCTTTTATGGAAGCTTTAGACATTGGAGGAATCTTTTTGGTCTTCCAATATCAATAGATTGATTGTTTCGCTCAATTTGTCTCATACATTATGGGGATGGCGAGAAAAGATATATTTTACACTCCAGAGGGACTATAATTGGAGATACCATTATTTCTGGTACCCTGCTAAGTGATGATTCAACATCGATTCTACATATTTAAATCTCGGTTTTCGTTTCCCTTGTGATGGGCCTGGAAGAGGGGGTACATGTCAAGTATCCTCCTAGGATCATGTCTTTTTAGGTTAAAAAAATTATTTTGATTCAACCATCTCTTTTTAAATAAAAAATAAAAAATTTGGGCTATGTATCAATGGTCAACCTCGTTATAAGGTTCCGTAGGAACAATTAGTTATTTCTAAAACAAAAGAGAAAGCACGGGAAAAATGTACGAGCTCCTTCTAACGGAAAAATAAAGTTCAACGAGTATTTGGTTCATCCCACACGTACCCGTCACGGGCATCCTTCTTTTCTATGTTCTATAGACTTGTATGTAACTATTGAGAGTCGGGATATTCTACATAGTGTAAATATTCCTCCTAAATGTTTGATTTTAGTTCAAAATAATCAATATGTAGAATCCGAACAAGTTATTGCTGAGATTTGTACTGGAACGTCTACTTTTCATTTTAAAGAGAAGGTACGAAAACATATTTATTCTGAATCAGAGGGAGAAATGCACTGGGGTACCAATGTCTATCATACACCCGAATATACATATAGAAACGTTAGTCTCTTATTGATATACCCAAAAATTGTTTTGAATTTAGAATTCAATGAAATATCTTTATTTCTACCCATACACTCAATCACATTTGACGAACAAGAGCCAGTCTGAATTGATCTTGTAACAGACCTGCTACAAAACGAATACGTTTATTTTTTAAGTAATTCATATCGTCAAATGTACATTGAATGTACAGAAATGGCTATAACAGAGTTTCTGTTATTCGTATTAACAGCTACTCTAGGAGGAATGTTTTTATGTGGTGTTAACGATTTAATAACTACCTTTGTAGCTCCAGAATGTTTCAGTTTATGTCCCTACCTATTATCTAGATATACCAAGAGAGATGTACGGTCTAATGAGGCTACAAATGATCTCAGTACCACTTCTTTTTGCTACGAGTTTTTTTTTCAATTCGTTTCATGTCTCCAAAAAACTATTGAATCTCTTACAGAGCCTGTTCATGCATGACATAAATCAGACATGATCATAGAAAAAATTCTCCTCAAGCGAACCGGCCTATCTTATGCTACATAGGGGGATTTACATGGTGGTTGGATGCGGAGACACGCTTGGTTGGGAATTTTAACATGGTGGTATAAAAAAATATATTAGCATGACCCAATCAATAGTTCAAGTCACACACTCCCATAATCCATCCATCCTCTCTTCGGAGAATCCACTTCAACTATTCTTATCAAATAAGAACTAAACTACTTCGGAGTTGAATAGAAGTATCAAAAAACATGTCTTATTTTTTCAATAATACATATTTGTAGCAATGAAATACTATTGTTCCTTCCCGATAGGATATATCAGAAATTACAAATATCTATGATTTGTTTTCTCTATAAAATAAAGCTATAACTATAAAGGACCTGAAATATCTTGCTTACGTACCATTGGGAAGTTCATTAACATAAATACGGCAGCAAGAAGAGGCAATACAAAAGTGTGTAAACTATAAAAACGAGTCAAGGTAGATTGCCCCACACTAGCACTTCCACGTAATAACTCTACCAAAGGAGATCCTATTATAAGAATAGCGTCAGGCACGCCTGTCACAATTTTTACTACCCAATAACCAATTTGGTCCCGAGGTAAGGAATAACCAGTTACATCAAAAGATGCAGTCAATACAGCCAGAACCACACCTGTAACCCAAGTTAATTCACGGGGTTTTTAAAACCCACCTGTAAGATACACATGAAATACGTGCAGAATCATCATTAAAACCATCATACTTGCTGACCAGCGATGATCTGATCGAATTAACCAACCGAAGTTAGCTTCGGTCATTATTTATTGATCGATTCTATTATTTCATAGCATTACTATACCTTCCCTATTCATTGCGGGTTGGTTATTCGTCATTACAGGTTTAGCTTACATATATTTGGAAGTCCTCGACCAAACAAATATTTCACAGAGAGCCGATAGGGGATTCCATTAATAACCGGCCGTTTTGATTCTTTGGAACAACTTGATGAATTTAGTAGATCCTTTTAGGAGTTAGTAGGCCACCAATGACCATAGATCGAACCTATCCAATTTTTACAGTCGATGGTTAGCTATTCACAGACTAGCTATACCTACCTTTTTTTAGGATCAATATCAGCAATGCAATTCATCCAACGATAAACCAAATTCGAATTATAGAGCTATGACACAATCAAACCCGAATGAACAAAATGTTGAATTGAATCGTACCAGTTTATACTGGGGTTTATTACTCATTTTTGTACTTGCTGTTTTATTTTCCAATTATTTCTTCAGTTAAGAGAAAGAAAGATAGTAGTAGGAATTCTCTTATCCCATCAAATTAATTTTTATTCTTTTTCTGTCGACGAAAGATATATCTCTGACTTCTCAATTACTAATGATCAAGTAAGGAATCTTTTTTTAGATAATTATTAATAACTATCCTTATCAATCCATAAAATGGTTCGGATTTTTCCTTTCATTTCATTTATCCAGTCCTTGTCTTGAATTTTTCAAAGAATTCATAAAATAAATAAATAAATTAGAAAGATATAGGCCTAGAAGCTAAAAGAGGATATCCTGAGCAATTGCAAGAATTGGGTTCATTGATATTCCTGGTATAGTAGTGAAACTGGAGAGTTGAGACTGATGAGAATTCAAATCTACTCCAAACCTAGAGTAATTACATGATGAACCAAGAAATTTCCCGGACCTATTGTTAAGAAGAGCGAATTATTATTTTCATTAATAGCATTTAACGAATCCTCCCTTCCCGAAGGAAGAATGTGAAATTCTTTTTCCTATCAGCAGGGACCAGGAGATTTTATCTAGCCATAAGAAGAATGCTTGGTATAAATAACTCACTTCTTGGTCTTCGACCCCCCTCAGTCACTATGAGCCCGATCAGTGCAATAGGATGTGTCTATTTATCTATCTCTTGACTCGAAATGGGAGCAGGTTTGAAAAAGGATCTTTAATAAATTAAAAATTTAAAGACTTATTTTCTAAAAGTCTTGTTTTTAACCTACTTTTTAATGTATTTTATGTAATTTAATTAATTATTCTAATTATATAGTATATATATAATAATTATATTAGTATTTGTTGTTTGTTATGTACATAATTTAAATATAGAATAGTAATTAGTAAATAAAACAAATTTCATTTG
The DNA here is from genome assembly GCA_030737875.1 of Allium sativum. NCBI lineage: Eukaryota > Viridiplantae > Streptophyta > Magnoliopsida > Asparagales > Amaryllidaceae > Allium > Allium sativum. The sequence continues at coordinate 31,843,140 of CM060923.1, forward strand.
ATCTTGAGATAGACATGTAATAAAACAGTTTTAATATTCATTATAATTACATTTTATTTCTTTTCCCAGTAGAAGTAGAAATTTTTTTCCATTAGGAAAAGAAATGAAATAATACATAATACTTAGAACCAAACTTGCAGACAGATAAGTTAATATTCGACATAAAATAGCTACCAGTTCTAACTGATCTTCGAAACAAACAAAAAGAAAGATGAAACATAAATCATGGATCAACTAAACCCTCTCAAGGGCTTGCTTAAGAATAAGAAAGAGGAATCTTATGGAAATATCATGGAATAAGGTTTGATCCTATTCATAGGGATTCCGTAAATAAAATATCCATAAAGTTTGAAACAATTGGGACTTTTTCGGAGATTGGATGCAGTTACTAATTTATGATCTGGCATGTACAAAATGAAAACTCCATTCTCGATTATACGAGAATTTTTATGAAAGCGTTTCATTTTCTTCTCTTCAATGGAAGTTTCATTTTCCTAGAATGTATCCTAATTTTTAGCCTAATTCTTCTTCTGATGATCGATTCAACCTCTGATCAAAGACGGAAACAAATCCACTATCCGCTTTACGTCAAGCAATACATGGAGTAACTCCCGATATTAGTAAGAACTAGAATTTTTATCGATACTGGAACTCTTAGGGAAGAAAATAGGGTTACGTTTGAATTTGAAATAGATATATGGAGTTGATAAAATTTTATGTGATTCAGTAAACAGAATATACATTCTCTATTATTGTATTGCTAGGTCGATTCAGATAAACGAACCCCCATCTTCTCGATTTCTCCCACATTTTTATTTGGATGAGCCGCATCTTTGGATGCATACGGATCAAAAAAATTGCAAAAATAAAGAAATCAATGTGTTGATTCCAATCCTATTTATCTTTTTTTAAGAGATTCCTGCTTTTCTAATGAAGGGGTTTTCTCTTCCATTAAAGAAAGAAAGAGTTTTTATCCTTTCCCTAAAACAAAAAAATAATTTACTGAACTTAGTTAATTAACCTCTCCCTCCCCAAATCGTGCTTGCATTTTTCGTTGCACACGACTTTCCTATCTATATGAAGAAGAAATCGTGTAAGGAAGGAGATTCCTATTTGTACAAATGGTACTTCAAACTTGGAACTAGCATTCGTAATTTGATTAATTTATTTATTCCTTTTCTGCATGAGGAGGAAAGGAACATTCATTTCGAGGAAAATAAAAACAGGTTTATTCCACCTCCTTTTACCTTTCAAAATGGATTAACTAAGCTAAAAAAAAAACAAAAAAGGAATTCCATTGAAATGTATTTTTATTGACCAATTAGAACTATATCCTAGGGCCTATAATTGTCTCAAAAAGTCCAATATACATACATTATTGGACCTTTTGAGTAACTGTCAGGAGGATCTTATGAGAATTGAATATTTTCGTACAGATGATGTAAAACGGATATTGGGCACTCAACAGAAACATTTCGCAATCAATTTACCTAAGAATAAGTTTTCATTTTAAAGAATTTTTTTCTTTTTTTATAAAATTTTATAAAAAAAGCTTCATTTTTTGTCTTCGACACACAATTCGTATTTTTCATAGAAAAATCTCTGATCAATGATAGAAAAAGATCCATTTAGCATCATATCTAACGGATCCCTTGGTTCAGACCGAAGAAGTAATGTCACTTGATTATTATCAAATTGACTGCAATCCTTTTCTGTCCGTGAGGATCCCGCCAGAGCGCCTTCTACTTCTAATAGGCCACGAACTAGATCAGAAGCATTCTCAACCTAGGCTCGGGAAAAAAAGAGAAGATGGATATGAACGAGATATCCCGGCAAAATAGCCCTTAATTTCGGGAGAAGGGGGCTTGCCCTTTCATGAGCGGGGACAGAATGAAATGACCATAATAAAGACACGTACTGTCTACTCTTGATTCATCACATTTCCACTGTAGTGTTCGAGTGGATCCTGCTATTTCCTCTCGAACCATACTAATATTATTATTTGATCAGATCATTGAATCGTTTATTTCTCTTGAAATCCATTTAATTCTTTTTTGTACACATGTCTTTTTTGGGAGGTCTACATCCATTATGTGGCATAGGTGCCACATCACGTACGAAACTTAATAGTATACCAGTTCTACGAATAGCCCGTAATGCTGCATCTCTTCCGAGATCAGGACCTTTTATCATAACTTCTGCTCGTTGCATACCTTGTGCTCGTGAAGGTAATGAGATTATCCGCGAAGCTTGCGGAACCCTTTTTCTAAATGAAATTGACCAGATACGCGCAGGAACTAGCAAGATATTTTACTGATGTCCTTCAATTTTTGTCTTGTATAAGCTAAGATTAAAGCCAAATAGCTAGAAAATAGTAGTCCAAATAGCTAGAAAACGGTAGTTTTGGTTTACTAGAACCATCAGCAAATTTTTTTAGCTCGGTGGAAACGAAATTAAATTCTTTTCCTTAGGATCCCTCGAGTGGAAATAGGGAACGAAGTAACTAGATTAGACGGATTTGAAATAATAGAATCCCCCTTCTCTAGAAGGATCATCTGGAAAGCGAGTGGCTTTGGGTGTCTTTAATAAGAAAAGCTGACATAGATGTTATGGATCGAATTTTTGTTTCTGGGAAGACATCAATTTTCCATAAAGGAGCCGAATGAAACAAAATTTTCATGTTCGGTTTTGAATTAGAGACACCTAATGCCAATAAAAAGTGACCCACCCTATACTATTTAACATCCAGAAAACTGCCAAATAAAACGCGTCCCAAGCAGAAATATCAAAAGTACCCCCACGTCCCGGGCCGTCGCAAGGAAAACCAAAAGTTTTTTATGATCTTTCTGTTCAAATAACAATTAAAGTGAAGCAGGGACAGGAACAACGAATCTCTTTATGATAAACAGATCCATTTTGCAAGTTCGTTATTATGGGTAGTTCCTACGAAGGATCGGAGGCATTAATATATCTAAAACATAATTTAAATACAATAATTTGTCCTCTAAAAAGGGAAAAATTGAATGAATTGATCGTGAATCTTTTGTCTCCAGCTATTGGGGATCCCATTTCTGTACCAAGTTGAACTTTGTCCCAACAGCAAAATCGGTGTTTTACTACTAATCACAAGTTTTATGTTCGACGTAGTACTCATACTGGAAATTACGAGCAAGGATTACTCTATCAACCACCATCTACTTCAGAAAGTATCTCTGAAGTATTTTTCAAATCCAAAAATTCAGTATCTCCACATGAATTAGTGAATAGGCTAGATTTGAACAGTCTTTTTATATTCTAATTCTATTGGATTTGAATTTGAATTGAACGTTTTTTTCTTCAATTTTAACTCATTGCTTCATTTCTTGTTCAGATAAAATATGCCTATCATTATCTCACATTAAGTTAGAAAATTAAAAAATGAGAATTTTTTTATCCCTTTTCTATGTAAATAGAATTTATTTTTGGTGTTCCATGCCCTTTATAATACAATGGGTTTCAAAAAAAAAGAATCATTCTTTTTTTTCTTAATTCAAAATACTACTTAATACTAATGAATGCATTTCCATACTATAAATAAGTAAGTGGGATAGATAAAACATTGGATCATGCCACATCACTTACTCTACAGGATCTTACAGAGCCTATTCATGCATGACATAATTCAGACATGATCATAGAAAAAATTCTCCTCAAACCCGTGGAGAAGCACATTACAGTACATGTATGCTTCTAGCGGGAATCTTAGGAAATACCCCATTTAGAGGATCATTTACTCTGAAATTTAGACAGAAATGGAATTGTAATGCTAGGATCTTGAGAGATCTTTCTCGATCAATCCCTTTGCCCCCCATTCTTCGAGAATCATGGAAGTCATTGGTTCAAATCCAATAGTAGGTTACAATGACTAATCATTTCGCTTACAGTGAAAAAAAATAGTGTCATAATAACCCAATTTTTTTTCTAAAAGAAAATAAAATAAAATAAAATATAGACTATTTAGTAAAAATTAGATCTTGAACTAAGAAATAGGCCTAGAAGCTAAAAGAGGGTATCTCGAGGAATTGCAAGAATTGGGTTGCGAAAGGGAAGACGAAGAGCAAAATGGAATCATTTCATATTTCGTCGACCAATCCTTCCAGATCAAATTCGAGTTCGAACCAGTAGATAATATAGATAAACATGAATCTAGGAACTTTTGCTCGCATTTTATCATTTGGTCTATGTACCGGAACTGATAAAATTCGAGATTATGCAGTCGTTGATTATGATTAGGTTATGATTAAGAATAATAAGATTAGTTAATTATTTTGATTTTGATCTTGGATAAATGGAAATTTTATTGATAAGACCTCCTCAATTAT
>CM060923.1:33052500-33407500 GCA_030737875.1 Allium sativum
TGATCACTTCAACCGCCGGCCGATCCTCCATTCCATCACCATTCCACGTGAAACCACCACCAACGAACTCCCCTCGAAAATCTCCTTCCACCAGTACCCTAAAACCCCAACTCGAGATCACCTACTCCATTACGTCCGCACGACAGTCCAGAAACCGAGCGTCAGTTTTACTTTCCGAAAATTCCCAAAAACCCACAAATGAAAGTACTCTCCTCACTAAACTTGAATATAACACCCAAACCAAAAATCAATGCTCGAAATGTCTAAACAAACGAACCCTAATTCGCTGCAAATACCAGACCTCGACGGAATCATTGTCGAGCCTTATAAAATCGATATCAGATTAAAGTAAATGCTATGAGGGATATATATATATATATATATAAGTTCTATGATTTTAGGATTTTTGTGGAATTTCTTTTGGATTTTTCTTTTTTGCATTTTGATTTCCGGGGATGATGAAGAGAACGCGATGCCAGTTATAAAGGGGGGAACGGGATTTTGAGTGGCTGTAAAAAGATGGGGTGTGGCCTTGTATTGTTCACTAACTTAGATATTTTATTTATTATATTTTAGTTTTTATTCATTTTATTTTCGTTCTTGCTTTCTAAAAATCCTTGTGATCACACACGATGTTCAAAAATCACGGAAATGGTCATGTAGCTACAGTTCGACATTTCAGTTCCAACGAAACTGGTTTCATCGAATTCCGAGGTCGTTTGCATCACTGGCTATTTTTAAAGCTCTGAATGACCCATTTAAATATATAAATATATTTAAATATAATTAAATTAAATATTTATAATTAAATATTATCGTATATATTCACAACAAAATATCATACAGCTCTAGAATATTCCTATATGAATTTCTAACTCGATATTTCAAATCCCGATTAAATCGATATTCGATTTATAATGAAATTCCCTTTATAAATATAATTAATTCCTTTATAAATTATAAAGGAATTCCACAGCGACTTTTCTAAAATTTGATTTGGACATAAATCAAAATCTACATAATGAAATCCCGATTTTTCTCTTCTACCAGAAAAATATACTTCACCAGTTCCATACGTTTCTTGTTTCACAGAAATCCGATTGAAAACGGACCCTGTATATTCATTTGAAGTTCAAATCGCCAAATAGCGAACTGCCGCACCATTTCCAGCTCGATTTTAATTATAATATAATTATACGTTCAAGCCGTCGTTCAAATAATATATTCGTTATTCTAATTCAATTCTAAACTGAATTAAATATCACAGATGATCCAGTTCACACCATATTGTGAATTCCACTATTTCTGAATTAAATATATTATTTAATTATTATTTTAATTAAATATTCACCATTATTTAATTCCACAACCATTAAATCCTTTTAATCACCCTTTAAATAATTAAATTAATTAATTATTATATCGTTGAAAATGCGGGTCATTACAAAATTGGAGGTCGTTTGCAAAAATGGCTATTTTCTGAGGCCCTAAATAGACCGTTTAAATATTAATATATTTAAAAACAATTAAATTAAATATTAATAAATTAATATTATCGTATATATTCACATAAAATATAATACAGCTCCAAAATAAATATATCGGGATTTGTAACTCGATATTTCAAAGTTCCCAGTTATATCGATATTCAATTTATATTAAAAATCCTTTTATAATATAAATAAATCGTTATAAATTATAAAGGAATTCCATAACGACTTTTCGAAAATTTGATTTGGGCACAACTCATAATCTACACGACGAAATCTTGATTTTTCTCTTCCATTAGAAAAATATACTTCACCTGCTTCGAACGTTTCTTGTTTCATAGAAATCCGACTTAAAATGGATTATGTATATTCAATTGAAGTTCGAATCGCCAAATTAAGAGTTGCAGCGCCATTTCGAGATCGATTATAATTATAATATAATTATACGTTCGGCTGACATTTATAAATAGATTCGTCAATATAATTCAATTCTAAACTGAATTATATAATTTAAATTGTCTAATTCACACAATATTGCCATTTCAGTATTTCTGACTATTTCAGAAATTAAATATATTATTCTATTATTATATTAATTGAATATTCAATATAATTTAATTAAACAACCCATTTAAATATCTAAATCACTATTTAAATAATTAAATAAATAAATTATTATACCGTAAAAATACGGGACGTTACAGATAATCCTAAAGTCGTTCAAGTCGGGGTATTTTAATTACCTCTCAGACCTTGATCAACAACATTCTTATCTTAAGATAAATATGAATTGTAATTCAATAGCCCATTTTCTTCTAATACCAACAAATATCCCTTCACTACTTTATTTAAAATACGGTTTTATAAACCTTCTTACTTTTGAAATCTCCGCTTAAATATATTATTATTACTAAATTTATTGATTTAGTAAATAAAATACCAACTTTTAAACCTTAACTTCTTTAAACAATTTATTTCATTATCTGGATTTTGTTACAAATCTAATTACTCGATCTTTTACCAAATTTAATTACAAGAATCCTCTTTCTAAACCTTTTATTTATTCCCTTTGGGAATCTTATCTCAAAACTCATTCATTTCACTTAGTGCCATCATTAAATAATGTTAATTTAAAATTAACACTTTAACTTCACATCCTTTTATAATCTCGTTTATCTAAATCTGGTTTAAAATCAAAACCCTTTTTCATCTCAATTTCCTTTACTTAATTCAACCATTTATTTTAAGCTTATTGTGTTCGCTTAAAATCCCTTTATATTTCTATTCACCAAACTTGGTTCAAATACAAACCCATTCAAAAACTCGCTTTAGGATTCAATTATAATTCATTTAAACTTCGATTACTTACTTAAATAAACTTCATTTAAGAAGTAATTCCTTTAAATTATTATTAATTTACTTTATCATTAACTGGAATAAATATCGAATTTTCCTCTTAATTCTATTTAAATTAAACAACTATTTATTAAATATTTTGTTAAATTAATTAGCACAAACTAATTTAATTTTATAATCAAGTTCCGTTAAACAGTTGACTTTGCCAACTCTAACAAGATTAACTCGTTTATCAACTCTAACTTGTTTCTTCATTTAAATTAATTAATAATATAATTAATTTAAATAATCCTACTTACTTCAATTATTATTAAATAAATAATAATTGATTCAATATAGTTCCATTTTAATCATTACTTAAAATATATTAATCTTCGTTATTAATCGTTACATTAATCCTTGCTCACTTGCTTCGCATACGGCACGTCCTTTGCACACGGAAGATTTTTGGTTTATATGAATTAGCTTCTTAAATGATGTAATCATTTAGATAAGGTGTGTGCTTCGCACTCGGTAGATTTTTGATTCATAAGAATTAGCTTTATAAATTGTGTAATCATTCAGATACAGAGTGTGCTTCGCACACGGCAGATTTTTGATTTATAAATGGTGATTGGTGGTTAAAACAATATATATATATATATATATATATATATATATATATATATATATTTGTGTGTGTGTGTGTGTGTGTGTGTGGTTGGTTTATTTCCTTTTTATAAACTTCATTTAAATTAATGTATTTAAAAAAAAATCTATATTCCGTTCTAAAATAAACTTCATAACTTTGTTTATATCGATTCACTTGACGGTAAATCTACTATTTATAAAACAATGTATATTTAGGCCATCAACTGCCAATTTCCCAACCAATAATTCCCATTGGTTAAAATCAAAATAACTGTTGAATGTGGATTCAACAATAAATCATCCAATCATATTTAGTAACAATTCATGTAATGATAATGTAAAATAACACGAATAATCAATTCAACTGAGAACGTTCAATAAATAACAACAGTTCAAACACCCAATTAAATTTAATACGTTTACATTTTTATAAACGTAACCAACAAGGTAAGTTACCTCCATTGGAAATAATCATTAGAAATAACGATTTGGTTTGATTAAATTAAACAAACGTTTAATTTAAATCAGTTATATCAGTATATATGCAAACAATCATCAAAATCATTTAACAACTAGCAAATAAGCACACAAATAGTTAAACCCGACTTGTATAAATATAAGTGGGATACTGACTGAGTTTAACTCACCTTGATATCATTTGTCGGTAGAACGATTTGTTTTTAATTAAATTAAACAATGGAGTTTAATTCAATTAAAAATATCAGTAGCTTCCTGCTCCAACCATTCCTGCTCTGATTTGTAGTCCCCGTTCCTACAGTCCCAATGGTGCTTTTTGTCTCATTTTGTTTATGTCATACGGTTTAAATTTAAATAATTAATTCTTTAATTAATAAATTAAAAGTTAATAATTTAATAAATGTAACCGACCCATTATGTTTTCAAATTAGATCGCTGCTTCTGTTGGAGTACTTCACCAGCCCGGTTCAAAGCTTTCACCGCCTGCTGCATGTATCCTATGCACTTATCCTCAAGACTCCATTTTTTCATTTTAATTTTTGTCTTTTTTTTTTCTTTTTTTTTTTATAAAAGCCTTAGGCTCGACGCCTTGGCCCAACTCCACGTCAAATACTCATATACCCATTTGAATATGAACCGTAGTACACCACCGGACCCTCTCAACTTCTATGCACAGCTCTTCCACGTTCTTTCCCTATACTCCTTTCATTCTCATTATTTGTTTTAATTCCTTGAAGCTGCTCATGTTATTCCGCATGTAACTGAAATCCTTTGGTACAGATCCAAATAATGCAACTGCTTCCTTGACCATCGGAGCTTTGGTGAGCCATCCGAACAACCGCACCTCCTTGACTACCTAAAACCACAGCACTCCTGTTCGGAAGTAACACAAACAACACCCTTATCTCTCCTATTCCCTTTGCACCGTTCTAGGCATCAACCTCTTCCTGTGATGCTTCCTTCATGTCCCCAACTTTTCCCTCCTGAAAACAGACTTTGCTTCATTGCTTTTTTGTTTGTATTATTTTTATATACTTTACAACATACAAGGCCTGAAGCCACACATCCCTCCCCATAATATATACTTTCTTCCCCAACTTTGGAACAACTACAGTAGCTCCTTTCCATGCACGCACATCCCCCACAAAGCTCCATTCTACCCACCGTTAAATACCCACACGCACCTCTCCTTTCTGCATTTTTACCCAAGCCTTCACCTGCATTGATTCAAAATATGTTCCACCGTTCTTTCCTTATATATATGTGTATATATATATAAACAATTGGGCTCACACACTAAAATAACGCGGTCCAAACCCGCTCTATACCTCATGCTACAGAAGCTTTTTAGTTTTCCTCCTTGCAGAAACATTTTCTCACGCAACCCTTCCCATGCAACAACCTTGTTACAATCCCTTCCCACCTTTCCATATTAACAGCTCAAGCTTCAAATAGTAATGCAGCAACTTTAAGGCACCGCCACAATCACCAAAAGCCACCGGACTTCGCCAACCGAACAGTGCAAAAGCTCCATTAAACAACCACTACTTCTCCATTTTTGAATTCTGCTACTACATCGTGCTTTCCATCCTTCCCAACAACGCCCATTGCAACCTCACCAGAAAACCGCCACCTCGGATCCAACTCCACGGCGCGCATCCCCTCTGGCCCCACCTGGCCACAATGATCCTTTCGACCGACCTCTGACATGTCACTAACACCGCAAAACTCCGTACCTCACTCTGAAAATACAACGAACTCATCACTAGACACACGGGACCCCATTAATGTCGCCCGATATCTGTGACTAGTAGCTCACGTCGGATCTCTCTCACTTTCCTTTTTTTATGAACAGCATAGCCAATTTGGAAAGGTTACAAACTGGAGTGGAGCGGAATAGAGTTTCGTTTTAAATTTTCGAAGAAGTCTTTCGGTTGGTTTCTTTTTGGTTAGTAAAAGAAAAATAAAGAAGAAGCATGTTGTACTTATTGGAGCAAATACATGGGGAGCATGTTGTATATGAATATTTATATATTTATGCTTTGGTCTTAGATGAATATAGGGTGCCATATGTTAAGATTGCATGGTGTACTAGCATTGGGTACAAATTATTTTACTTGACAGGCACGGTTTGTGTTTCCATTGTTTTATAGGATACCTAGGTAGGTACTATACAACTTTTAAGTATAGGCTGTCATGTGTACAACATAGGCGGGTGCTTCAATTCCCTGCTTAGGCTTAGGTTACAGTATGTTTTGATTTGAAAAAAAGGCAAACAGTGTATATAGGCAGCAGATAATACAACAATAGGGTACTGGTGTGGTTATTTTTTTTAATTCTCTTTTTTCTTAAGTCTTATTTTTATTATATTACTTTGCCTTCACGATTTCATCTTAGTTGTGACAATATAGGGAAAATTAGCCATATGTGTATAGGGCGCTGGAACTAGTATAGCTGTTCATGAAAGTTCTCTTCAATAATTTATACATATAAGGTTGTATGCGTGTATATTGTCAGATTGTTTTCCTTTCATTAATGGGTGGTACTTGGGGTAGGCTAACGGATGTGACTTAGAAGTGTAGTCTACACGTGTTCTATATAGTGATTTTTGCTTAGTGTAAAAGTTTATTTTTATTTGATATAGTTATTAAATTTTACGGTTAAATAACGCCGAATGTTAAATGTAGGCATCGTTACGCCAAAGCTCCAAACATAATGAAAACAGACACTGTAATGTCTGACCGTTCCGGGTCCAATGAATTTAATTTCGTTGAAAACGGACCTCGTTTACACAAAAACGTTATTTTAATATCAATATATTAATCGGTTCACGTTTAAATTTCGTTTACCGACAAAATAACTCCAATTGGCTCCAAACTGGAAATCTAACAATAACTAGCTATATGTATTCCAATAAAATTCGTTTCATCGAAAACGGAGGTTGTTTGAAGATTAGCTATTTCAACGGATTATATAATATTGATAAAATATAAATTAAATTCCAAAATAAATAAATAAAATAATAATAATAATAAATTATTATTATCAAATATATCCAAATAATATAATATATCACTTCAAATTAAACTAGTATAGGATTACAACTCGATATTAATATTTTCGACTTAAACAATATCAAAATATATAGATATTCCTTATTAAATAAATTAAATAAATGATGTAATTTATAAACGATTTCCATAGCAACTATTTTAAAATTTGATTTGGACATAACTTGCAATATATAAGCTGAAATCTCGATTTTTCTCTTCCATTATAAAATTATAATAAATAAGATCATAACGTTTCTTGTTTCACAGAATTCCGACTTAAAACGGATTCTGTATATTCAATTGAAGTTCAAAACTCAATATTACGAACTACCACACCGTTACGAGCTCGTTTTATATTAAATATAAACTAATATGTTTAATCGTCGTTTAATTAACAAATTTAATATTAAAATCCATTAATATTCCAAAATAATATTTGAAATAAATTTAAATATTCAAATTCAAATAGCCGAAAAATCTGGGTCGCTGCATTATAAATAAATAAAATAAAACACAGCGGAAGAAGAAGACAGTTTGAAATAGCGACATAACCATTTATTTTAGAAAAAACAACTATCACAAAATATCATGTCTCATGAAGATAAAATTTCAATCATGAATAATATCAGTGTACATAATAAGAACCCTGAAATAGTCATAGATACAACCAAATCATGGAAAATAAATAATATAGAACAATACATCAACTGCAAAAACAAAAACAAAAACCTCTAAGACATGATAAGTTGAAAAATTCGAACTATGCACTTCCATCCTACAAGCTTTTGGAGAAAGAAAAGGAAAGAAGGAAGGAAAATGGGTCAAACATAAAGTCTGATGAGCTATTATGATTACTAGCATGATTTATAAGTAAGGGAAATGGATAAATAGTAGTTCTTATGTCAGATAGGCTAAGAGTCTGTGCACACCTAAAGTGAATACATAAGATGACATGAATGGTTACAAATAAGTTGACTGTCCTCTTTAACTTTTGACTGTTTGCACTTCTACCATTTAAGAACATAATAATTAAGAAGGTTTTCCGAATAATACCCATCGGTCGGATGTCAATACCATAGAGTGATAACATATGCCTACTATGCGCATCGGCCTTATCAGGCCCGACCCATAAGCCAAAGACATAGCATTAATCATAGGTGTTACAATATCTTATTTTCTCTCATCGGATCAATGCATGCACATTGACCTACCGGAATGCAACCATACCCACCTCCAATTTGTACCAATTTACTATCTCGCACAACATGGTGCATGTCATTGCCTCCTAATGAGACCATATGTGATAAAAGGATATGTTGCATAATATGGATCCCCAACAAACAAATAATACTTGTCCCAAATCCCCATTGATTTGGTCCCCATAGAAACCATGGATTGACCAAAGAATTAGACTTTTAACTTAAATGTCGTTTGAATTGAATATTTATTAAACCTAACAGTTTATTCATATATTATAGAATAACGCTTAATCATAAGGTCCTATAGAATATCGCCTGATCACAAGACCACCATAGAATATCGCTTAATCACAAGGCAATCATAGAATATTATTTATTATTATCGCTGAACGCCTATTCATATAGGTCCCCATAGAATAATCAATGAATGCCTAATCACAAAGCCCGTAGAATAACCATTAAAATTATAGTTTTAGGCTTATAACTTAACACCATTTTAAGTTAATTTTCATGTTAAGCCTAACTGTCTAGTTTACAGTTCAAGTCATATTCATATTTGCAAATAAACCATATTTGTTTATTATGATTCCCCCAATTTATCATTTCCGCACAAATATACATTATAATTCATTTTTTTCCGTAATTTCTGCCATAGCCATTTTGTAAACATTATAAAGTTTGCCTATTTTCAGTTCATTACTCCCTTTTTATTATAGTTTTACAACATATGTCGAATTATTCCCAAAATATCCAATTTTTAATTCCATTATTCCACTTCAATCAGATTTCTCAAATATGTGCTGAATAAAAGGACAGTAATTAGTAGTCGTCAATTAGACATACAAATCTATGCCTAAATCAGTCGTATGCGTATTCCCTTTTAGGCATATTTGGGCATAACCATAATATACTGTAAAAGTCCAACGAAGAAAGGGGGAAAGACTGAGAATATTACTTACTAATTAAACAAAGACTATAAGAAAAGACGGAAAAATTACAGAATCTACTTATAGAAAAAAAATACAAAAAAAGGTATGGATAGAAACTGTAAATAAGGACTGTAGAAAACCATAATTACAAGTACTATTATACCTATTTATCCAAACTAAATAAAAAATCTAAATAATCATAAAACTCACTAGAAAAATCTTTCCTAGTGGCCCCGACAGAACCCCCAAAAGAATATAAAATATTTATATTTAATCTTAATCCCATGAAATTTAAAATTAAGGTGGTTTATCTTCAAAAAGAAGACTAGCGTAAAATTTAGAATTAGAGTGACCCATCTCTGGAGGAAGACTAGCTTATATGGGGAAGAAATGTATTGTGAAGAAATGGAGAGGGGTTAGAGGTTCATTTATAGGTGGAGCAAAAGACCCTCAGTCGTTATATTTAGGTTTTAAATATGAACCGACCATATCGTTGGGTTAATCAGGAGTGACCGCATCGGCAATCAAAACAAAACACGTAAGTCCAAAATAACCCAAAAAAATCTCGTTCATCCATCGATTTCGTGCCTAGAACGAAAACATGCCAGACACGACATGGGTCAACCCAGGTCCCAACTGGGCACGTAGGTCGCCCTACTTACACAATGGGTCGACCCAGTTTTTGTTGGGTCGTTCCATGCAATGGTTGAATCTTTTCTATTTTTTAACTATGATTTGAATTTCAAACTTTGAATCACTATAACTCCTTCGTTATAAGTCCGTTTTATGCAATCCAAATATGCATTTGGATCAGAAAATTGTAATGGACCCAATGCCATAGTCCCTATTGCCAAATTCCCATAATTTTACAACTTATTACTTATTTAATTAATTTATTAATTAATTTTCGTGTGTTAAAATTGGGTTGTCACATTCTCCCTTCCGTAAAGGATTTCGTTCTTGAAATATCTAAGACAGGAGAAAAAGATATGTGTTTACACACAAGTATGTACATCCATCCGCTCGACCATAATTCATTTGCAACCATTGTCTTTAATTTTTCTAATGCGATTTATACATTTATGTATTAGTGTGGTGTGTATGACCTTAATTAATGCAAAAGATAGGGCAGTTTACTAATTCAGTTGGGCTCCTTTTTATGCAATTATGTTCATGCAATGCATCCAAATGTCTGTTAAAATCCTAATGGTAATAGATAGTTCTATATGCATGCTTCAATTATCACTCACATGCAACAATCATATGATAACACTCATGTATTAAAAACATAAAAATAGATAAAATACATACACGTCCATACTCATATGTAAGTGTTCTATCAGTCGATCTCCAATAGTGCCTAATATGTGTATGTGCATCCACTACATCCACTTGCAAACATTTGCATCCATCAAACATAACACATTTTGATAACATGTTTCAACCATGTCCTACAATTCATAGCTTTCTTCTAAGATCAGATGCAAAGGAATGGAAAGGTAGAATCATATTAATAACTAGAGATGGAAAAAGATCGAAGCGTACCATAAAAAAGATATGGATAGGAAACGTGCATCTTCTCCTCTGGATTCCCAAGTGGCTTCACTGAATCATTTCCCCATCGAACCTTTACAAGCCGCACCTCCTTATTCCTTAGTCTCTTGGTCTTATGGTCTAGGATCAACATAGGTTCTCATCTAATAGATGCCTCCCACTCAATCTCCACATCCTCTAACGTGTTATGCTCCACTACTACAGCTGAGTCATGTAGGCACATTTGCAGGTGTGAAACATGAAATACATCATGAATACCAGAAAGTCTCTCAGTTGGTTTAACTCTGTACGCCATCTTCCCTACTCTCTCTATAATTGGAAAATCCTAATGAACCTCAGAGCTTACTTGTCTGTGGAGAAAAATCTCACTACATTCCTCAACGGAGATACCTTCATGAAAACCAAGTCTTCGACTGTAAAATCTAAATTAGTCCTTCTCTTATCCCTATAAGACTTTTGTCGATCTTGTGTCGCCGCCTTCATCCTTCTCCTAACCAAATCAATTTTATCAGAGGTCTCTCTAATCATATCTGGCCCAAGATGTAGTCCGTCTGTCGACTCCCACTAACATGAGGAGATCTGCAAGATCGCCCATATAGAGCCTCGAAGGATGTCATGCCGATGCTAATCTAAAAACTATTATTATAAGCAAACTCCGTTAGGGGTAAATGCTCCTTCCAAGTCCCTCTGAAATCCAAGATACACAGTCTCATTAGATCCTTTAAAATCATGTTTACCCTCTCCATTTGTTCATCAGTTTGAGGGTGATAATCTATGCTCATTCTGAGCTGTGTGCCCAAAGAATCCTGGAGACTCCTCCAAAACTCACTAGTAAAAATGGGTGTCTATCGCTCACAATACTTGTAGGAACATCATGGAGTCGTACTGTCTCTCAAACATACACAGAATCCAACCACCCAGTCATCCTCTTACTCTTAACTGGGATGAAACGAGTGTTGCTCATCAGCCGGTCTATAATAACCCAAATGCTGGTGTTGCCCTTCCTCGATCTAGGAAACCCATCTATGAAATCCATTAACATGCTCTCCCATTTACAAAGTGGTATATCTAAAGGTTGGAGCAATCCATTAGGCTTCTTTTGCTCCATCTATACTCTTTGCATGTCATACACTTAGTCACAAACTCATACATATCCCTCTTCATGCCATTCTAGTAGAAGACTCATCCCATATCTTGATACAACTTATTACCGTCCAGATGGATGGTCATTTTAGATTGATGTACTTCGGCCAACACTGCACTCGTCAAATATATCACCTGTGCGGGGAACACAAAGTGTACCATCACTTCACAACCATCCCCTACAATTTATAGAATATATGAGAAGATATTCATAAGTCTCCCCTCTATCAACCCTGCCCAAAATATCCACTAGCTTGGGGTCGTTTCTATGCCTCGATCCAATCTCCTATAACAAAGTAAGCCTCTCCTCTAATGATGCCAATAATCCTTAAGTATAGTCCAGAGATGGTCTAAAGTTAAATATAGATATAAACTCCGAACTCTGTCATTCTACGAACAAAGGACTCAATGACGCCCTCTACCTACTCAAAACATCCGCTACTACATTCCCATTTCCTAGGGTATAAGCAATCTCAAAGTTGTATGATGTTAGGAGTTCCACCCATCGTTGATACCTCAGATTGAGATCCCACTACAAAAATAAATACTCCAGTGACTTATGATCCGTAAAGAGCTCGAATCTCTCGCCTAGTAGATAATGTATCCAAGACTTAAGCGCAAACACTATATCAGCTAACTCTAAATCGTGAGTAGGGTGATTTCTCTCATGAATCCTCAATTGTCTTTAACCATAGTACACAACCCTACTCTTCTACATCAACACTATGCCTAAGCCAATCCCACATGCATCAGTATTCCAAGTAAATGTCTTGGAGCCATCAATAAGTACTAATACCGGTGCACTAGTATGAGCCTTCATCAATATTAGAAAAGAGTCATCACAATCACCATTCCAAGGAAAAGCCAAATTCTTCTTAGTGAGTCGGGTAAGCGGTGCCATAATCCACACAAAGTCCTTAATGAACTTCCTATAGTAACCCGCTAAACTAAGAAAGCTTCTCACCCCTATTGCGTTCTTGAGGGTCTTTCAATCTTGCATCGCCACAACCTTGGCGGGATCTACAGCTAACCCGTCCTTGGAAACCATATTCCTCAAGAAACGCACCTCTCTATACCACAAATGACACTAAGAGAATTTTGCCTTGAGTGATGTGCTCGGAGTGTATGTAGAACCTCTCTGTAATGTAAGGCGTACTCATCCTTGCTCCTCGAGAATACATGAATATAATCCACGAAGATAACTATAAATTTATTCAAACATCTCTAACTGACCTATTTATCAAGTCCATGAAATAAGCTGGTGCATTGGTCAGCCCAAAAGGCATAGCCAACCACTCAAATAAACCATTAGGAGTCTGAAATATTGTATTAACTATGTTATCATCTACCACACAAAAATGATGAAAACAGTGGCCAGATCAAACAGATCATCTATCGAGAGAGTGGGTAACGATTCTTCTTTATAAGCTTATTCAATTCTCCATAATCCATACATAGCCAAAGGGAACCATCCACCTTGGTAGCAAAGACGATTGGTCCTCCCCACCCAGAGACTGAAAAGAGTTGGTGTGTACGACTTAAGTAGGATTTATATGGATATAGCGGAAATGTAGATGATATACTAACTAGCGAATACAAGAAATGATATGATATAACACAAGTAAATAAAAGTAATAAGTAAAGTAAAGTGACACCAAGAATTTTATACTAGTTCGGACTTCCTGCCCTACGTCTAGTCCCGAAGCTCCTCTTCGGAATTCACTATCACGCCCTCTCTTAACCCGGAGGAATAGGACAGTACACCTGAGCCCCAACAAGGATGCCTCTCGCCTGAGCAAATACACAGGACTTCAACAAATACAAGTGTTTTGACTTTTGCTTTGTGTTCTTGAATCAACACGGATAGTCAACAATTTAAGTACAACCTTCCTATAATCTGATCCTCGAGTATATGATTTGAATGCAAAGATTTAAGGAAGAAAACTGCTTGTTGAATCAAGTGATATTAAAAATCAAATCAAGGATTCAACAAGTATTTGAATTAGGAGAGCTTTTGTTTGCAAAGAATGTAATTTCAGAGAATTGAGAGAATAGAATAATAATCAGTAAAATTGGTAGTAATAAATCATGTTTGAAGTTGTTTATATAATAGTAGAAAGGTAGCACTCCTTCATGAAGAGTTTCTATAAAAAGTTGTGTCCATTTCCATTGATTATTGAAGAGGAATCTCTTCATGAAAGATGGTGACTCTTCATAAAATAGTTTCTGGGTCGAATCAGTCAACTGGTTAAAAATCATCAGTTGACTTGTTGAAATAAACTTTAAATCGTATAAATAAAAACATGACACTTGCTGATCAAGACCGATACGCAAGTGTCATGTTTTTATTCATACAATTTAAAGTTTATTTCAACCAGTCAACTGATGATTTTTAACCAGTTGACTGATTCGACCCAGAAACTTTTTTATGAAGAGTCACCATCTTTCATGAAGAGATTCCTCTTCAATAATCAATGGAAATGGACACAACTTTTTATAGAAACTCTTCATGAAGGAATGCTAACTTTCTACTGTTATATAAACAACTTCAAACTTGATTTACTACTACTGATTTTACTGATTATTATTCTATTCTCTCCATTCTCTGAAATTACATTCTTTGCAAACAAAAGATCTCCTAATTCAAATACTTGTTGAACCCTTGATTTGATTTTTAATATCACTTGATTCAACAAGCAATTTTCTTCCTTAAATCTTCGCATTCAAATCATATACTCGAGGATCAGATTATAGGAAGGTTGTACTTAAACTGTTGACTGTTCGTGTTGATTCAAGAACACAAAGCAGAAGTCAAAACACTTGTATTTGTTGAAGTCCTGTGTAGTTGCTCAAGCGAGAGGCATCCTTGTTGGGGCTCGGGTGTACTGACCTATTCCTCGTGTTAAGAGAGGGCGTGATAGTGAATTCCGAAGAGGAGCTTCGGGACTGGACGTAGGTTGGAATGTCTGAACCAGTATAAAATTCCTGGTGTCACTTTACTTATTACTTTTATTTACTTGTGTTATATCAGTTCTTTTATTAGCTAATTAGTATATAATCTACATTTCCGCTATATCCATATAGATCTTACTTAAGTCGTACACACCGACTCTTTTCATAGATACTCTATCTAATGAATCCCTTTCCCAAAAGCTCACCCACTTGCTTACTATGCTCCCTCCATTCCCTCAGAGCCATATGACGAACATGCCTGTTGTATATAACGTAGTTGTATACACAATTATATGATTTTTGTTTGATGATAACAACCAAATAAATATTACTTTAAATGTGTTTGTTATTGTACTGTTATTCTACAACACAGACAGGAATATAATATTTATATTTAAATAAAATACGACTGTACAGAAATTCAATTATTCACACAGTATTTTATTTAAATATAATATTTTATTCAACATTTAAACAGTACAAATTTACAACTCCACTATTTGAACACATCACTGATATATAATTCATTACAGTACATTCTTGGACTCGGTTACAGATTCATTTGTATAAACATTCACTCTCTCTCATATACATATATTCTGTTGTATACTTGTCTCTGTCAATTTTCTGTCTTTCAGTCTTCTGTCTTTACAGCATCTTCATAGCTCAGTCAGTCCAGTCATCATCTTCTTACCTGTCACATGAAACACACACACACAGTACGCTGCAATAGAAATAAAACAGAATTCATGCGAATACAAAATTTATTTTTTAAATTTTTATTTGCCTCAGATTTCTGGTGTGTTTCTCATCATTTTTCTGACTTAATCTGATTTATATAACCATCAATCTGTGTCTAGACAGCTTGTGATATTCACAGTGATACACTGTAAATACCACAAGGCAGACAACATATGTATATATATATATATATCAATGCAGGGACAAGGAAACTCATACTGATGGCTGCATATACACACGTGTATAGACATACACGTGTGCACTGCCTCGCCAATCAGCGAGCAACTGAGGAGTAGCCACGTGGACCGTCTCGACTCAGTGCAGCATAGTCAACATGAAGTACAACAAATAATCATGATGAATGCAAAGTCAACATACAAGCTCATGTGTCGAGTCATACGAACTCAAGTCAAACATATCATGAATGTGTAGCATTACAGATCAGCTCAAAATGGCCTGACAAACATGGCAAGATCACTCCAAAACAAGTGACTTTAGTTGGAAAATCACTTTCCTTTCAAACAACATAGTACAAGTGGAGTATGGATGCATTAAGCATGCACATAGTACATATGGATGGTGCAAAACATCAAGAAAATGCTCAGCAAAATATGAAATCAGTTTCAAATGAAACTATAGCATATAGTGCACATTTAAGTGGATGGATATACATGCATAAGTGATGCAACAGCAAGTTCATAGCAGCAAACAAAGTGTTGCCCAAATAGTCGAGATAGCAAAGTGGTCAATACAGCATGGGTCAGCTCATTGGATCATGCACAATGACAAGAAAAAGAGCTGAAGTATACGTGCTCGAGCACAACAGTTTTGAATGACAAAGTGAGGGAGCACATCAATGACACTGGTTCGAGTGATGCAGCATGATAAACACTAACAAGACAGAGCATTTGTTCAGTGGGATACAGCATAAATGACAGTGTGTACAACTTCAATGGCATGTGCACAAACACAAGTCAGATATGTGAACAGCAAGCATGGGTGATGTACATCAGCAAATGGACAATACAAGATGACAGATTCATACAGCATCAAATAGAGAGAAGCAACACAAGTGCAGTTTTTAATGTCAATGAACAAGTCAACTTCATATATGTCAAGCATTCAAAGTAGTATTGCAAGAGTGAAAATTGCAAACCAAACTTCCAAAAAATCAAAAAGAAATCAAGTATGTTTCAAGAATGCAGATATTCTTTATGGGACAATAAATCATTTTCGAAATGGGAAAATGTTTTCAAAATTTCAGCATATACAGGGATGAAATGTTTCCAGAAATTGTCGAGCTTATCATGTTTTTGTTTCCAGAAATATGCAAATCTTTTTTAGCGGGTCATCAACATTTGGAATGGAAAGAAATAAAATTCACAATGCAAAATCATTCCAGGAATTCACATATGAATTTGTTTCTGTGCAATAAATCAATTCGACAGTTTTCCATGGAATTCAAGGCAGTTTTCATTCAAGGCAACTAACTATTTTGGAAGGGACAAACAAATTTTCCAGAATTTAATGTCGGCCTTTAAATTCATTTCAGTAATTCCAGTTTTAGACTTGGCATCAATTTTTGGCAACAATCTGTGAATTTGCCGTTTTAACAAATCAATAAGTTCTTTTGTTTTGGCAAGGAAACAGCTCAGCAATCAAGCATTTTTGGCAAACAGTGATTATGGAATTTCAGAAAAGCAATTTTGTGCAAGTTTCTTTTCTCACATGTTAGAAATCAACAAGGAACTCAATCAGACAACAATTCAAAATTCATTTAAGACCGAACCATTCAAGCAAAGCAATCAAGTTTAATAATGCAGGGGATCTTTTTTCTAATATCCAGAGTTTATCAACTCAATCAAAGCCGTTCCAGTCAAGGGCAGTTAAAAGGGGAAATTCAAAATCAGCCACACAACAAATCAAAAGTGGAAACAGACGTATTCAGATCAAGTCAACATTTGAAATCAGAGTATAGGATTTTATTATCCTATTTAAACACCATATCATCACTGGCAAAGGTATCGAGTCCACACGCAACAATTCAAAAAGACAGCAAATCGAAGACCAAACTGTAATAACCCGCAAATTCTGGACCAGTTTAAAATTTTTATTTTGGCAATTTTAATGAATTTTGAATATTTAAAATAGATTATTTTAAATAAAAACGACGAGAAATTTATTTTGAATAGAATAGAACGAATATATTATATACGTCGTCGTTAGAATATAAATATTTATATATAATTATAAATAGAATTGAAAATGGCGTGGTAGTTCGATAATTCGATTTCAAACTTCAATTGAACGTACCGGGTGCAAAACAATCCGGGATTTAGTGAAACCAAAAACATTAGGATCTAATTGATGATATCTTTCCAACGAATCCGAAAAATCAAAATTTCATAGCGGGGATCAAAAGATATGTCCAGTTGAAAATTCTGAATAGTCGCTATGGAATTCAGGCCCTTAAAAATGGAAATTTTGCAAACGACCTCGGATTTCGACGAAACCACTTTTGTTGGGTCCGTGATGTCAAATTATTGCTAGATTCCAAATTTCATAATTTTTCGAATCAATATGTGAGCGTGGCAAAGGAAAACGCGTTTGACCAGTTTCAGTTGATTTTAATCGACTGGAAAATGGCCATTTTTCCAACAGTCTCAGAATCTGACGAAACTAGTTTTGTTAGGACCGTATCGTCAATACGAAACTAGAAAATATTTTTTTGCAATTTATAGAGTTCGTATGTGACCCCGGTAAATTGAAATGCGCGTTTAAATTCAATATATAGAGTTATATGTTAATTTTGACGGAAACTGATTGTAACTATCGAATCAGCTTGCGATACATATCCCATTGTGTTCGGAATGGGGGTAAAACGCTATGGACGACAGGCGGTGGGCCTCGTTTAGAGGTCGTATGGAAAAGTCAACTTTTTAGAAAAAAAAATAATTAAATAAAATTTTAAAACCCTCTTCCCCTTTATCTTCTTCAGTCTGCCCCCCTTTATACTTCAGTTCGTTTCAGAAGCAATTAAAAAAAAAGAACGATAGGGGGGGCGATCCATCGCCGCCGCCCAGCCTGGCGCGCCACCGCGCCGAAGACCGCGGCCACCCCCTCGATCCGCCTTTCCACTCCTTCCTCCGATCGGAGAACCTTCCCAAAACCCCTCCTCCTTCAAAGAACCGCGACGCCCTAACCCTCCCGCCGCCCAGCATGCCGACCACCACCGTTTCCGCACTCCGCTCCCTCGAGCGCACCCTCCAGCCACCGCTCCGACGAACTCAGCAACCACCGACAGGCGCAGCACCCCTCCGCTCCATAAAAATCCCATTTTTATCATTTTCCAGTTTTGTAAAACAGTCCCTGACCTGTAGCAGCCCTTCCTCGAGCTTCCTCCGCCACCCGACAATGCCGGTGAGCTTCTATTTCAATTCTAATCATTTTTGGCGATTAATAATATGATTTTATGCTTTTGTTTTATTAAAAATGTAATCTTTCTATATAAACATCGTAGGGAAAAATATAGAATAGCAATACGAGGGAAGATAGGATTTTTATACGAAGAAAGGATAAAAATATAATCTTTATTTTAAAGTGGCGATGGAAAAAAAATTAGTTTTGATATGAAGTTAGCGGAAAAAGGGTTGATATTTTTTAAAATTGAAAAGACGATATTTTTAAAATAGAAAGGGCATGATCTTTAAAAGAAAAATATCAATATGAAAGAGATATAAAAATACGATTTTTATATTTTTAAAATATAGTCTTTACTATATAGACGACGTAAAATATGATTTTTGTTTATGTAGAGAATTAAAAATATAATTTTTACATGATAGGAATATTAGAAATACCATTTTTATATGAGTAAAAAAATAAAAATGTAATTTTTATAATGATATGTTTAAAAAGGCGAGACCTTTATATAGAGAATAACAAAGTAAAAATATAATTTTTATCTATATAGTAGCAGAGTAAAATTTTGATTTTTATATATTGAATAGCATAGTAAAAATTCGATTTTTATATATTGAATAGCATAGTAAAAATTCGATTTTTATATATTGAATAGCATAGAAAAAAATTTGATTTTTATATATTGAATAGCATAGTAAAAATTCGATTTTTATATATGTAGTGGCTACGGGCAACGAAGATGACAAAGATGCGATAACGACGAAGAATTCTATAAATGAAGTGTCGTGAAGTTGGGATAGCTATTTGTGAGAATTTCTCACCTTTCAATTTTTTTCTCTAATTATATATATATATATATATACTAGGATGCAGACGGTGTTTAGTAGCACCCGACACCCGTCATCCACAGACCATGGATGGCTTGTTTGTTAAATTGTTTGGTTGTGTAGTTAGTTAGAATATTTTGTTTGAATTGAATTGTTTGATGAAATGAATGGATTGGATTGATTTGTGAATGGCGTGGGCCTTCACTAGACCGGGGATAAGGCTAGGCCTCGTCCCGTTTCTAGTATCGTGTCGTTATGCCGCCGAAATTTTCTAAAATAAGTTAAAAAAATAAAAATATCATTTTATTTAAAGAATGAACTGAATAGAAATTCATATGTTGGAATAAAATGTTTTATCGTTAAAAATATAATTTTTAACGTGAATATGAATATAGTGAAAGTGAATAAATATTCATTTACAAACCGGACGGTTTGTTTATGTACACCCATTTGAAGGACATTAATTGGGTCGATAAATTTTACACATCGCCTAACTGCACAACTAAAATCTGTGTTTGATTGTTTGAAACCCCACACGGGTGTTGGGATGAAATTTGAAGTTCACTCATCCTGATTGATTGAATATGTCGATCGATTGATTGACAGGCTGTTATAAGCGTTAGACATCTATATTTGATGCTTATACAGTGTAGTTCACTTTGATTGATGGTTGATTATTTTTCAATGCTATTATATAAGTGTGATGTAAGAAAATCCATATAATTAAGATTATATGGTAATTGATTGGGCCTCATTCCAATTTAGAAAATAAAGAATATTATAAAATAAAGGTTCATGTGTTGACTGTACTCATCCGTTGAGATTAGTCATGTGTTGAACAAAATATTTTAATAATAAAATCTACATCTTTATCAATATAAAATAAAGGTTCATGTGTTGACTGTACTCATCCGTTGAGATTAGTCATGTGTTGAACGAAATATTTTAATAATAAAATCTACATCTTTATCAATATAAAATAAAGGTTCATGTGTTGACTGTACTCATCCGTTGAGATTAGTCATGTGTTGGACGAAATATTTTGAAATAGAAATATTTGAAATAGAAATATTTGAAATAGAAATATTTGAAATGGAATATTTCAAAATAGAAATATATGAAGCCGTGTTGATTAGATTGACGCCATTTTGACGTGAACGATATTTATATCGATTTTATTCATTTTAAAGTGAATATTGAAAAGTGATTTCGAAATCGAATATTTTGAAATGAAATTTGAATTGAATCGAATAGAAAACCAATTTGAATTGAATCGAATAGAAAACCAATTTGAATTGAATCGAATAGAAAACCAATTTGAATTGAATCGAATAGAAAACTAATTTGAATTGAATCGAATAGAAAACCAATTTGAATTGAATTGAATATATAACAAATTTGATTTGAACTGAATATGAAACGATTTCGAAATGAATTGAATTGAAAACGATTTCGAAAGGAATTGAATTGAAATTTGAATTGAATAGAAATGAAAATAAAAAGGATTTAAAATAAAAAAAATTCAATTTTGATTTGAATTTGAAATAAAGGTTAAAATTGTTTTTGAAACAAATTCAAAACTATTTATAAAATTCGTTTTAAATAGAAATCGAAGAAATATATATTATATATATTATATATATAATATAATGGCCTGAATAGAACACGCCGCGCCGCGGTAGTTCGTAAATTTCGACCATTTATTTCAAACGGACATTACGGGAGATCCGACCGTCGGATTCTCCTAAAACCGGAACCGTTGGGTTCGTATCGAAAAGAGCTTTCTAACGAATATTAGAAATTTGAAATCTAACGGTTTGATTTGGAGTTATGTCCAAATCAAATTCGAAAAAGGTCGCTGTAAGTGCAGTTCTATTGCCGTTGATGGAAATCGACTGTACAGACCTTGATAAAATTATTAAAAATAGTAATAATTTGTGTAAAATCATAAGAAATGATTTGGGAAAAATTGGGGTGAAAAACCCCATATTTGAAAAGATAAAAATAGATTTTTATCGAAATGAACTAGTTTTGAACTAAATTTAAAACCCGATTATGTTTAAATAAATAAATTAGATTTAAAAAGGGGTTTTAAATAAATCGAAATTTCTAATATATTTGATTGGATTTGAAATGGGTTTATCGTGAATGGTGTTTTAAATAACACTAGTTCTTTAACCCGATAATAAATAGAATGTGATTTGGGTTTGTCGTGAACTATGTTTTAAATAACACCTAGTTCTTTAACCCAGTAAAAGGAGTTTTAACGAATCTGCAATTATGTTGAAATGTGAATCTATAATCTAAATTATCAAATTTAGAAATGAGCGAGAATGGAGTATCGCCAGTTTTGCTCCAAAGCGATAGTTAAATCTTTAATTAGATTTGAACGTGAAATGGAAATTAATTTTACTGATAACACCATAGTATTAGATATGGAGTATTACCAGTTTTGCTTCATGGGATGAATAGGTTGGGATTGAGAAATAAAATAAATAATTACTTCGGTGTGGTTCGCTAATCTCGACTAGTTTGGAAAACCATAATTTGGTTTGAAATGACATCCAAAGGAAGATTAAAGAATAAATTTTAAAGAATTTATCTTGGATAAAATTAATGGGAACCTTTCCCTAAGAATATGAAATTTAGAAACTAGCGGTAGGTTAGTTAAGAAGAATGGTTTCCTGGATATTGATCTGATGTTGGTTTCGGCCTTCGGGGTTAATATTTGGGAAATTGCTCTCTTATTGATTTACGGTTAGTGGCTAATGAATTGGAATGCGGCGTATGTTGTGTTTGTGTAACATTTGTTTTTAATATACGCGGGTTGTTCGGAAAGTCCGGGTTTATACCCATTCTGAACAACCGATTCGACGATAAGTCGAAGATGAAGACGGTGGTTGAAGACCGGAAGTCTTCACATCGTTTGGATAATCATTGACGATCCTGATTGGGCAGTACACCCAAGAGGATGGAAATAGTTGGTGGTCGTCCAGACGTACTTGGAGATGGATGGATATGCGAGGAAAGTGCCTCCGGTTTCGTTCAGACCCAGAACGGACTTGTAAATAGATTGTGTGTATGACATTGGATTTTATTCTGTGTTGATTGATTTCTATTAAATATACATTTGTTTGGCGGCGGAGAATTTATTCTTTTGCTTAACGCCCTTCTCTGCGACGTACGAGCTCAGAGGTTGTATATCGATGGACATCAATCGCATGGCATGAATTGCCTGTGTGGCACGCTAAGATGCAATGATCAAGGCTTCTGTTGGAAAGCAAAGTCTTGTGGTTGATGATCAAAGCACGCCTACGTGGATGCTTTGTGTATAAAATGAATTCGCGAGCCTCACACCTCGGTATGAGTCAAAAACGGGATACGGACTGCAGGGAGAGCACGACGTTTCTTTCTAGCTTTGGTGGTGTCAGTGACTTACCAGCCCTGACATTTATATACTTTTCACCTTTGCAGTTGTTGGATGAGGCGCCTCGATTTTAGGTCTGTAAGGACCGGGAAACGTGTGTTCAGGCATAATTAATCCTCTAACGTAAGTGAGGACCGGCCCTGAAGATCCAGGATTGCCCAAGTGTGTAGTCCTGAGACATTTGCTAGAGTGTCTCGAACGCGGAGAGGAGCTTGCCCCTTGCCTCGACTCATGACGGAAATCCAATTTCCAATACGTGTATTTCGGCTTTATTTGTAGAGCCTAGTATGGCGACATAGTGGTATGGGGCACTTATGCCGTCTATGATTTATATTTATGATTGAAATTGTTTTGACACTATACACTTATTATAGTATCAAATGATTTGTTTTAAACGTACCAAGCATGTTTGGCTGTTATAAGGTAAAACCCTATCCTCCGGCTTGCGTTGCATTGTGTGATGGGACCTGGGTCTTATAACAGCTTCATTTTTTGAAAAAGCATTGCGTTGTTTATTCTATGCACTGGTATTCTTGGGAGGAAACCCGTTCCGTGTTATACGGCGTGGTCCCTTGAATTACTCTATTTTTAAGTAAAGCTTTAAATAACTGTTTTAGTTCTCACACCAGTCACATGATTGACCTGGAGTTTATTGTTTTAACCTAAACTCTGGGTGCCCCTATTTTCGAAACGGGCAGCTAGTAGTTTTGGTTTTGCAGATTTATATTTACAGGATCCTGGTTTACAGCTGGAATGATATCCGGAAAGCTCTGTATCCGTATATCACCTTCAGTTGTGCTTTGTATTATTTTCCGCTGCTATGTAATTTATTGTAATCTCTGATAATTATCGAATGTAATTTATTCATTCATACTCTGTATATTCTTGTATCTGATGGAATTGTTGTAATAGCAATGAAATGTTCTTCCGTCTGCGTTCTATTGTGTGTTGTTCTCAAAGTATCCGCCCTTTCCTTAACGGGGAAGAAACGGGTTCTTACACAACCCAACATTTTCAAATCGAAAAACCCACAAAATCATTCAAGCTTTTCAAAGCAAAACATTCAGAAAACTCACTGTTTCGATCGAGAGCCAGAGGAAGAGAAATCCCAAATTGAAGCACAGAAAGTATTCGGCAACTCAAGAGCATCAGAGAAATCTTTTTCACAAGCAATTGAACTCGATTTTGGGTGTATTTCAGCAAACCCTAGTTTCAATTTCTCATTCCCAGCCGCCATTTCTATTTCATCAGAGAATAAAAGAGGCCGACAATTTTTGTTGCAAATGGGCTAAGGAGTTAAATGGGTCGGCCATGTTTTAATTAAGGGGTGTTTAAATTCTTTTTGAACTAGGGTTTGATTTACTTGTTTTTTTTTGTATTGTTTTCAATTTTGTAATCCTACTCAAACAGTTTCTAGAAGTCTGTAAAATTCTAGGAATCCAGTTAGGATTTAACTGGCAGTTTTCTAGCGTTTGTAAAACTAGGGAGAATATGATCGAGGGGACATCAGTCAATCTAGGGTTTTGAGCGTAGGGTTAGAATAGGAGCGAGAGTCGCAAGTGTACAGGGTCTTGTATGCGGGATCTGTTCTATCACCTAGTAGAAACCTTAGAAATGCAGCAGTAGGCAGGGCTTTGCCGAAGCTGGGTATATCTGTGTGTGATTTATTTTTTGCATTTTTGTTTCTGATATATTCTGTGATCAGTTTATTATTATATATATCTCATTAGATTTTAATTCATTTAAAAACTGTGATAAACCCTATTCACCCCCCCCCTCTAGGGTTAATCTAGATCCAACAATGCCATGCTACGACTTCACATTCTAACTAAGATACATTCAGAAGTCAATATCTTGCTTAGGAGGCAACCCTCTCACCGCCTAAAATACATCCAGATACTCGCAAATAATGGGTATAGAATCAATATCATCAATAAAAGAATACAGGGAATAAAGAAAACTCGACATGACCGATCCTCATGGGTTGCAAGAAATCTCAAGGGTCTTACCACTACAAGTCATTGAACGAACGACCCCTCTCGTAGTCAAGTATTGCCTCATACATGGCTAACCAATCCATCCCTAATATCATACCGTACCCATAAAATCCCAACTCGTAAGCATCACAATCAAAGTCAATGCATAAAGTAGAAAATTTCAAACCCCTACAAACCATAAATAAGTGCACCAAACCAACTATCGGGTTTGAAAATACTCTGGGATCGGTAATAAGTGAGATATCTAAGTGCAAACGGTCAACCAAAGTGCTAGTAATAAATCAATGTGAAGCTCTAGAATAAAAAAGAGTGCATATAGGAAAGTCAAAAATAGAGATAAAACCTTATACAGTCACTTCCCTTCCTATACCTGGATCACTGCTAGTCAGAGCTACGTCCAACACATGAACTTGTGCTAACAATGTACCAGTCTCTTGTTCAGCCTTTTATGGACATGCCCTACAAAAATGCCTAGGTTACACATGAACTTGTCCGGTTGTCTTTGCGGTGCTGGTCATGGCCTTCGAAGTAAGGCTTCCGTTATTCGCCACTTCTCTAGGGATGGAAATGAATTTGTTGACATGGCTCCTTCCGGAAGGTATTTGGATTTCTTTATGACTGCTCTCAGTTGTATGCTCTCGGCGGTTAACTCTCGGCCATTCTGTGGATACTCAAAGAAGCTTGCTTTTCCGATGTTTCCATGTGTTCTCATGTCGATACCCAAGGGGCTAATGCCGGCACACCCTCTTGCTCTTCTAGGTTCCGGTTGTTGGGATTCTTTCCTTTCATTTCTTAGTTTGCGGAGTCAGCTTCTCTTCTTATGTTACAGGGTATCCCTATCAGACATGCTCTGCCGGATAGACTATGTCGAAAATATGTGGGTTTCGAATTCTTTTCCCTTAAGGAAGCGGGGTCTGTGCAGCTCTTAGATCGTCCTCCCGTATTCATATTCACTAAGTACCTTTTTCTCCACTAGCTGGTATCGGGGATGTGTTTCGGTTGATATTTCCCTCCGGGATCTCCCTATTGTTGCCTCTTTATGGTCTTTGGTCCTGCTTCCTAAAGGGTCATTGGGTGCTTATGGTTACCCGATACCCCTTCACTATTGTCCTATTTCATTGTCAATTTTTTGGTAGTAACATTTGGCCCTCCTAGTGAAGAAGTATTTTTGACTTTTCATGTCAAACTCCCAGTCCTTTCAGCGGTATCCTTCGTTCTCTTTTGACTGAAGTCTTAATTGTCTTTTCTTTGTGAAGTTCGCATTAGTTTGTATATGGAAAACTCTGATTTCCGCCTTTATATATATGTATGTATATGTATATATATATATATATAAACAGGAAGGGATGATGAGGCACAATAATATTTGGTGTTACACTTAAAAACATACAACAATCAGAGCATAGCGTTACTTTCATTATAGTTCATAAACATATGTGCGCATAAACGGGGCGCATACAGAAGCCGAGATTTTTTATGCAAAACAAGAAAAAAAATTACTGAACTCTTACTACATCATCCACTTGCTACGTGTTCTGCTACCCAAGCGGTCAAGCAATAGTTCGGTGAACTTACAACGATCCAACTCCCCCAGGAGGTGCTCAAGACCTAAGCTTTCCATATCATCGTGCCTTGATACTTTTGCACCCGAAGGGCCTTCCACTTCCTTTTCCTTGTTGGTCTTCCCAGCGGAATTCTCCCTGATGTTGCCGTTGAAACTCGCATTTTCCAGTACCATGTCGTTAACGTCATTCCTCTCTTTACCATCTTCAGAATCGAAAGCTTCTTCCTCGTCCTCGCTTGACTTCTCCTCTTCATCTTCATTGAAATTTGAAAGAATCATAAAGGGATTTAAATAAGACACTCCACCACTGCTAAGATCATCAACAAGTTTCATCTTTCTCCTCGGCTTCCAGACCCTTAGGAACCCCTGGCCTGTCTTTTCTAAACACTACACTCTTGAATCCAGCGGGTCCAATAGGATCGTTGGGATTTCCGGGAAGTCTGCTAACTTCAATTTCATGATATGAAGTTCGGGTAAAGAGTCTTATTAGTGATGGAACGTATACTAGAGAGGAACTTCTATTTCTACTTTAAGATACGTGAAATCGGCCACAACCCAAGTGTCTTCTTGTATTTTCAAGACCTTCCCAACTTTCGACAGTATGATCCTCATCATCTTGAAATTACGGAATATGATGGGGAGGTTTTTTAAAACAATGCAAAGGACCACCTCCTGTTTTTGTCTTGTCGAGCCATAATTGAGGCTCCACGGCCGAATGTGTAGGGTACCCCTATGGCTTGTAATGGAGTAGAAATCCCCCATAAAGAATTTTCTCGGAAATTTAACCACGAAGACATTCCCTAAATTCTTAATGTTCCATTACCATAAATATAGTATCTAAATTCCTATTTTAAAGCTCGCTCGATGCTATTGATTGAGAATTTGTAACAACCCGTATTTTGAATAACATGTTATAACATAAATCAAGGCAGAATTAAATGATAAATCCGAATCAAGGGAAACGGGCTGTGCCATTGCGTTCGTCTCGGAAAACTATGCGAAATAGAGTCCGAGTTTTCGAAAATCGGAGTCCATATGACCAAGTTATGACCCGTCAAAGTTTTCAGAAAATTTCAAGTTCAAAAACAGATCAAATTTGAATTCAGAATTCAAATTCAGCCAAGCAGAATAGGCGGGAAAAATTCCCGCCACCCCCAAGTCGACTGGGGAGTCGACTTGGGAGTCGACACACCCCTGTCGACTTGGGTGGTCGGCCAGTTTGGCCTGGGTGCACCTGACTTGTTCCTCAAGACATGTTTGGAGGCTTGTGACGGATTTTAAAGGCTCAGATCTGAATTAGGGTTAATCCTATGGCCTAAACTAACCTAAACTTCTATAAAAGGACCCTAATACCTAGCCTAAACCATCATAAATCAATCCTACAACTAGATTATGCCAAAATGTTTAATCATGGCCTCCACCCTCTTGTCATAGTCTCCATCTTCATTCATATGAGAGTTTCTAAGCTTGTTTGAGAGTTTCTAAGTTTGATTCAAGGCCAAAGTTCAATCTTTCCTCATCAAAGCAAGGATCTTCTTCTTATTTCTCAAGGGTTTTTCATTGGAGCTTATTATTTGGGGGGTTTTAGAGTTGTTAGTGGCTTCGTCTCAATCTTATTTTATTTTATAAGTCTTCATAGCATAGTAAGCCCTATTCTACTCTTAGATTCTAACTATGAAGTTAAATATGACGTGTTGCAAGTTTGAGTTTTGGGCCTAAATATGATTTGTGCTTTGATTCTATCATGATATGCATAGATTTATTCTATGCATGTTTGAAAAGCTATCACCTTGACTTTGTGCATAGAAAGCTATGAGCTTTGATTTGGGATGTTGCATAAAGCAACGTAGAAACTCTCATAACCCTTATGTTATCTTGCATATGATGTTATATGCGAATCACTAGCTATCATCCTATGTCATTTATGACCATGTTTTACCTATTTTGCTAAAGTTGATATCATGCATGTTTTGAGGCTTATAATGTAATATGCAAGTTTATGAACACATTTGCCTCATATGCCACCATGTTTAACTTGTGGCCAAACCTTATTAATTATGTCATGCTTCTAAGTCCCCTCTTTGAGATCTATTTGCGTTTATGCGAACTTACATGCGATGGGGTTACGTTATGGGTAAACTAAAATGACATAAAAACATGACTTGAAAAGATGACACGAAATATGACATGTGATTATGCTTGAAACATGAACATGAACTTGGACATGACTTCTAGAAAACATGAGAATGGCCAACTCGAGGTTGGGTTGAGTTTGTAGCATAAATCTACCCGGAACCGACCGTCTTAACTAGTGGCTACAAGCAATAGGACCCAATGTGAGTAGTTGGTCATGTCGCACTTGAAACCCGAGGTTAGACTAAGTTGTGGTGTAAAGCTACCCGGACCCGCCCGGCTTAACTAGTAACCACAACAAGGTCTAATGTGAGAGGTTGGGTGCATTAAATTAATTAATGCCACATGATAGGGTTAAGTCATGGACCACTTGAATACTTAACCAATTAAACACGATGGGTTGATAGGGTTAAGTCATGAACCTTGGGTACACTTAACCAACTTGATACTTGATTGGATAGGGTTAACCACGTTTAACCCGTTAGAAACCCTAGTTACGTGGTCCTTTTCACCAGTAACCCTCTTGGTTGTATCATGATACCCTAGGGACTAGGCTAGGGTGGGGCACGATTACTGGGCTGACATGTAAGCGACCAAAACGACGGCTGAGTAGGTGCGCCGGTGTAGGTTCAGGCGGACTATGGTCGTGCACATAGTCCGGAGTTGAAGAAGCAGACACGGGAACCAGTAGGTTTAGACTGTGCGTGCTTGATTTGTGTCCGTGGTTGGCACCCTAGGGCTTGATACACCCTAGGGTGGACCTAGCACAGTTTGACTACACTTCGTGATTGGGCCGTATGACACCGACACTTGACGAGCTAGGCTTTTAGGGAGCCGATCGACTAGACCGTGTTGTTGGACCTTGATTTAGGTCATCTCGTGATATTGGGCCAAGACCGGGTCAAGGGATCATTTCTTGTTTACACTTGACATAGATTGGTATACTAGTACACTTGGTGCAAAAACTTAACCTTGTATATGCGATGCCACACTTGATCTATCTTGTTAACTTTTCACCATGCCAGTTATCATCCTATGTTCCATCTCTGTTTTACATGTCCAGTTAACTTTATTAGTTTTTATACTAATAGTAGGTAGGACTTACCAGTCTTTTGACTGACCCATTTTCTTTTGCCTCTTTTCTTTCGTTCCCCCCCCCCCAGGTTTACAGGGTGGGAACACTAGCACCTAGCTTGGATCTTTAGCTGCTTTTCTGGATAGCTCATGTACGGTTTGGACTTGAGCTTGCTATGGCTTTATTCTACTTTGGGGATAGTTACTTTATGTTTTTCTTTCCAGTTTTCAGTTTATGTTTCTAGACTTTGTTTTGTGGGAAAATAATGACCAAGTACTTTGATGTAACTTGACTATGGTTTTGTAATGTTAGTTTTTACCCGCTGCTTTAATTACTCTGCTTTTACTTATATGTTTTGTCTTGTGATATCTGAATGCATGTTTACCTCGTTTAACGCCCCACCAAAGCTAGTGCGCTTGCAAGAGTGACATTGGCGGAGGTGGGGTGTTTCATTTGGTATCAGAGCATAAGGTTTTACTGGACCGGACCAAAGTTTTAAAAACCCTTTTGGAAAACTATTTTCAAAACCAATTAAGTATTTTCCAAGAAAAGTCTAGTTTATTTTAAAAGGCTATTCCCCAAAAGCCACTAGCACTATCCTTTGTTTCCTCGTCCTAAATCTATCTTTTCCCTTTTTTCAGCATGGCCGATCTTAACCTTCCCGAGGGAGTAACCATTCCCGGATGGTTCCGGAGGTATTTGGAAGCTAGGGCCAACGATGTGGGCCCAGCAAACACTCCCACCGTAACTGAGGTTCCTCCTCCTCCTCCTCCTCAGCATCCACAAGCAGATTTCGCAAAGGTTTGCAAAGACTTTAAGGCGATGGGTGGCAAGAATTTTATTGGGATGGAGACTTTTGTTGAGGCGCGAAATTGGTTGAAAGAAACTGAAGATCTCTTCGCCATCTTTGATGTGGAAGACCGTAGAAAAGTTCTGTTGGCAGTATGGCTATTAAAAGAGGAAGCTGCTTATTGGTGGGAGGTCACCAACGCTACTAGGCCTATAGAGACTTGGGCCGACTTTAGGACGAGGTTTGGGCTTAAGTTTCTATCATCTGCTGAGGCGAATCTGCAATTGGAGAAGTTTATATCTTTGAAGCAAGGGGACATGACAGTGAGGGAGTATGTGAATAAGTTTAACCAGCTTGCTCGATTCGGTTTGGACATGGTTAATACTCCCCAGAAGAAGGCTCTACGCTTTGCAAGAGGGTTGAATGAGCCATTACAAGGTTTAGCCATGTCTCATATACCCATGGGGGCCACTTTTGAAAGCCTAGTGGACATGGCATTGCTTCAGGGAGACGATAAGAATGGCAAGAAAGAAGTCAAGCCTAATGAGACTCAAACCAAGAAGACGGACTCCAAGTGGGGAGGAAATCAGAGCAATCAGAACAACAAGAACAACAAGGGTAATAAGGCCAACAACAACAAGGAAAAGGACACAAGAAAGTGCAACTTCTGTGGGATTGTTGGGCACATAGCCAAGGATTGCAGGAAGAAGAAGAGGAAGTTGGGCGAATGCTTTCATTGTGGAGAGACTGGACACTTTAGCAAGGATTGCCCTAAGAAGCAAGGACAAGGGCAAGGGCAGACTCAGCGTGCAGGACCTTCTGGAGGGCAAGTGCATGCTCTCAACACTGCTCCAGTTCAGGACCGAGGTAGTATTTCTGTAGAAAGCCTTGTTTACATTTCTGATTTTCCTGTTCGCACTTTATTTGATTCTGGCGCATCGCATACCTTTATTTCTTCTGACATTGTTGAAAGTTTGCACCTAAGTACTAGTCTAGTTGAGGATCCCGTTAGTGTTTCAAATCCAATTGGGGGTTCCGCCCATCTATCTATGATTTGTATGGATTTGAGGATTTCTATCTTGACCGTAGAATTCACGTGTAATGCTTATGTTCTCGGGTTCACGGGATACGGGTTGATTTTGGGCATGGATTGGTTGTCCAGTTATGGAGCCATTCTTGATTGTGAGCGTAGGGTGGTGAGGCTCATGACTCGCCTCGGTAATACCCTAGAGATTTCTTGCAACACGCTGGATCCCGTCATGTTATGTTATCTTGAATCTCTTGACTCGTCCATCGATGATCTGCAATCTGTAAGGGTGGTCCGAGAATACCCTGATGTCTTTGAAGAGGTTAAGGGGTTACCCCCTAAATGAGAGATAGATTTCCGCATTTATCTTGTTGATAATGCCAAGCCAGTATCATTGCCCGTTAGGCACATGGCCCCGCGAGAAAGAAGAGAGCTCAGTAAGCAAATCAAGGAGTTGCTTGAGAAGAATTTTATTAGGCGAAGCATTTCTGAATGGGGTGCTCCTGTGGTGTTCGCTACTAAGGCGGATGGTTCGCTTCGTCTATGTGTTGATTATCGAGAGTTGAACAAGCTGACATAGAAGAATAGGCACCCGTTACCGAGGATTGATGACCTCTTTAACCAGCTTGTTGGTGCTTCTGTTTTCTCTCAGCTCGATCTGGCCACCGGATTCCATCAGCTTAGAGTGGCTGAGGATAGTATTGATAAGACTGCGTTTAGGACTCCAGATGGATTCTTTGAATGGCTTGTCATGCCATTCGGTTTGACTAATGCACCCGCCTACTTCGTAGATTTGATGAGTAGGGTGTTCAGGGAGTTCCTTAACAAGTTTGTGGTTGTCTTCGTGGATGATATTCTGATCTTCTCAAAGGATGAGGAAGAACATGCTAGACATCTCAAGGAAGTGATGGATAAGAGCTCATCAGTTGAAAGCCAAGTTCTCCAAATGCCATTTTTGGAGAAGGGAAGTTCGGTTTCTTGGACATATAGTTTCTAAGCAAGGCATAGCGGTGGATCCCGCGAAAGTGGTTGTAGTTCAAGACTGGAAGACTCCTAGGAATGCAACCGAAGTAAGAAGCTTTCTCGGTCTGGCGGGCTACTATAGGAAGTTCATTAAGGACTTCGCTAAGATTTCAGCCCCTCTCACTAAGTTGACGAAGAAGAACTTAGTCTTTGCATGGGATTTAGAGTGTGAGCTTGCTTTTCAAAGGCTCAAGAGGGCCCTTACTACAGCTCCAGTTTTGGCATTACCCGATGGCGGTAAGATGTTTACCGTGTACACCGATGCATGTGGCACGGGGTTAGGTGCTGTTCTGATGCAAGAGGGAAGAGTGATATGTTATGGGGGTAGGCAACTTAAAGTTCATGAGAAGAACTATCCCACTCATGATTTGGAGTTGGCGGCGATCGTCTTTGCACTCAAATCCTGGCGCCGCTATCTTCTAGGTGAAATGTTTGAGTTATATACTGATCACAAGTCGCTCAAGTACCTCTTCTCGCAGAAAGATCTGAATCTAAGGCAGCAAAGGTGGATGGAATTCTTGGCATCATATGACTTCGAGATAGCTTATACCCCTGGCAAGGGTAATGTTGTGGCAGATGCGCTAAGCAGAAGAAGGTTGACTTTGAGTCCCTTGTTTGTGGAGATGAAGAGCCTAGAGTTCTTGGCAACCTTTGATTTCACAACGGCTGTTGAGTCGATGACGGGTTCGTTAGC
This sequence comes from Allium sativum, assembly GCA_030737875.1. NCBI lineage: Eukaryota > Viridiplantae > Streptophyta > Magnoliopsida > Asparagales > Amaryllidaceae > Allium > Allium sativum. The sequence continues at coordinate 33,086,005 of CM060923.1, forward strand.
ATCTCTTGAGCTTAGACCTACACTTCTTGATCAAGTAGGGACTTCGCAGAAGGAAGACCCGCAGATAGTCGAGGTCATGGACAAGTTGATTCGTGGTGAGACGTCTAGTCACCTAGCTAGATATACTATTGATGACAAGGGTTGGCTAAGGCGTGATGGAAGGCTATGCGTTCCACAAGTGGGAGACTTGGTGCATAAAGTTCTCGAAGAAGCGCATCACTCGAAGATGACTATACATCCTGGAGGAGATAAGATGTATAGGGATATGAAGCGCATTTTCTTTTGGGCTGGAATGAAGAAGGATGTGGCAGAGTATGTTTCAAAGTGCATGGTGTGCCAACAAGTGAAAGCCGAGTCGAAGAAACCCGGTGGGCTATTACATCCATTGGAGGTCCCGTAATGGAAGTGGGAAAGTATCTCTATGGATTTTGTGGATGGATTGCCTAGGTCAAGAAAAGGGAATACGAGCATATGGGTCATAGTTGACAGACTTACGAAGAGTGCTCATTTCATTCCAGTAAAGAGCAAGAGGACCGCATCATGGCTAGCATCTGTTTATCTTCGAGAGATAGTGCGATTTCATGGAGTTCCTTCTAGCATAGTTAGCGATCGTGACCCAATCTTCACTAGCCAGTTCTGGAATAGTTTGCAAGAAGTGATGGGTACGCGATTGAATCTAAGTACAGCCTATCACCCCCAGACGGATGGCCAAACCGAAAGGGTGAATAGAGTGCTAGAAGATCTTTTAAGGCTTTGTGTTCTTGACTTTGGTGGTACTTGGGAAGACCACCTTCCTCTTGTAGAGTTTGCTTATAATAATAGCTATCAAGCTAGCATAGGGATGGCACCATTTGAAGCTTTGTATGGGAGGCCGTGTAGGTCACCATCTTGTTGGTGGGAGACAACGGATAGGCTTATACTTGGGCCCGATATGATACGGGACACCTCCGAGAAAGTTGAATTGGTGAGAAGACGGATGAAAACGGCCCAAGACAGACAGAAATCCTATGCTGACAAACGAAGGACAGATTTGGAATTCGAAGTTGGAGATATGTTTTCATGAAGGTTTCTCCTTTGCGCAATGTGGTTCGTTTTGGAGCAGTTGGGCAGCTGGCACCAAGGTTCGTAGGACCCTTCCCTATCATAGAGAGAATTGGGAAGATGGCTTATAAGGTGGAATTGCCCGAGAAGCTGGCCGGAGTGCATAATGTCTTTCATGTCTCGCATCTCCGAAAGTGCCTACATGAGTCCGCTGAGGTGGTTGAACCTAGCATTCTTGAAGACGTGGAGATAGAGAAAGAGGCAACCATGAGGAGAGCACCGATTCGTATCTTGGGAACGGAGATTAAGAAGCTAAGAAATCGAGAAGTCAAATTGGTGAAGGTTCAGTGGAGTGAGACCAAAGAGGATGCAACTTGGGAAACCGAGGAGAAGATGCGTGGGCTTTATCCATTTCTTTTTGAGGGTACATTCTCAATCTCTTTTCCTAGTTAGCATATTTTTCTTTTGCTATCCATGTTTATCTTGTTATCTTGTTAACCTTGTCATGAGAACCTTAGGTAGAAACCCTTTGGATGAAACATGTATTTGAAACATGTTGTGCTTGATGTTTGCAAGTGGTTGCAAGTGTTTGCAAGTGGTTACTCGTGGATGCATGATACACGTTAGGCACTAAGATCGGCTCACACACTTTCATATTGCATATGCATGAGTGTTTATGCTTATTCATGGTTGAAACTTGTTATGCTATCACGTGGATGTTGCATATGGATGAATGTTATGTGCACTCATGTAGAGATTATAAACTATCCTAGGAATTTGCATACATATGGACTCATTTCACTAACATACTTTGCATTAAGGAGGTTTACTAAATCAGTAACCGCCTGATTTTCGCATTAGATAGGTGCATATAAACACACCTTTGCATATGATCATACAACATTTAGAATTTGTTAAGGACAATGGTTACTTGTGGATGATGTTGTGAGTAGATGGATGATGGATGGTAGGATACGTTCTTCCTAACTTAGAGATTTCGGGGACGAAATCCTTTAAGGAGGGGAGAATGTAACAACCCGTATTTTGAATAACATGTTATGACATAAATCAAGGCAGAATTAAATGATAAAATCCGAATCAAGGGAAACGGGCTGTGTCATTGCGTTCGTCTCGGAAAACTACGCGAAATAGAGTCCGAGTTTTCGAAAATCGGAGTCCGTATGACCAAGTAATGGCCCGTCAAAGTTTTCAGAAAATTTCAAGTTCAAAAACAGATCAAATTTGAATTCAGAATTCAAATTCAGCCAAGCAGAATAGGCGGGAAAAATTCCCTCCACCCCCAAGTCGACTGGGGAGTCGACTTGGGAGTCGACACACCCCAGGTGGTGTCGACTGCCCAGTCGACACCCCTGTCGACTTGGGTGGTCGGCCAGTTTGGCCTGTGTGCACCTGACTTGTTCCTTAAGACATGTTTGGAGGCTTGTGACGGATTTTAAAGGCTCGGATCTGAATTAGGGTTAATCCTATGGCCTAAACTAACCTAAACTTCTATAAAAGGACCCTAATACCTAGCCTAAACCATCATAAATCAATCCTACAACTAGATTATGCCAAAATGTTTATCATGGCCTTCACCCTCTTGTCATAGTCTCCATCTTCATTCATATGAGAGTTTCTAAGCTTGTTTGAGAGTTTCTAAGTTTGATTCAAGGCCAAAGTTCAATCTTTCCTCATCAAAGCAAGGATCTTCTTCTTATTTCTCAAGGGTTTTTCATTGGAGCTTATTATTTGGGGGTTTTTAGAGTTGCTAGTGGCTTCAACTCAATCTTATTTTATTTTATAAGTTTTCATAGCATAGTAAGCCCTATTCTACTCTTAGATTCTAACTATGAAGTTAAATATGACATGTTGCAAGTTTGAGTTTTGGGCCTAAATATGATTTGTGCTTTGATTCTATCATGATATGCATAGATTTATTCTATGCATGTTTGAAAAGCTATCACCTTGACTTTGTGCATAGAAAGCTATGAGCTTTGATTTGGGATGTTGCATAAAGCAACGTAGAAACTCTCATAACCCTTATGTTATCTTGCATATGATGTTATATGCGAATCACTAGCTATCATCCTATGTCATTTATGACCATGTTTTACCTATTTTGCTAAAGTTGATATCATGCATGTTTTGAGGCTTATAATGTAATATGCAAGTTTATGAACACATTTGCCTCATATGCCACCATGTTTAACTTGTGGCCAAACCTTATTAATTATGTCATGCTTCTAAGTCCCCTCTTTGAGATCTATTTGCGTTTATGCGAACTTACATGCGATGGGGTTACGTTATGGGTAAACTAAAATGACATAAAAACATGACTTGAAAAGATGACACGAAATATGACATGTGATTATGCTTGAAACATGAACATGAACTTGGACATGACTTCTAGAAAACATGAGAATGGCCAACTCGAGGTTGGGTTGAGTTTGTAGCATAAATCTACCCGGAACCGACCGGCTTAACTAGTGGCTACAAGCAATAGGACCCAATGTGAGTAGTTGGTCATGTCGCACTTGAAACCCGAGGTTAGACTAAGTTGTGGTGTAAAGCTACCCGGACCCGCCCGGCTTAACTAGTAACCACAACAAGGTCTAATGTGAGAGGTTGGGTGCATTAAATTAATTAATGCCACATGATAGGGTTAAGTCATGGACCACTTGAATACTTAACCAATTAAACACGATGGGTTGATAGGGTTAAGTCATGAACCTTGGGTACACTTAACCAACTTGATACTTGATTGGATAGGGTTAACCACGTTTAACCCGTTAGAAACCCTAGTTACGTGGTCCTTTTCACCAGTAACCCTCTTGGTTGTATCATGATACCCTAGGGACTAGGCTAGGGTGGGGCACGATTACTGGGCTGACATGTAAGCGACCAAAACGACGGCTGAGTAGGTGCGTCGGTGTAGGTTCAGGCGGACTATGGTCGTGCACATAGTCCGGAGTTGAAGAAGCAGACACGGGCACCAGTAGGTTTAGACTGTGCGTGCTTGATGTGTGTCCGTGGTTGGCACCCTAGGGCTTGATACACCCTAGGGTGGACCTAGCACAGTTTGACTACACTTCGTGATTGGGCCGTATGACACCGACACTTGACGAGCTAGGCTTTTAGGGAGCCGATCGACTAGACCGTGTTGTTGGACCTTGATTTAGGTTATCTCGTGATATTGGGCCAAGACTGGGTCAAGGGATCATTTCTTGTTTACACTTGACATAGATTGGTATACTAGTACACTTGGTGCAAAAACTTAACCTTGTATATGCGATGCCACACTTGATCTATCTTGTTAACTTTTCACCATGCCAGTTATCATCCTATGTTCCATCTCTGTTTTACATGTCCAGTTAACTTTATTAGTTTTTATACTAATAGTAGGTAGGACTTACCAGTCTTTTGACTGACCCATTTTCTTTTGCCTCTTTTCTTTCGTTCCCCCCCCCCCCCAGGTTTACAGGGTGGGAACACTAGCACCTAGCTTGGATCTTTAGCTGCTTTTCTGGATAGCTCATGTACGGTTTGGACTTGAGCTTGCTATGGCTTTATTCTACTTTGGGGATAGTTACTTTATGTTTTTCTTTCCAGTTTTCAGTTTATGTTTCTAGACTTTGTTTTGTGGGAAAATAATGACCAAGTACTTTGATGTAACTTGACTATGGTTTTGAAATGTTAGTTTTTACCCGCTGCTTTATTTACTCTGCTTTTACTTATATGTTCTGTCTTGTGATATCTTCATGCATGTTTACCTCGTTTAACGCCCCTCCAAAGCTAGTGCGCTTGCAAGAGTGACATTGGCGGAGGTGGGGTGTTTCAGAATTGACTGATGAAAATTGAGATAATTGCCCACGAGCGGAAGCGCTGCGAATCCTCATCAAGGGCAATTGGTGTCACGTTGATCTTGTTTCATGTTGTCATGCTTTTGCTGCTCGAAGAGAATGTGCTCGATCGCTAAAACGCCTTATGTCCTATCTTTATGTTTGAAGCAAATAATCGGGTCTCCGGAATCCTTGATCCGACGGTTGAAATCTCTGCATCGTAAGCGTATGTTATATACGTATATTTTTATACGACATGATCGTGCTCAGAGTTTAAGAATACTTAGAGGCCTCTGAAGCAGATAATAATGACGTTTCTCTTCTCGATCTTAGGGACAAGGTTCTTTAACCAATAAGACTCGCTTTACTAAGGGTACGTGTCACGGATTATTGTGAGATGTCATTATTTCTAAGTGTGGTTATTTACGCTTAGATATGTTGGACATGAAATGTTTGCACCGTCTACTGATGTGTGCTACAACAATTATCAAACAAACGGGTGTAAGAACATGAGCTGAGTGATCATCCCTAAGCAAGTTAGCAGCCTGTAGGTTTGCACCCAACGATGTAAAAGGCATGCATCCCCTTTGGTATCAAATAGAAGTCCCAAACTACACCCAGATTCGGGTATTTAAGTAGATAGGAGACCGGAACCTCTTCCGATATTAAATAGAAGTCCTAAACCAAACGTAGATTTGGGTATTTAAATAGATAGGAGACCGGAACCTCTTCTGGTATTATATAGAAGTCCCGAACCAAACCCATATTTGAGTATTTAAATAGATAGGAGACTGGAACCTCTTCTGGTATTAAATAGAAGTCCCAAACAAAACTAAGATTCGGGTATTTAGATAGACAGCAGACCAGATCCTCTTACAGCATTAAAAAGAAGTCCCGAACCAAACCCAGATTTGGGTATTTAGATAGATAGGCGACCGGAACCTCTTCCGCTATTAAATAGAAGTCGGCGTCTATTTTGGTTCCGTTCGTCTGAGTGTAGATTGTGCACGCTTTTGAGTGCTTCCATCAAGCTTTCTTCAAGCTTTTGTTTCCTGTAAGCTTTCTTCAAGCTTTCGTTTCCTTCTGCGGGATGATATTTGAGCAGAGGCTGAACATGCTCCGGAAGCCCCCCTTCGAGCATTTTCTCTCTTCTTCGGGATGGAATTTGAGCAGAGGATGTACGTGCTCCAGATGCTCCCTTCGAGCTTTTTCTCCCTTCTTTGGGATGAAGTTTGAGCAGAGGATGTACGTGCTCCAGATGCTCCCTTCGAGCTTTTCCCCCTTCTTCGAGATGAAAACGTAATCCCCTTTGGAGTATTGGTTAGAATGTACCCATGAAGGGCATTGGTTAGAACGTACCCATGAAGGGTATTGGTAAGAACGCATTCAAGAGCATTGGTTAGAACGTACCCATGTAAGGTATTGGTTAGAACATACCCATGAAGGGCATTGTTTATAACGTACTCAAAATCATTGGTTGGATGAGCATACGACTCGTGTAGCGTAGAGCATATGACTCGTGTCGCGATGAGCATATAACTCGCGTAGTGTGAAAATGCTAAGAGCGGAACCAAGGTTCCACGGACGGGCGAAGCAGCTATGGCCCTCTAAAGTGTTGTTGAAAGTGTATCCACAAAAAGCTTTGCAAGCCGACGAGATCAATCAGATGTCGCACGGTTACTTAGCTTGAGCATCTTGGTCTAAGAGATGCTAAACTATCACTAAATACAGAACAAAATTACTTGTGTCGGAACATATAGCGCCGAGGAATCCATAGAGGAAACCCTTTGACGTTGTAACACTTTCTGGCACACCATACAAAGTAAAACAACATAGCCAATCAAACAATCATCCATTACACCTTATAGAAAAATTACCTACTTGCCCTAGACTCAAAGATTTAGCTACTCTAGGTGCTAACTTAAATTCCTTAAAAGAGCAAGGATTGGGTACGAAGAAAGGTTATCTAGACTAAGGTCTTAAGCTAACTTCGACACTATAGAAGCCTTAAACATGCTACAACCCTTAGTACTACTACCCGGGCACAAACCACACAATGCACATACAAGCAAGCATCCATAAGTTGGAAATTGAGGCATCAACAACTACCTGATCAGGAAGGGGTTGCCTTTAGGAGTTTATTTGATACCTAGTACTCCTTCCGAAACGCGGGGCATGTAAGCGTCGCATGTCCCGATGATTGGCAAATGCGACAAGCGCGGGTCCCTGGACACTTAGAGCAGTAGTCCTTTGACCCGTAATTGTAGCGATTCCCATGGGTGGAGCCGAAGGTTCTTAGTCTGGAAGATATACTCCTATTTCCGAGATCAAGACCTTTGCCTTATGTATTAGAAAACTTTGTTTTGGGAGGAATAGGTGCAGGAGAGGCCCCGACTGCTGGGTTATTCGGCGTGAAGTTGAGTGGTTGTTGAGTTGGCTTCTTTTCGTCATTGGTGTCTCCCTCTAGGTGTCCTTCTAGGATGAGATTCTGAATTACACCTTCCAACACCTTGCATTTGTTAGTTTGATATCCATTTCTCTTGTGATATTCGTAATACTTCCCTCCTTTAAATGGTTCTGGATGGTTTTTGGACTTGAAAGGCACAAGAAGCAGATTTTCTCCTTCATTGTTGCATATAGGTGTGAAATAGTTCTGATTAAGGTTATAATGTTGGTTCTTGGTTCCTTTTCCCTTAGATCTTTTTGATCTTCATGAAATCTAGGCCTTTCACCCCGACGGCCCTGGGGAGTGTGAGGTTCCTTGTCTTCTTTGTAACAAACAAGACTCCCTTTCAGATGATACAACTCTTCCATACGGGTGAAGGTGTTTGCTTAATGGTAAAATTCTGGTAAGTCTTTACATCCTCATATATATAATTCCTTCCAAAAAGGTGTCCCTTCAATTAGTCCTGAATGGATGGCGACAAGCTTATCACGGCGACTCATACCTTCTGCTCTTGAAGCTTCAACATTGAATCGCTTTATGCAGTCAGCTATATATTCCTCTGGTCCTTGCTTTACTCCTATAACGGTTGAGTAATCCACCACTGGGTTCCTACGGCTGCAAAATTGTGTAGAGAAATCATGGGAGAGTTGTTATCAAGAACTGATTTTTTTTTTCTCCTGTTACAGGCGGTACCATTTAGCAGCTGCTTCCCGTAGTATCAAAGGAAACATTCGGCGTCGAATTGTTTCTGACACATCATGAAAATCCATATAACTTTCAAACGCTGCGAGGTGTTCTTCAGGATCTGTAGCTCCATCATATATAAATTGTGGGGCCTTTATGCTGGATGAAGTTTCCATGGTTCTCTCCCTTTCGCCCCCTGGTGGTGACGGACTTTGGTTTATGTTCCAGTTAGTTGCTTCACTTGACACCCGATGAAACTGGATTACTCTGTAGGTCCGTTAGAGGTTCGATGGGGATCTTAGAACTTTGATGTGCCACTATTCTTGATTTTGCTTCATGGGGCACTGTGGCTGAGGCCAGCCAGGCAAAGTCGGCCTCAATAATCCTCCTGGTTGTAACGACCCGTATTATACGCATCATGGGATCATAGAATATTTATTTCTTTCACATATGAAGTCGTATGGTCATGTAACTTTGGGAGACGACTATTGGGGTCATTTCCCATGTTCATGATTTTTGTCGATTTTTAAATGACCGTTTTGCCCCTAGTTGGTACTGTTTTGGCCATAACTTTTGACTGGAAAGGAATTTTGACCTGAAACCACTTCCATTGGATTCGAATGATGGTTTCTCTTTCCGTAGAGTGGTTACAATAGCCAAACGGACTTACCGTTTGGGAGATATGGCTGAATTAAGGTTCAGAAGTGGAAAAACAGCTTAATTGGGCCAAACCGGGTGATTAGCAACTAGGCCCAATGGGGGATTTCGGGTTTAGGGGTATATGAGGGCTGATAGGGTTAGAATTTCGGTTTCTTCCTCATTTTTCCAGCCGCCACTTGCTTTCCTTCACCCTAGTCATGGCCTCCACCTTCTAATTTCATCCCAAATCACCTTCTAATCACTTTCTAATCAAGTCTTGGCCTAATCTACATCAAATCAAGGCGGATTAGCATCAAATCAAGATAAGAGCTGCTGCTAATCATAGGGATTGGATCCAAATCAGAGGACATTTCAGATCTATAGTTTAATTTGTGGCAAAGGTGAGTGATTTGCATTGTTTTTCACTAATTACGGCTAATTATGGTAATTAGCGAATATTAGCGAAATTATGGCTCAGAAAATTCTAGAAAAAATTCCTAAAATTCTAAAACACCATTTTATGCCTCTGATATGAATTTGGGTTGATTTCGACTAATTTTGTAAATCCCGGAATTTGGGGGATTAAGGAGTAATTAGTGATAATTAGCGAAATTATGCATGTTAAAAATCTGGAAAAATATGCAGAAATTCATAAATATTATTCTAAGCCTCTGTTAGAAAAATTGGCTAATTTGGTTAAGGTTTGCTAATCCTATTGTTAGATTTGCTTAAACATGCTTAAGGGGAAAATATGGGTTTTTGGGTATGTTTGATCCGTTTTGACATATCATATCGTTGTTTTGTTGCTTGTGAATGTTTATGCATGTTGCTATGACTGTATGGTATGCTTTGTGATTGTCTAGAAGTGTTAGTTTGGTCGAAAACGCCGCCGAATGGCGTAAAACAGTCGTTGGAAAAGCAGCAGGAAAGTACCCGAACCGGATCGGATCGGATGGGAGCACGGACCGACCCGAGGTGCAACTCGCGAACCGAACCGATCGTGATACCCGATCCGAATCGCTAGTCAATGGTGGCCATGAACTGATCTTCTCGTGCCCACGATCCACCCACCTCCTTCGACCCGAACCGCTCGCCTGAAGGACCCCACGAACCGACCCGAGGTGATGATACCGATCCGAACAAGAAGGAGTAGCCACGAACTGGAGGAGCACGACTCGATCCACTGGGGGTGTTGACGACCCGAACCACCATGAGTCAGAGCACCGAACCGATCCGCCACCTGAGGAGTTCCACGAACCGAACCGGCGAACATCACGAGCTGACTAAGGGCGAGGACCACGAAGACATGGTGGCACGATCCGACCCGAACTGAAGTGGGGGACCCGATCCAGATAGGGGAGCATGATCCGAACCGAGCAAGGGTGATGACCACGACCTGAAGCAAAGTGAAGAAGGCCGATCCGGTGAAGACCAAAACCCGAAATGCAAAGGTAGTTCAAGTGGAAGTTCGAGCTCAGGATCCAGACGGGAACCAATGAGTTCACTTCGTGATTAGGCTTTGCTGCGGGACGTGTGCTAAGGAGTTGTCGATGTCTATGACTTTGGATCACTAGGTGTTGGAGGTAGAGAGACAAACTCGGGCTTTGGATATGGTGCGACTAGGGAGCTACCTACCAATAGAGTGGGGTCATGGAAACGTTGGGCGTGATCCCGTAGGTATGGCGTTGGTGGTAGTAGGAATGTACATAGTCGTACAAAGTCGAGTTCTGTCGTTTGAGTAAAGTGCTCTAGTGATCGAAGAAGAGGATGTCGTATGCTTTACGCACTGAGTGAGGGATGCGAGGATGGTTGCTATGCTTGATTGTTTGACACACACATCCCCACCCCCGTATACTTATATTATGTGTTTGTGGCATCATAGAGTGTTGTACCGTGTAGTACTAACTCTTTGGTTGCAGGTCCAGGTTCAGGTATGATTGGATTATACCTGTTATTGTTATGTTTTGTTGCTTATCGCTCATACCAGGCTTTATGTCTGACCCAGAGTTTTATGTCTCCTCTTATTACTCTGGGTGCTCACACGAGCAGACTAGAGACAGGTTATGGTTAGCTGGTGATGCGCGAGTAGCTGATTCGGAGGCGAGCAGGAGGCTTCCACGTATGATATATAGATATTCTCCCTGTGTCGTTGGTGGTCGCTACTTGGGCATTAGTAGTGTACCTCCTTTATCTTGCTTTTGCTTTGAGACAGTTTGAAAAGTTGTAATAAGCTATATTTTGGATTTCCGCTGCTATGATGCTCAGTTCTGGTTTTAGCTTATGCACTGTCTCTTCTGTTTTATGTCAAGTATGTTATTATTATATTTTGTTCTATGCGCTGTGAGACATATTACAGGTTCCTTGATTAGTCCATTCTCTTCTTTCTTTTTCTTCTGGCGACCCGTTCCATGCTAACTGGACATGTGTACAGCGCACCTTTGGAGTAAATGTCGGTTGGTGCGGGGCGGACCGTCACACTTGGTATCAGAGCTCTAGGTTGCGTAGTTAACCTAGGGAAAGACACTATGGAGAGTTAGTACGTATATGAGAGCGCGTATTTGTGATTACTTTGGTTTTCAAAAGCTAGTTATATATATACTAGTAGTAAGGATGAAGTCGCACTGCACTAGTACCACTATGGAGATGGCTGATTCGTTCTCTTTGCAGATTGAACGATGAGCCGAAACCTGAGGAACAATGGTCCAAGGGGTAACAATAGGAATGACCCAGACTTGAGGACGATGTTCACCAACTTCATGCGAGATATGATTAGGGATGCTCAGGGAGCAGTCCCTAATGCTGTTAATGGTGGTGGTCCAGTGGTGCAGGCGCCTAGGGTCGATTTCGCCAAGTTGTGCAAGGATTACACTAACCTTGGTGGGAAGCCGTTCCACGGAACGGAGTCGGCCACAGATGTTCAGGATTGGTTGGATAGCTGTGATCGTATCTTCGACGACTTGGATCTTGAGGATGCGATGAAGAGAAGGCTAGCGTCTCGTCAGCTGCAAGGGCGAGCGATGAATTGGTGGAATGCCATTAGAACAGCTACTCCAGAAGATCAAGTTACTTGGAATCAGTTTAAGACTCGCTTTTGTGATAAGTTTATTCCAGCTGCTCATAAATCAGAATTGTTCAGGAAATTCTTGGAGCTTAAGCAGAACGGTAGAGCAGTCTCGGAGTATATCGCTGAATTTGACACTTTATCGAAATATGGATGGTCCCTTATCGATACAGTCGAAAAGAAGAACGAGAAGTTCATAACTGGCTTGGATGGGTACTTGGGGGAAAGACTTATAAACCATATCGATGAGACGTTCGAGTCTATTGTAGGAAAGGCATTAAGGTCAGAGAGCCTTTTCCCTAAGTCGAAGACCGAAGTTGCTACGGCATCTGCAGAGGAGCCAAAGCTGCAAGCAGGCGGTGAAGGCAAGAAGAATTCTCAGAATAAGAGGAAGCAGAACCCGACCAAGGATGGTCAGGATAAGAAAAATAAGAAAGTTGGCGAATGCTTTAGTTGTGGCAAGAAGGGCCATTACGCCAGAGATTGTCGAGAAAAGCCTGGGGAAAGGAAGTGCTTTAACTGCGGCCAGGCGGGACATCACAAGGATGATTGCCCACAACCTCCTAGGGAGAAGCAGATTGTGAAAGCGTATGCTATCAACGCTGTTCCTTCTTCGTCAAATGCCCCAACTGCGGCGCAGAAGGAAAAAGGTGTCGTTATTCGAGGTATGCTTTCTATTTAAGATGTTTTGATCGGGTTTTGTTTGACAAACCTGAGTTAGTCGATAGACCTTTAGTAGTGACGAACCCGATTGGTGGTTCGACTAGTTTTGGCATGATTTGTTGTAATGTGGTCTTATCGAGTCATGGATGTATGTTTCCTTGTGATTGCTTTGTTTTGGGCTTTACTGGGTTTAGCATTATTTTGGGGAGTTGATCTACTCCAAAGGAATAGGGTGGTATTAGGTACCTACCTAGTGATGGCGATAGTAACGGGAGTTAATGAAACTGAAAGGTTATCGTTGTTTTAGTTGTCTCTGGGAGGCAAATGAGTACTCCAGTGCTAGATTGTTTTGCTAGTATCACCTCATGTGGATTGTCTGAACTCGGAGGAGATGTTCCTTGGGTGCTTGTCTGATATTGGTTTAGGCCTTTGGGGCTTGTGCTTGGGGAATGTCGAGTTTGACTAGGATGGTTTGCGTGAGGGATAAGTAGACGTTGCGATTTTCATTGGATGATATCTTGGTTCAGTCGAGGAGTGTCGGGCAGATGGAACATGATAAGACTGTTCAATGGTATAGACTGCCCAGAGTTAGACTCGATAGGGTTATGAGATTGCTCGAGTGGGACTCGGGAAGGATGCGAAGTAATGGATTGTTTAGGACCCTATGTTGATGTTCTTTATTGGATAGTAGAACTTTGAAGGAATAGGATGTGTTCGTTGATCATGGAAGATACGACGAAGATTAGAGCGATTTAAGTTGGACTTGAACTCGTAAAAGAAAAATGGGGCGAGTTCGTTAGTCATGGTGATATAACGAATATGGAAATACTTCACATTAGATTTGAAGTATGTTTGGAACATTGTGGGAAGATCGTTGATCTTGGAGATTCAGCGAACATAGGAGAGTTTCACGTTGGACTTGGACTCGTAGGTAGAGTACCTAGATTCACTAGGTGGGTCTAGTTTACCTTTGGAAGGTGAATGTACGTTGGACGTGCAGTACGAGATTCATTGGATGAGTCTAGTTTATCTCTGGGAGATTGACTCGAGTTAGACTCGAGAGGGCTGCAAGGAATTGGATTCAGCTCGAGTTGGACTCGAGAGGGCAGCAAGATAATGGATAGACTTGGGTTGGACTCAAGTATTTTAGGAGGACTAAAAGCAGGGGTATCTGGGGACGCCCGTTACCTTGGATCCGTTGGACGTGATCTAGTTATCCTTGGAGGATAAACGTACGTTGGACGTACGGTAGTCCGATTGGAGGCTGGGCTTCCATTAGTTTAATTATCCTTGGAGGATAAACGTATGTTGGACATACGGTAGACCGAAGGGAGGCGGGGCTTCCATTGGCCTGGGATTGGTTGGACCAGTCAAGTAGGCATCGGTGTATGTATGGGGGCTGGGCTTCCATTAGTTAGTGATGTTGGTTGGACCAGACATGCTAGAATCGACATATTGGGATTGGTTAGACCAATCATGTAGGTGTCGATGTGTTTATGACTTTAGCGGGTGATAGATAGGATTTGTTTGATGGATGTTATGGTTTCTATGTTTGTTCCTATCTTTCTTCTCTTGAGTAGACTATCACCTGTAGGGTTCCAGCGATGGGGAACAAAGTGATTGTAATAGGACTATGGATCAGCGCAGTGGAGTCGCCATGACTCCATGGGGCAGTGTGATCATAGTAAAGGATTTGGGTGTAGTACTAGTTGCATTGAGTAGGAGACATGCCAGTTTAGGGGTTTTGTTTCTAGGATGAAAGCAACTAGAGTATGTCACAGGATATGATTTCAGACCCAAGACTGAATTGGATTCAGAAACGCTAGTAAGCTTGACGATTAGATCGATTTTGATTGAGTGGATTGGTTCCAGTTAGAAGGACGATCCTAATCTATTGGGAACCATCTCTAGGGTAGAGATGGGTATAGATGGAAAGAGAATGATCAAGTAAGGATTTGATCGAGAAGGGTGGCTTCGAAAGAATAAGGGACTAGTTGTACCCGACGTAAATGGACTGAGAGGTGAAGTGCTTAGAGCATATCATCACTCGAGATTGACTATACGTCCCAGTGGTAACAAGATGTATTGAGACATAGAGTAGATATACTACTGGGGAGGGATAAAGATAGGCAGAAGGCTTATCTCGATAAGAGACGAAGAGATTTGGAATTCTTCGTTAACGACTTGGTGTTCGTCGAGATCTCTCCATAGAGAATGTGATTCGGATTGGTTGGAGAGGTAAGTTAGCACCAAGATTTGTTGGCCCATTCCCAGTCCTCGAGCAAGTTGGGAATTTGGCGTATGAGTAGAGCTACCTGACAAGATGGCGGGAGTTCACAACGTATTTCATGTTTCCCAGTTAAGGAAGTTTGTGCAAGACCCTAATGTGGCTATTTCACCAGATCAGTTGGACGAAAGCGAGGTTGAACCCGAGGCGGTTGGGAACCGCAAGTCTATGCGTATTGTTGGGAACGATATGAAGGAGCTCCGAAGGAAGGCGGTGAAACTAGTCAAAGTCCAGTGGGGTGAGAATGGAAAAAGACCGTACTTGGGAAACAGAGGAGGATATAAGGAAGAAGTATCCAGGACTCTTTGCCTAGTAAGGTTTTGGTAGTGATAGTTTCTTCCCTTGTTAGTAAACCGCATGCTAGGATAGACTTGTTTTGCATGTTGATTGTTGTTTTATGGTTGATAGGCATGCGGGACCCTTTGTGTGTTCTGGTTAGGGAATTTCGGGGGCGAAATTTCTTAAGGGGGGAAGAGTGTAACGACCCGTATTCTATGCATCATGGGATCGTAGAATATTTATTTCTTTCACATATGAAGTCGTATGATCATGTAACTTTGGGAGACGACTATTGGGGTCATTTCCCATGTTCATGATTTTTGTCGATTTTTAAATGACCGTTTTGCCCCTAGTTGGTACTGTTTTGGCCATAACTTTTGACTGGAAAGGAATTTTGACCTGAAACCACTTCCATTGGATTCGAATGATGGTTTCTCTTTCCGTAGAGTGGTTACAATAGCCAAACGGACTTACCGTTTGGGAGACATGGCTGAATTAAGGTTCAGAAGTGGAAAAACAGCTTAATTGGGCCAAACCGGGTGATTAGCAACTAGGCCCAATGGGGGATTTCGGGTTTAGGGGTATATGAGGGCTGATAGGGTTAGAATTTCGGTTTCTTCCTCATTTTTCCAGCCGCCACTTGCTTTCCTTCACCCTAGTCATGGCCTCCACCTTCTAATTTCATCCCAAATCACCTTCTAATCACTTTCTAATCAAGTCTTGGCCTAATCTACATCAAATCAAGGCGGATTAGCATCAAATCAAGATAAGAGCTGCTGCTAAGCATAGGGATTGGATCCAAATCAGAGGACATTTCAGATCTATAGTTTAATTTGTGGCAAAGGTGAGTGATTTGCATTGTTTTTCACTAATTACGGCTAATTATGGTAATTAGCGAATATTAGCGAAATTATGGCTCAGAAAATTCTAGAAAAATTCCTAAAATTCTAAAACACCATTTTATGCCTCTGATATGAATTTGGGTTGATTTCGACTAATTTTGTAAATCCCGGAATTTGGGGGATTAAGGAGTAATTAGTGATAATTAGCGAAATTATGCATGTTAAAAATCTGGAAAAATATGCAGAAATTCATAAATATTATTCTAAGCCTCTGTTAGAAAAATTGGCTAATTTGGTTAAGGTTTGCTAATCCTATTGTTAGATTTGCTTAAACATGCTTAAGGGGAAAATATGGGTTTTTGGGTATGTTTGATCCGTTTTGACATATCATATCGTTGTTTTGTTGCTTGTGAATGTTTATGCATGTTGCTATGACTGTATGGTATGCTTTGTGATTGTCTAGAAGTGTTAGTTTGGTCGAAAACGCCGTCGAATGGCGTAAAACAGTCGTTGGAAAAGCAGCAGGAAAGTACCCGAACCGGATCGGATCGGATGGGAGCACGGACCGACCCGAGGTGCAACTCGCGAACCGAACCGATCGTGATACCCGATCCGAATCGCTAGTCAATGGTGGCCATGAACTGATCTTCTCGTGCCCACGATCCACCCACCTCCTTCGACCCGAACCGCTCGCCTGAAGGACCCCACGAACCGACCCGAGGTGATGATACCGATCCGAACAAGAAGGAGTAGCCACGAACTGGAGGAGCACGACTCGATCCACTGGGGGTGTTGACGACCCGAACCACCATGAGTCAGAGCACCGAACCGATCCGCCACCTGAGGAGTTCCACGAACCGAACCGGCGAACATCACGAGCTGACTAAGGGCGAGGACCACGAAGACATGGTGGCACGATCCGACCCGAACTGAAGTGGGGGACCCAATCCAGATAGGGGAGCATGATCCGAACCGAGCAAGGGTGATGACCACGACCTGAAGCAAAGTGAAGAAGGCCGATCCGGTGAAGACCAAAACCCGAAATGCAAAGGTAGTTCAAGTGGAAGTTCGAGCTCAGGATCCAGACGGGAACCAATGAGTTCACTTCGTGATTGGGCTTTGCTGCTGGACGTGTGCTAAGGAGTTGTCGATGTCTATGACTTTGGATCACTAGGTGTTGGAGGTAGAGAGACAAACTCGGGCTTTGGATATGGTGCGACTAGGGAGCTACCTACCAATGGAGTGGGGTCATGGAAACGTTGGGCGTGATCCCATAGGTATGGCGTTGGTGGTAGTAGGAATGTACATAGTCGTACAAAGTCGAGTTCTGTCGTTTGAGTAAAGTGCTCTAGTGATCGAAGAAGTGGATGTCGTATGCTTTACGCACTGAGTGAGGGATGCGAGGATGGTTGCTATGCTTGATTGTTTGACACACACATCCCCACCCCCGTATACTTATATTATGTGTTTGTGGCATCATAGAGTGTTGTACCGTGTAGTACTAACTCTTTGGTTGCAGGTCCAGGTTCAGGTATGATTGGATTATACCTGTTATTGTTATGTTTTGTTGCTTATCGCTCATACCAGGCTTTATGTCTGACCCAGAGTTTTATGTCTCCTCTTATTACTCTGGGTGCTCACACGAGCAGACTAGAGACAGGTTATGGTTAGCTGGTGATGCGCGAGTAGCTGATTCGGAGGCGAGCAGGAGGCTTCCACGTATGATATATAGATATTCTCCCTGTGTCGTTGGTGGTCGCTACTTGGGCATTAGTAGTGTACCTCCTTTATCTTGCTTTTGCTTTGAGACAGTTTGAAAAGTTGTAATAAGCTATATTTTGGATTTCCGCTGCTATGATGCTCAGTTCTAGTTTTAGCTTATGCACTGTCTCTTCTGTTTTATGTCAAGTATGTTATTATTATATTTTGTTCTATGCGCTGTGAGACATATTACAGGTTCCTTGATTAGTCCATTCTCTTCTTTCTTTTTCTTCTGGCGACCCGTTCCATGCTAACTGGACATGTGTACAGCGCACCTTTGGAGTAAATGTCGGTTGGTGCGGGGCGGACCGTCACACTGGTAGTATCGATTTGTGTTGCCAAAAGTAATATTTATGTCTCGTCGTATACCCTTTTTGACATCAGGGTTGGAAATCCCTTCATTTCTAGTTTGGCCGAGTCAGTGTGTAGACTGGATGGAGGTCTTGCTTTGTTGTCAGATTCGGAGAGTATCTTTGCCTCAAACTCCATTTGATGGGCTTCCATCTCAAAAGCTCTCCGGGTCGAACTTTCTCCAACAGACCTCCAAGTGGCATCAAGCTGCAAGTCAGATGTTGCACTTCTAATTAATCGTTCTTCTCCTTTATCAAACTTGGATCTTTCCTCACTCTTAAATCCGTAGAGCTGGTATTCGATAGTACACTAATTTCTACATCTGAGGACAAGTGGGAGCCCTGCCCCATGCTTTCCTGTTGTGCATCTATTCCAATCAATTCTCGAGGATGTCTTGCATAACTCTCCTTATTTAGCTCCATTTCTTCAAATCTAGTCCAATCCAGGATGGAACAACCCAAGTAGATATATGTGGCTGTGAATCACAATATCGGAGGTTCATGCCTTCCTTCTAGCACCAAAATGTTAATGATCTTTTTCGCCAACAACGGATATGGGTTTGCGCGAATGACCGCGGAAAACGCGTCATGGTGGCTATGGGACTGACAGCTTAGACAACGAAATATTCTGGTGATCCTACTGCATTGCGAAATTCACACAAGAGTATACTGTAAAGTAACATAGCATGCGAAAAAAGGTAAAGACACACAATTTTATAGTGGTTCGGTTCTTTGGGAACCTACATCCACTTTAACAGCTTTTACTGGTTTTATTCACGAAGGAGGAGGAGATTACATGTGAAATTAACTTATCAACTTGGGACTTTTTTAGAATAAGAGTTAGAGAAGAAAATTGTCCCAGTCCATCTCCGTTTGGTGTTACTCCTGGGGTCTTATTTATATGAGACTTGAGGACCCTTTCGCTATTGGGTCTGTAAGAACTTTGTTGGCTGGTTGCCTTTTTCTTTGGTTTCGGGCGTCAAGCTCCCTGTTGTCTTTGCGGTACTGGTCATGGCCTACGAAGTAGGGCTTCCGTTGTTCGCCACTTCTCTTGGAATGGGCATGAAATTGTTGACATGGTGCCTTCCGGAAGGTATTTGGATTTCTTGATGACCGCTCTCAGTTGTATGCTCTCGGCGGTTAACTCCCGGCCATTCTGCGGATACATAGAGAAGCTTGCTTTTCCAATGTTTCCCTGTCTTCTTGCGTCGATACCCAAGGGGCTAATGTCGGCACACCCTCTCGCCCTTCTAGGTTCCTGTTGTCGGGATTCTTTCCTTTCTTTTTCTTAGTTTGCTGACTCAACTTCTCTTTCTTCTGTTACAGGGTATCCCCATTGGACATGCTCTGCCGGATAGACTATGTTGGAAATATGTGGGTTTCAAATTCTTTTCCCTTTAGGAAGCGGGGTCTGTGCGGCTCTTAGATCGTCCTCCCGTATTCATATTCCCTAAGTACCTTTTTCTCCACTAACTGGTATCAGAGATGTGTTTCGGTTGATATTTCCCTTCAGGGTCTCCCTATTGTCGCCTCTTCTTGGTCCTTGGTCCTTCTTCCTAAAGGGTCATTGGGTGCTTATGGTTACCCGATACCCCTACACTATTATTATATTTCATTGTCAATTTTTTGGTAGTAACATTTTCCCTCCCCCCCCCTAGTGAAGGGGTATTTTTGACTTTTCATGTCAAACTCCTAGTCCTTTCAGCGGTATCTTTTGTTCTCTTTTGACTGAAGTCTTAATCGTCTTTTCTTTGCGAAGTTTGCATTAGTTTTGTATATGGAAAACTCTGATTTTCCCCTTTATATATGTATATATATGTATGTATGTGTGTATGTATGTATGTATGTATGTATGTATGTATAAACAGGACGGGATGATGAGGCACAATAATATTTGGTGCTACACTTAAACACATACAACAATCAGAGCATAGCGATACTTTCATTATAGTTCATAAACATATGTGCGCATAAATGGGGTGCATACAGGAGCCAAATTTTTTTATGAAAAACTAGAAAAACATTTACCAAACTCTTACTACATCATCCACCTGCTGCGTGTTCTGTTTCCTAAGCGGTCATGCAGTAGTTCGGTTAACTTACAACAATCCAACTCCCCTAGGAGGTGCTCAAGACCGGAGCTTTCCATATCGTCGTGCCTTGATTATGTTGCACCTGAAGGGCCTGCCACTTCATTTTCCTTACTGGTCTTCCCAGCAGAATTCTCCCTGATGTTGCCATTGAAACTCACATTTTCCAGTAACATGTCGATAACGTCATTCCTTTCTTTACCATCATCAGAATCAAAAGCTTCTTCCTCGTCTTCGCTTGACTTCTCCTCTTCATCTTCGTAGAAATTTGAAAGAATCATAAAGGGATTTAAAGAAGACACTCCACCACAACTAAGATCGTCAACAAATTTCATCTTTCTCCTCGGCTTCCAGACCCTGAGGAACCCCTTCCTGTCTTTTCTAAACACTACACTCTTGAATCCAGCGGGTTCAATAGGATCGTTGGGATTTCTGGGAAGTCTGCTAACTTCAATTTCATGATATGAAGTTCGGGTAAAGAGCCTTATTAGTGACGGAACATATACTGGAGAGGAACTTCTATTTCTACTTTAAGATACGTGAAATCGGCCACAACCCAAGTGTCTTCTTGTATTTTCAAGACCTTCCCAACTTTCGACGGTAGGATCCTCATCATCTTGAAATTACGGAATATGATGGGGAGGTTTTTTAAGACAACCCAAAGGACCACCTCCTATTTTGGTCTTGTCGAGCCATAATTGAGTCTCCACGGCCGAATGTGTAGGGTACCCCTGTGGCTTGTAATGGAGTAGAAATCCCCCATAAAGAAATTTCTCGGAAATTTAACAACGAAGACATTCCCAAACTTCTTAATGTTCCATTCCCATAAATATAGGTATCTGAATTCCTATTTTAAAGCTCGCTCGATGCTATTGATTGAAAATTGACTGATGAAAATTGAGATAATTGCCCACGAGCGGAAGCGCTGCGAATCCTCATCAAGGGCAATTGGTGTCATGTTGATCTCATTTCCAGTTGTCATGTTTTTGCTGCTCGAAGAGAATGTACTCGATAGCTAAAACCCCTTATGTCCAATCTTTATGTTTGTAGCAAATAATCGGGTCTCTGAAATCCTTGATCTGACGGTTGAAATCCCTGCATCGTAAGTGTGTATTATATATGTATATTTTTATACGACATGACCGTGCTCAGAGTTTTAGAATACAAAGAGGCCTCTAAAGCTGATAATAACGACTTTTCTCATTTCGATCTTAGGGACAAGGTTCTTTAACCAATAAGACTCTCTTTACTAAGGGTACGTGTCACGGATTATTGTGAGATGTCATTATTTCTAAGTGTGGTTATTTGCACTTAGATATGTTGGACATGAAATGTTTGCACCTTCTACTGATGTGCGGTGTGCTACAACAATTACCAGACAAACGGGTGTAAGAACGTGACAGAAACATGAGTTGATTGATCTTCCCTGAGCAAGTTAGCAGCCTGAGGCATGCACCCAACGATGTAAAAAGCATGCATCCCCTTGGTATCGAATAGAAGTCCCGAAGTACACCCAGATTAGGGTATTTAAGTAGATAGGAGACCTGAACCTCTTCCGGTATTAAATAGAAGTCCCGTACCAAACCCAGATTTCGGTATTTAAATAGATAGGAGACTGGAAACTCTTCCGCTATTAAATAGAAGTCCGAACCAAACCCAGATTGGGGTATTTAAATAGATAGGAGACCGGAACCTCTTCCGGTATTAAATAGAATTCCTGAACCAAACCCAGATTCAGGTATTTAGATAGACAGCAGACCGGAACCTCTTCCGACATTAAATAGAAGTCCCGAACCAAACCCAGATTTGGGTATTTAGATAGATAGGAGACCGAAACCTCTTCTGGTATTAAATAGAAGTCGGCGTCTATTTTGGTTTCATTCGTCTGAGTGTAGATTGTGCACGCTTTTGAGTGCTTCCATCAAGCATTCTTCAAGCTTTTGTTTCCTGTAAGCTTTCTTCAAGCTTTCTTTTTCTTAAAACTTTCGTTTTCTCCAATATTTTATTTCTATCTGCCGGATGATTTTTGAGCAGAGGCTAAACGTGCTACGGATACTCCTTTCGAGCTTTTCCCCCTTCTTCGGGATGGAATTTGAGTAGAGGATGTACGTGCTCCAGATGCTCCCTTCGAGCTTTTTCTCCCTTCTTTGGGATGGAGTTTGAGTAGGGGATGTACGTGCTCCAAATGCTCCCTTCGAGCTTTTTCTCCCTTCTTCGGGATGAAAACATATCCCCTTTGGAGCATTGGTTAGAACGTACCCAGGAAGGGCATTGGTTAGAATGTACCAATGAAGGGCATTGGTTAGAACGTACTCAAGAACATTGGTTAGAATGTACCTATGTAGGGCATTAGTTAGAACGTACCCATGAAGGGGATTGGTTAGAGCGTACTCAAGAGCATTGGTTGGGTGAGCATATGGCTCGTGTAGCGTAGAGCATATAGCTCGCGTCGCGATGAGTATATAGCTCGTGTAGTGTGAAATTGCTAAGAGCTGAACCATGGTTCAACGGACGGGCGAAGCACCTATGGCCCTCTAAGGTGTTGTGGAAAGTGTATCCACACAAAGCTTTGCAAGCCGGCGAGATCAGTCAGATGTCGCATAGTTACTTAGCTTGAGCATCTTGGTCTAAGAGATTCTAAACTATCACTAGATATAAAACAAAATTACTTGTGTCAGAACCTATAGCGCCGAGGAATCCTTAGAGGGAAACCTTTGATGTTGTAACGCTTTCTGGCACACCATACAAAGTAAAACAACATAGCCAATCAAACAATCATCCATGATACCTTGTAGAAAAATCTCCTACTTGCCTTAGACTCAAAGATTTAGCTACTCTAGGTGCTAACTTAAATTCCTTACTTGCTTAAAGAGCAAGGATTGGGTATGAAGAAGGGTTATCTAGTCTAAGGTCTTAAGCTAACTTCGACACTATAGAAGCCTTAAACAGGCATATATCCCTTAGTACTACTACCTAGGCACAAACCACACAATGCACATACGAGCAAGCATCCATGAGTTGGAAATTAAGGCATCAGCAGCTACCCAATCCAGAAGGGGTTGCCTTTAGGAGCTTATTTGATACCTAGTACTCCTTCCAAAACGCAGGGCATGAAAGCATCGCATGTCCCGACGATTAGCAAATGCGACAAGCGCGGGTCCCTGGACACTTAGAGTAGTTGTCCTTTGACCCTTAATTGTAGCTATTCCCATGGGTGGAGCCGAAGGTTCTGAGTCTAGAAGATATACTCCTATTTCGGGGGTCAAGACCTTTGCCATAAGAATTAGAAAACCTTGTTTTGGGAGGAATAGGTGCAGGAAAGGCCCCGACTGCTGTGTTATTCGGCGTGAAGTTGAGTGATTGTTGAGTTGGCTTCTTTTCGACATTGGTGTATCCCTCAAGGTGTCCTTCCAGGATGAGATTCTGCATTACACCTTCCAATACCTTGCATTTGTTAGTTTGATGTCCATTTCTCTTGTGATATTCACAATACTTCCCTCCTTTAAATGGTTCTGGATGGTTTTTTGACTTGAAAGGCACCAAGAAATTGATTTTCACCTTCATTCTTGCATATAGGTGTGAAATAGGTCCGCTTAAGGTTATAATGTTGGTGCTTAGATCCTTTTCCCTTAGATCCTTTTGATCTTCATGTAATCTAGGCCTCCCAGCCCGATGGCCATGGGGAGTGTGAGGTTCCTTGTCTTCTTTGTAACAAACAAGACTCCCTTTTGGATGATACAACTCTTCCATATGGGTGAAAGCATTTGCTCGATGGTAAAATTCTGGTAAGTCTTTACATCCTCGTATGTATAATTCCTTCCAAAAAGGCATCCCTTCAATTAGTCCTGAATGAATGGCAACAAGCTTATCGCGGCTACTCGTACCTTCTGCTCTCGAAGCTTCAACATTGAATCGCTTTATGTAGTCAGCTATAGATTCCTCTAGTCCTTGCTTTACGCCTATAACGGCTGAGTAATCCACCACTGGGTTCCTACGGCTGCAAAATTGTGTAAAGAAATCATGGGAGAGTTGCTCCTAAGAATTGATTTCTTTCTTCTGGTATCGGCGGTACCATTTAGCAGCTGCTTCTCGCAGTGTCAAAGGAAACATACGGCATCAAATTGTTTCTGACGCATCATGGAAATCCATATAACTTTCAAACGTAGCGAGGTGTTCTTCAGGATCTGTAGCTCTATCATATATAAATTTTGGGGCCTTTATGCTGGATGAAGTTTCAATGGTTCTCTCCGTTTCGCCCCTTGTGGTGACGGACTTTGGTTTATGTTCGAGTTAGTTGCTTCACTTGACACCCGATTGTTCTCTAGTGAAACTGGATTACTCTGTAGGTCCGTTAGAGGTTCGATGGGGCTCTTAGACCTTTGAGGTGTCACTATTCTTGATTCTGCTTCATGGGGCACCGTGCCTGAGGTCAGCCAGGCCAAGTCGACCTCAATAATCCTCCTGGTAGTATCGATTTGTGTTGCTAAAAGTAATATTTCTATCTCGTCGTATACCCGTTTTGACATCAGGGTTGGAAATCCCTTCATTTATGATTTGGCCCACTCAGTGTGTAGACTGGATGGAGGTCTTGGTTTGTTGTCAGATTCGGAGAGTATCTCCGTCTCAAACTCCGTTTGATGGGATTCCATCTCAAAAGCTCTCCAGGTCGAACTTTCTCAAACAGAACTCCAAGTGGCATCAAGCTGCAAAGTCAGATGTAGCACTTCTAATTCATCGTTCTTCTCCTTTAACAGACTTTGAGCTTTCCTCACTCTTAAATCGGTAGAGTCGATATTAGATAGTACACTAATGTCTACATCCGAGGACAAGTGAGAGCCCTACCCCGTGCTTTCCTACTGTGCATCTATTCCAATCAATTCTCGAGGACATCTTGCAAGGCTCTCCTTGTTTAGCTCCATTTCTTCAAATCTAGTCCAATCCGGGATGGAACAACCCAGGTAGATATATGTGGCTGTCATCCACATGGTCGGAGGTTCATGCCCTCCTTCTAACACCAAAATGTTAACGATCTTTTTCGCCACCAGATATAGGTTTGCGGGAATGACCGAGGAAAACGCGTCAGGTGGCTATGGGCCTGACGGCTTAGACAAAGAAATATTCTGGTGATCCTGCCACATCGCGAAATTCACACAAGAGTATGTAGCTGTCATCCATAAGGTCAGCGGTTAATGCCCTCCTTCTAGCACCAAAATGTTAAAGATCTTTTTCGCCGCCGGATATAGGTTTGAAGGAATGACCGCGAAAAACGCGTCAGGGGGCTATGGGCTTGACAGCTTAGACAAAGAAATATTCTAGTGATCCTGCCACATCGTGAAATTCACACAAGAGTATACAGTAAAGTAACATAGCATGCGGAAAAAGGTAAAGGCATGGTAGATATATGTAGCTGTCATCCACAAGGTCGGAGGTTCATGCCCTCCTTCTAGCACCAAAATGTTAACGATCTTTTTCGCCATCGGATATAGGTTTGCGGGAATGACCGCGGAAAACGCGTCAGGTGGTTATGGGCCTGACGGCTTAGACAAAGAAATATTCTGGTGATCCTGCCGCAACGCGAAATTCACACAAGAGTATACTGTAAAGTAACATAGCATAAGGAAAAAGGTAAAGACACACAATTTTATAGTGGTTCGGCTCTTGCGGAACCTACGTCCACTTTAACAGCTTTTACGGGTTTTATTCATGGAGGAAGAGGAAGAGATTACATGTGAAATTAACTTATCAACTTGAGACTTTTTTTAGAATAAGAGTTAGAGAAGAAAATTGTCGCACTCCATCCCCTTTTGGTGTTACTCCCGGCGTCTTATTTATAGGAGACTTCAGGACCATTTCGCTATTGGGCCTGTAACAACTTTGTCGGCTGGCTGCCTTTTCTTTGGTTTCGGGCGTCGAGCTCCCGGTTGTCTTTGCGGTATTGGTCATGGCCTTCGAAGTAGGGCTTCCGTTGTTCACCACTTCTCTTGGGATGGGCATTAATTTGTTGACATGGCGCCTTTCAAAAGGTATTTGGATTTCTTGATGACCGCTCTCAGTTGTATGCTCTCGGCGGTTAACTTCCGACCATTCTGCGGATACATAGAGAAGCTTGCTTTTCCAATGTTTCCCTGTCTTCTTGCGTCGATACCCAAGGGGCTAATGCCGGAACACACTCTCGCCCGTCTAGGTTCCAGTTGTCGGGATTCTTCCCTTTCTTTTTCTTAGTTTGCTGACTCAGCTTCTCTTTCTTCTATTACAGGGTATCCCCATTGGGCATGCTCTGCCGGATAGACTGTGTTGGAAATCTGTGGGTTTCAAATTCTTTTCCCTTTAGGAAGCGGGGTATGTGCGGCTCTTAGATCATCCTCCCGTATTCATATTCCCTAAGTACCTTTTTCGCCACTAGTTGGTATCGGAGATGTGTTTCGGTTGATATTTCCCTTCAGGGTCTCCCTATTGTCGCCTCTTCTTGGTCCTTGGTCCTTCTTCCTAAAGGGTCATTGGGTGCTTATGGTTACCCGATACCTCTACACTATCATTCTATTTCCTTGTCAATTTTTTGGAAGTAACATTCCCCCCCCTAGTGAAGGGGTATTTTTGACTTTTCATGTCAAACTCCTAGTCCTTTCAGCGGTATCTTTTGTTCTCTTTTGACTGAAGCTTAATCGTCTTTTCTTTGCGAAGTTTGCATTAGTTTTGTATATGGAAAACTCTGATTTTCCCCTTTATATATATATATATATATATATGCATGTATGTATGTATGTGTATATATATGTATATATAAATAGGAAGGGATGATGAGGCACAATAATATTTGGTGCTACACTTAAACACATACAACAATCAGAGCATAGCAATACTTTCATTATAGTTCATAAACATATGTGCGCATAAACGGGGCGCATACAGGAGCCAAGTTTTTTTATGCAAAACGAGAAAAACACATACCAAACTCTTACTACATCATCCACCTACTGCGTTTTCTGCTGCCTAAGCAGTCATGCAGTAGTTCGGTGAACTTACAACGATCCAACTCCCCTAGGAGGTGCTCAAGACCGGAGCTTTCCATATCGTCGTGCCTTGATTCTGTTGCACCTGAAGGGCCTGCCACTTCCTTTTCCTTGCTGGTCTTCCCAGCAGAATTCTCCCTGATGTTGCCATTGAAACTCGCATTTTCCAGTACCATGTCGATAACGTCATTCCTTTCTTTACCATGATCAGAATCAAAAGCTTCTTCCTCGTCCTCGCTTGACTTCTCCTCTTCATCTTCGTTGAAATTTGAAAGAATCATAAAGGGATTTAAAGAAGACACTCCACCACTGCTAAGATCGTCAACAAATTTCATCTTTCTCCTCGGCTTCCAGACCCTGAGGAACCCCTTCCTGTCTTTTCTAAACACTACACTCTTGAATCCAGCGGGTTCAATAGGATCGTTGGGATTTCTGGGAATTCTGCTAACTTCAATTTCATGATATGAAGTTCGGGTAAAGAGCCTTATTAGTGACGGAACATACACTGGAGAGGAACTTCTATTTCTACTTTAAGATACGTGAAATCGGCCATAACCCAAGTGTCTTCTTGTATTTTCAAGACCTTCCCAACTTTCGACAGTATGGTCCTCATCATCTTGAAATTACGGAATATGATGGGGAGGTTTTTTAAGAAAACCCAAAGGACCACCTCCTGGTTTGGTCTTGTCGAGCCATAATTGAGGCTCCACGGCCGAATGTGTAGGGTACCCCTGTGGCTTGTAGTGGAGTAGAAATCCCCCATAAAGAAATTTCTCGGAAATTTAACCACGATGACATTCCCAAACTTCTTAATGTTCCATTCCCATAAATATAGGTGTCTGAATTCCTAATTTAAAGCTCGTTCGATGCTATTGATTGAGAATTGACTGGTGAAAATTGAGATAATTGCCCATGAGCGGAAGCGCTGCGAATCCTCATCAAGGGCAATTGGTGTCATGTTGATCTCATTTCCTGTTGTCATGCTTTTGCTGCTCGAAGAGAATGTGCTCGATAGCTAAAACCCCTTATGTCCTATCTTTATGTTTGAAGCAAATAATCGGGTCTTTGAAATCCTTGATCAGACGGTTGAAATCCCTGCATCGTAAGTGTGTATTATATATGTATATTTTTATACGACATGACCGTGCTCAGAGTTTTAGAATACGAAGAGGCCTCTGAAGTAGATAATAATGACTTTTCTCATTTCGATCTTAGGGATAAGGTTCTTTAACTAATAAGACTCTCTTTACTAAGGGTACGTGTCACGGATTATTGTGAGATGTCATTATTTCTAAGTGTGGTTATTTGCACTTAGATATGTTGGACATGAAATGTTTGCACCTTCTACTGATGTGTGGTGTGCTACAACAATTACTAGACAAACGGGTGTAAGAACGTGACAGAAACATGAGTTGAGTGATCTTCCCTGACTAAGTTAGTAGCCTGAGGCATGCACCCAACGATGTAAAAAGCATGCATCCCCCTTGGTATCGAATAGAAGTCCCGAAGTACACCCAGATTAGGGTATTTAAGTAGATAGGAGACCTGAACCTCTTCCGGTATTAAATAGAAGTCCCGAACCAAACCCAGATTTCGGTATTTAAATAGATAGGAGACCGGAACCTCTTCCGCTATTAAATAGAATTCCTGAACCAAACCCAGATTGGGGTATTTAAATAGATAGGAGACCGGAACCTCTTCCGGTATTAAATAGAATTCCCGAACCAAACCCAGATTCAGGTATTTAGATAGATAGCAGACCGGAACCTCTTCCGGCATTAAATAGAAGTCCCGAACCAAACCTAGATTCGGGTATTTAGATAGATAGGAGACCGAAACCTCTTCTGGTATTAAATAGAAGTCGGCATCTATTTTGGTTTCATTCATCTGAGTGTAGATTGTGCACGCTTTTGAGTGCTTCCATCAAGCATTCTTCAAGCTTTTGTTTCCTGTAAGCTTTCTTCAAGCTTTCTTTTTCTTAAAACTTTCGTTTTCTTCAAGATTTTATTTCTATCTGCAGGATGATTTTTGAGAAGAGGCTAAACGTGCTCCGGGTACTCCTTTCGAGCTTTTTCCCCTTCTTCGGGATGGAATTTGAGCAGAGGATGTACGTGCTTCAGATGCTCCCTTCGAGCTTTTTCTTCCTTCTTTGGGATGGAGTTTGAGCAGAGGATGTACGTGCTCCAGATGCTCCCTTCGAGCTTTTT
The DNA here is from genome assembly GCA_030737875.1 of Allium sativum. Lineage (NCBI taxonomy): Eukaryota > Viridiplantae > Streptophyta > Magnoliopsida > Asparagales > Amaryllidaceae > Allium > Allium sativum. The sequence continues at coordinate 33,115,204 of CM060923.1, forward strand.
CTCCCTTCTTCGGGATGAAAACGTACTCCCCTTTGGAGCATTGGTTAGAACGTACCCATGAAGGGAATTGTTCAGAACGTACCAATGAAGGGCATTGGTTAGAACGTACTTAAGAGCATTGGTTAGAATGTACCCATGTAGGGCATTAGTTAAAACGTACCCATGAAGGGAATTGGTTAGAACGTACTCAAGAGCATTGGTTGGGTGAGCATACGGCTCGTGTAGCGTAGAGCATACGGCTCGCGTCGCGATGAGTATATAGCTCGTGTAGTGTGAAATTTCTAAGAGCGGAACCGTGGTTCAACGGACGGGCGAAGCACCTATGGCCCTCTAAGGTGTTGTGGAAAGTGTATCCACACAAAGCTTTGCAAGCCGGTAAGATCAGTCAGATGTCGCACAGTTACTTAGCTTGAGCATCTTGGTCTAAGAGATTCTAAACTATCACTAGATACAAAACAAAATTACTTGTGTCAGAACCTATAGCGCCGAGGAATCCTTAGAGGGAAACCTTTGATGTTGTAACGCTTTCTGGCACACTATACATAGTAAAACAACATAGCCAATCAAATAATCATCCATGACACCTTGTAGAAAAATCTCCTACTTTCCTTAGACTCAAAGATTTAGCTACTCTAGGTGCTAACTTAAATTCCTTACTTGCTTAAAGAGCAAGGATTGGGCATGAAGAAGGGTTATCTAGTCTAAGGTCTTAAGCTAACTTCGACACTATAGAAGCCTTAAACAGGCATATATCCCTTAGTACTACTACCTTGGCACAAACCACACAATGCACATACGAGCAAGCATCCATAAGTTGGAAATTAAGGCATCAACAACTACCCAATCCAAAAGGGGTTGCCTTTAGGAGCTTATTTGATACCTAGTACTCCTTCCGAAACGCGGGGCATGAAAGCATCTCATGTCCCGACGATTAGCAAATGCGACAAGCGCGAGTCCCTGGACACTTAGAGTAGCTGTCCTTTGACCCTTAATTGTAGCTATTCCTATGGGTGGAGCCGAAGGTTCTGAGTCTGGAAGATATACTCCTATTTCGGGATCAAGACCTTTGCCATAAGAATTAGCAAACCTTGTTTTGGGAGGAATAGGTGCAGGAAAGGCCCCGACTGCTATGTTATTCGGCGTGAAGTTGAGTGATTGTTGAATTGGCTTCTTTTCGACATTGGTGTCTCCCTCAAGGTGTCCTTCCAGGATGAGATTCTGCATTACACCTTCCAATACCTTGCATTTGTCAGTTTGATGTCCATTTCTCTTGTGATATTCACAATACTTCCCTCCTTTAAATGGTTCTGGATGGTTTTTAGACTTGAAAGGCACCAAGAAGTTGATTTTCACCTTCATTGCTGCATATAGGTGTGAAATAGGTCCGCTTAAGGTTATAATGTTGGTACTTGGATACTTTTCCCTTAGATCCTTTTGATCTTAATGAAATCTAGGCCTCCCAGCCCGATGGCCATGGGGAGTGTGAGGTTCCTTGTCTTCTTTGTAACAAACAAGACTCCCTTTTGGATGATAAAACTCTTCCATATGGGTGAAAGCATTTTCTCAATGGTAAAATTCTGGTAAGTCTTTACATCCTCGTATATATAATTCCTTCCAAAAAGGCATCCCTTCAATTAGTCCTGAATGAATGGCGACAAGCTTATCGCGGCTACTCGTAGCTTCTGCTCTCGAAGCTTCAGCATTGAATCGCTTTATGTAGTCAGCTATAGATTCCTCTAGTCCGTGCTTTACGCCTATAACGGCTGAGTAATCCACCACTGGGTTCCTACGGCTGCAAAATTGTGTAGAAAAATCATGGGAGAGTTGCTCCTAATAATTGATTTCTTTCTTCTGGTACCGGCGGTACCATTTAGCAGCTGCTTCTCGCAGTGTCAAAGGAAACATACGGCGTCAAATTGTTTCTGACGCATCATGGAAATCCATATAACTTTCAAACGTAGCGAGGTGTTCTTCAGGATCTGTAGCTCTATCATATATAAATTTCGGGGCCTTTATGCTGGATGAAGTTTCAATGGTTCTCTCCGTTTCGCCCCTGGTGGTGATGGACTTTGGTTTATGTTCAAGTTAGTTGCTTCACTTGACACCCGATTGTTCTCTAGTGAAACTGGATTACTCTGTAGGTCCGTTAGAGGTTCGATGGGGCTCTTAGACCTTTGAGGTGTCACTATTCTTGATTCTGCTTCATGGGGGCACCGTGCCTGAGGTCAGCCGGGCCAAGTTGGCCTCAATAATCCTCCTGGTAGTATCGATTTGTGTTGCTAAAAGTAATATTTCTTTCTCGTTGTATACCCTTTTTGACATCAGGGTTGGAAATCCCTTCATTTATGATTTGGCCCACTCAGTGTGTAAACTGGATGGAGGCCTTGATTTGTTGTCAAATTCGGAGAGTATCTCCGTCTCAAACTCCATTTAATGGGATTCCATCTCAAAAGCTATCCAGGTTGATCTTTCTCCAACAGAACTCCAAGTGGCATCAAGCTGCAAAGTCAGATGTAGCACTTCTAATTCATCGTTCTTCTCCTTTATCAGACTTTGAGCTTTCCTCACTCTTAAATCCGTAGAGCCGATATTCGATAGCACACTAATGTCTACATCCGAGGACAAGTGAGAGCCCTGCCCTGTGCTTTCCTGCTGTGCATCTATTCCAATCAATTCTCGAGGACATCTTGCAAGGCTCTCCTTGTTTAGCTCCATTTCTTCAAAGCTAGTCCAATCCGGGATGGAACAGCCTAGGTAGATATATGTGGCTATCATCCACAAGGTCGGAGGTTCATGCCCTCCTTCTAACACTAAAATGTTAACGATCGTTTTCGCTACCAGATATAGGTTTGTGGGAATGACCGAGGAAAACGCGTCAGTTGGCTATGGGCCTGACGACTTAGACAAAGAAATATTCTGGTGATCCTACCACATCGCGAAATTCACACAAGAGTAAGTAGCTGTCATCCATAAGGTCAGCGGTTAATGCCCTCCTTCTAGCACCAAAATGTTAATAATCTTTTTCGCCACCGGATATAGGTTTGCGGGAATGACCGCGAAAAACGCGTCAGGGGGCTATGGGCTTGACAGCTTAGACCAAGAAATATTCTAGTGATCCTGTCGCATCGCGAAATTCACACAAGAGTATACTGTAAAGTAACATAGCATGTGGAAAAAGGTAAAGGCATGGTAGATATATGTAGCTGTCATCCACAAGGTCGGAGGTTCATGCCCTCCTTCTAGCACCAAAATGTTAATGATCTTTTTCTCCACCGGATATAGGTTTGCGGGAATGACTGCGGAAAACGCGTCAGGTGGCTATGGGCCTGACGACTTAGACAAAGAAATATTCTGGTGATCCTGCCGCATCGCGAAATTCACACAAGAGTATACTGTAAAGTAACATAGCATACGGAAAAAGGTAAAGACACACAATTTTATAGTGGTTCGGCTCTTTCGGAACCTACGTCCACTTTAACAGCTTTTACGGGTTTTATTCATGGAGGAAGAGGAAGAGATTACATGTGAAATTAACTTATCAACTTGAGACTTTTTTTAGAATAAGAGTTAGAGAAGAAAATTGTCCTACTCCATCCCGTTTTGGTGTTACTCCCGGGGTCTTATTTATAGGAGACTTCAGGACCCTTTCGCTATTGGGCCTGTAAGAACTTTGTCGGCTGGCTGCCTTTTTCTTTGGTTTCGGGCGTCGAGCTCCCGGTTGTCTTTGCGGTATTGGTCATGGCTTTCGAAGTAGGGCTTCCATTGTTCACCACTTCTCTTGGGATGGGCATGAATTTGTTGACATGGCGCCTTTCAAAAGGTATTTGGATTTCTTGATGACCGCTCTCAGTTGTATGCTCTCGGCGGTTTACTCCCGACCATTCTGCGGATACATAGAGAAGCTTGCTTTTCCAATGTTTCCCTGTCTTCTTGCATCGATACCCAAGGGGCTAATGCCGGCACACCCTCTCGCCCTTCTAGGTTCCTGTTGTCGTGATTCTTTCCTTTCTTTTTCTTAGTTTATTGACTCAGCTTCTCTTTCTTCTGTTACAAGGTATCCTCATTGGACATTCTCTGCCGGATAAACTGTGTTGGAAATATATGGGTTTCAAATTCTTTTCCCTTTAGGAAGAGGGGTATGTGCGGCTCTTAGATCGTCCTCCGGTATTCATATTCCCTAAGTACCTTTTTCGCCACTAGCTGGTATCGGAGATGTGTTTCGGTTGATATTTCCCTTCAGGGTCTCCCTATTGTCGCCTCTTCTTGGTCCTTGGTCCTTCTTCCTAAAGGGTCATTGGGTGCTTATGGTTACCCGATACCCCTACACTATTATTCTATTTCATTGTCAATTTTTTAGCAGTAACACCTTTCATCAACGATTTTCTGCAATCCTTAACGTAATACCCTATCATCCCACAACCATGACACTTGATCTCTGTCTTGCTTTGCCCTTTTTGAGAACTACCAGCTTGCTTCTTATCACCTTTTTTCCCACTATTTCCTCCCAGAAGCTCCACTCTTAACATTCTTTACCTCTTCCTTTTTATCGTCATGCATCAAAGCCCTCTCCCTTAAAGCCTCAAAAGTAGCCTCATCGGAACATCAGTCATCAAAAACCTTGGGGAGGTTGGTTTAGCCCTCTCGCAAACCTAGCAACTTTGTTGCTAGCTATGTTGACCAAGTCCATCCAAAACCTTGATAATTCATCAAACTGGTTGATGTACTCCTTGACTGAGAGATCCTTTTTCTTTAGATCAAGAAACCACTCTAACTACATACCCTCTTCTACTTGCGACATAAATCTCATTTCGAATCTAACTTGGAATCTAGCCCAATATATAAACCCTTCTTCAGCCTCTACAATTTCCCACCAAAATAACGCCTTTCCGTTAAGCTGCCAAGTAGCCAACTGAACTTTATATCGTTCCACAAACTCTAATAACTCAAAAATCATCTCTGTATCCCTAAGCCAAAAGCAGTCCTCCAAAAAAGTCTTTCCGCCTAAATTTGAGAAATCCTTGCAAAGCTTAGAAAAGTTAATAGTTGCAGGTGGATTAGGTAGAACAACCATAGCAGGAGCTAGGGCTAGCACATGCTCTTGTCCTATGACCGATGTTGTAGCATCTAAATAACTATGAAGCCAACCTGGAATTGGGACACCCTCAGGAAGATTAGGAGCTCCAGACAAGCTGCATAAGAGAGAGAGAAGATAGAGATTTTAGAATTTGAAAGAGAGTCAAAGGGAAGTCGTAACTGAATTGAGGGGATATTCTTTTATTTTTAAAATAATTTTTGGTTTCTGAAAATATGATTCCTTTTAAAAGTGTTTTATTTTAAAACAATATTTTAGTGATCTTATAACCATAGGCTCAGATACCAAATGAAACACCTCACAACCCTTAATGTTACCCAAAATAGGGTCCCGCAAAGGAATATGAAGCATTATAGGTATAAAGACAAAAATACATCACAGAGACTAAGATTCACAAGACATAAATAAATAAATAAATAAAATGAAACACAATGGAAGAAGAAGACAATTTAAATAGTGACATAACCATTTATTTCAGAAAAACTAACTGTCATAAAATACCATGTCATATAAAGATAAAATCTCATTCATGCATAATATTAGAGTACATAATAATATCCCTCAAATAGTCATAGACATAACCAAACGTGGAAAAGAAAAAATAGAGAACAGTACATCTACTACAAATAAAATCCTTCGAGACAGAATTAACTGAACAATCATAATTATGCACTTCCACCCTGTGAGCCTGGGGGAAGAAAAAGGAAAGAAGGAAAAATAGGTTAAACATGAAGTCTGGTGAGTTGTTATGATTGTTAACACGACTAATAAGTAAGGGATACAAATAACCAATAGTTTTAGTGTCAGACAGGGTACTATGCACAGTAAAAGTGAATGCATAGGATGGCATGAATGGTTACAAATAGGCTTGACTATCCTTATTCACTTTTGATTGTTTGCACTTCTACCAATTTCTGAAAATAATTATTAGGAAGGTTTTCCTAATACTACCCATCGATTGGCTGTCAATACTATAGAGTGATAACATATGCCAACTATGCGCCCAAGCTTGTCAAGCTCGACCCATCATCCAAAGGCATAACATTAATCACATGTGTTAAAAGTGTCTTATTTTCACTCGTCGGATCATTGCACAAACATTGACCCGCGTAAATGCACCCATACCCATTCCAATTTAGACCAACTTACTACCTCGCACAACATGGTGTGTGCCTTTGCCTTCTAAGACCATATGTGATAAAAGGGTATGTTGTTTGGTATGGATTCCCAATAAACAAATAACACTCGATCCAATTCCTCATTGATTTGGACCCCCTTTAGAAATCATGGATTAGCTAAAGAATTAGGCTTTTAACTTAAATGTCATCTTAAGTTCAGTATTTATTAAGCCTAATAGTTTATTCATTTACCGCAGACTAAATCCTAATTACAAGGCCCCATAGAATATCTCCTAATCACAAGGCCATCATAGAATATCGCCTAATCACAAGGCCACTATGGAATATTATTTATTATTATCGTTGAACACCTACTTATATAGGCTCTATAGAATTATCAAAGAATGCTTAATCACAAGGCCCCATAAAATAACGATAGAATAATATAGTTTTAAGCTTATAACTTAATACCATTTTAAGTTAATTTTCATGCTAAGCCTAATTGTCTCATTTACAGTTCAAGTCATATTCATATCTGAAAATAAACCATATTTGTTATTATGATTCTTTAATTTATTATATTCATACAAATATATATTACAATTCATTATTCTTTCATAACTTGTGTCATAGCCATTTTGTAAACATTACCAGGTTTGCCTATTTTTAGTACAATATTACCTTTTTATTATAGTTTTACAACATATGTCAAATTAGCCCCAAATTATCCAACTTTTTGATTCCGTTATTCAATCAGATTTCCCAAATAACGGCAGAATAAAAGAATAATAATCAGTCATGGTAAATTAGGCATACTAATGTGTGCCTAGATCAGTCATATACGTATATCCTTTTAAGCATATTTGGGCATAACCACAACAAACTGTAAAAATCCAACGAAAAAGGGTTAAAAGGTGACTAAGAATATAACTTGTAGTAATTTGAATATTAGTTAAACGAAGACTATAAGAAAAAAAACAATATAACGAAATTACAAAAAAAATGGTGTAGACAAAAACCGTAAATAAACTGTAAGTAAAAGGACTATAGAAAAATCACAACTATGACTACTATTATCTCTATTTACCTAGACTAAATCAAAAATCTAAATAGTTATAAAACTAACCAAAAAAAGTTTTCCTTATGACCCTGGCAGAGCCCCCAGAAGAAAATAAAATAAGAAATAATTTTATTTAATCTCAATCCCCAAAAATTTAGAATTAATGTGGCCTGTCTTCATAACAAAGACTAGCCTAAATTTTAAAATTAGGGTGGCCTGTCTCCAGATGAGGACTAGCCTATGTGGGGAAGAGATCTGTTGTGAAGAAATGGAGAGGGGTTGAAGGTTTATTTATAGATGGAGCAGAAGACCCTCAGTCGTTAGACTTAGGTTTTTAATCTGAACTAACCATATCCTTGGGTCAATCTGGAGTGACCACGTGAGCGAATCAAAACAAAACATGTCAGTCCTAAACAACCCGAAAAAATCTCATCCATCCATCGATTTCTTGCCTGGCACGAAAACGTGCCAGACACGACCTCCGAGGCCCCAACTAGGTCGACACATGGGTTGACCAACTTACAACATAGGTCGACCCATTGGTCGACCCGGTTGTTGCTGGGTCATCCCATGCAATGGTTGAATCTTTTTTCGTTCATTTTTTTAAGTCCTGATTTGATTTCAAAATTCGAGTTATCATAACTCCTTCGTTATAAGTCCGTTTTACGCAAACCAAATGTGCATCTTAATCAGAAAATCATAACGGACCCAATGGAGAGTCCCCATTGCCAAATTCCCTCAATTTTACAACTTATTACTTAATTAATTAATCTCCATGTGTTGAAACTCAGGTTGTTACACTCTATGAACAAACAACTTGTAGTCTTGTTGATGTCCAATGGGCAGCCCACTAAACTGGCTTACAATCCATATATGGTTGAAGACTCAATCGAATCTCAAGCATTCTCACTCCATGTGCCCATCCGAACCTGAGAATCTTTGCAAACAAACCCCCGGTACGGATCATCCTAGAACTGTCTTTGTTACTCTCATCTGAAGTCTTCTTGTCGGAAATTATCTAGACAACTAACATATGTCATCAAACTCTCCCCTTGAACATCTATTAACCTCCCCTCCACCTCGAGTAATGGTCTCACCATTATGACCCATAGTCATTTGCTAGCTCCTAGGAGTTTAATTGGTAGTTATTGGAGTTGTTCCTCTCGAGTTAGAATGGTCGTTTAGCTAGCAATTAATGAGTTTTCATGTCTACATTGTTGCAAAGTAAAACTCCCAAGGACTAACATAATCCCTTGAAGAAGTCATGTCATTGTCATACTTCGCTCCTCTAGGGGTATCACGACCCCAACTCAACATGCTCAGATTAGTATCGATTCCAATAATTGGGGCCAATGATTGATCCGGTCTGAATTGGTGAGTACACACCAATCCGAATATCTCTTTCTCCTAAGCTAATCCAAGTCCACAAGCTCCCATTGAATTGAATTCCTCCACCCTTGCTAATCTGATCCCACATGCAATGCTCCCTACTGATCTAAGATAACAGATTAAAGCGCATCTTCTTGCCAATCCGAACTTTCCACCATCATAACTCCCTCATATTTACTCTAATTGACTTGATATTTAGGACGCAGCACCTAAGGGCCATCCTCTATCATCCATATAAATTTCAGGGAATTCTAGGTTGTTTCAATTTTGTGCCGAACCGATTTGAAACGACCATAACTCTCCGTTTGAACTTTGAACCTAAAATTTTTCTTCTTCTCCTCTAAGTTAGGTGCAAATCTAAGCATTTTTTGTTTTTGGATTTTTTTTTCAAAATTCTAGTTTTAATTCGCTGTTCGTTGGCATTCCCAAACGTTCAAGCAATAAATTAATGCATTGAATCATCGAAAACAATATATGATAACAACCAATCATTTTAACTAATTTATAAAGTTTAGATCTAAAAATAAGAACATGCGTTTATGTAAATCCATTAGTGATTTCATAATAAAATTTATTGCAATTTAGTTATTCATCATTTGAACTCATAGATGTGATTTAAAATTATAGGATTCTAACATGTTTATCGTTTTAAGGTGAATTTTAAGATTAAAAATACAAAAATATATAAATGAGAAAAAAATTACTCAACATTGTCTACTGAAAATTGTGGATCTAAAGTAAGTCTTCTAGATTTAAAATGGAATCACTGAATATAGATATGTCCTTTCTCCTAATAGTTACAAATATATTCTCCTTGAGTAGATCTACTAAATTCTCTATTTTAATATTATTTTTTTGGAGAAATTTAGGTTTTCGGATGAATGAATTATTTTTAGTGGAGATAGGAGCTTTGGGGAAGAAGAAGAGGAATAAAAAATGAAAAAAATGAATTACACCGACTCATTTCAACCACTTTTCCCTTTATTCCCAAAAATTAAGGTCGGACCCCTCTAAATACAGGTCTTAATTGCTGAAATTAGGCTATTTGAATTTCAAAAATCTATCAAACGTTCCAATCTCTCAAATGGTTTTTTCCGTTTTCAACATATAACCACTCTGTCGAAAGGTAACTATCATCCCGATCCAATGGAAGTGGTTTCAGCTTTGAATTCCATACCACTCAAAAGTTATGGACAAAATAGGATTTCTTCAAGGGTAGAATGATCATAGAGAAATTTGAAAAAATTCTAAGCGTGAGAATGCCTCTAGTTGTCATTTTCCAAAATATAAAATGATATAATCTCATATGAAAATAAAATATTTTTTATAGCTAAACACGCAAAACTACGGGTTGTTATATATGTTTTAGAGATATTATTGTCAATCCTTACGCGACTAATTTTTGCATTATTATAAGTTGAAATTTAACCATTTGACAAGTTAATATCATGTTATTGTAGAATTAGATATAATTATTATACTTTAATAGAAAAATTAGACTAATTCTTTACACATTAAAAATAAGATATAGTCAAACTCTTTATCCTTTATAGAAACAAATACTAATTCTTTGTACAATCTACAATTTCAATTTATCACTTTTTGAGAAAGGAGAAATCACATTGTATCTTATAGATTTGTAAGATTAACAAATTAATTAATTGCATCTGATTTCTAACCTATGATTTTAAGTTTAATCATTTAAATCTATCCATTAAAAAAAAAAAAAGAGTTTCATGTTTTAGATCCAGAGATTAGAGAAAACGAAGAATAATCGATCTAATTCAAAATTTATAGTTTAAATCAATTTGCTTAGAAAATAAAACAAGTCTGTATTTAATTAGTTGTAATTCCTTGCTTATTGAACTCTGTCCTAAGCTTTCACATCGCCTCCAAAACCATGGGTAATCACCTAAGGATCTGCCTTAGAATTTCCCTTTAAAAGCTAGATATCTTCTTATTTTTATTTAATGTTTTATATTAGAAGAAGATTTAAGGGATATAAATAGATTTGAGAAAATTTTGTCTATAACTTAGAATTTTGCAGAGCTTCGTTGCCATGAAGAATAATAAAGTTTCTGTATAGTCTTATTGATCTTTTCATAGAGAAACTCTATCACACAACATCGTGACGTTCAAAATTTGAAAAATCACATCAATATCCTGTATCTTTCATGCACAAGAAGATATCTAAGCCACATGAACACATCATAAACGATATCATGATCAACGAAAATGAGGTAGGGAAGGTCAATTTCCCATAGGCCTTGACCTGTCCACTTATATTTTTTAGATCTACAAACCTCTATAAATTTCTCTTTCAATTTTGATTTCAACAAGTTATATAAATTTTCTAGAAATTTACTGTTAACATAATGATGTAAGTATGTTGTTGAATTTGGTCATTTGTAATTTTTTTTAAAGTTCATTCATAACTCTAATTTATTAATTTGTTTTTTGGAAAACTTTCAGGATGTTGCATGTGCTCTATGATGTTAATTGTGTATTATCCAATTGTATAGGAACATGTATCCATTACTTTATGTCAATGATATGTGTATATAGATGAGCTATTTTCAATCTTTAAACATGTTAGTGTTAGGATAAGAAAATATTCATTTGTGTACACCATATAGCATCATTCTATATATTATCTGATAATGTCACTTACTAATACTCTTGGATAATGCGTTTATAATGTGTGGTGTCTAGGACATATCTTAACTAAGACAATTTCAGGATAATAATTTGAAGTGTCCCATTCCAAATTTGTAGGTACAACCAAATTCACCAATATGTCAATCTAAGTACTTTTCCTATTGTTTTTCCTGTTTGTATATACTGGTGTATTCAAATTATTACCTATCATAATATATCAATACATATAGCCAAAAAAAACTAATTTTTTTAATTTCAAACAAGGTTCTAATACAAGATTAAGCTATGTGAAATATTACCCAACTAACTATAAGACAAAACTTAACTCGATCATCATTGACGAAAGCTATCTAATTGAAATTGAAATTTAGTTAGGATTTCATACTATAAATGATGTAACAGAGAGAATAATGGAGTTCATATTATCTAGTTCTTATGAAGATAAAGCTATGATTAGCTTCTAATAGTTAGAAGTGAGAATCATTATAATAAAAAGAAAAGGTAATAAAGGAGAGGGATTTAACGTATGATAGAAAACTTAACAAAGCAACTTCTAAGATAATTTATTTTAGTTCCTCATTTATGATTACAATATTGTTATACTTGGTCATAATTTATCCAATAGAAAGCTATATTTGAATCGAAGTGGCACATCTTTGGAAAAAAAAAATTATCTTGTAAATACACAACACTAAACAAACACATTGAATCAATGTATGTTTATTAACATCAATCTAAAGACTAATTGCAATATTCCATAGTCTTTTCCTTTTGCTAATAATAAACTTAAGTTACAAATCACAAATATAGTGGAAATGTGTTTGATATATGATATGTGTATCTAGATCATGAAAGGTAATAAATGAAAAGTTGGTTGATCAAAAAATTGTGCCTTGCTGTTAATTTACACACAAAACACTTTATTTGAAGAATCAAATACAAATATTTTATCATCAAATAGGACTTATGCTCCATAATAATTTGTACTACTTCCTTATTTAAGATAACAACATTATCATTGATCATAAATTATTTCTCAAATTAAAAATCATAGTCCTTCGATCCTAATGGAAGAATTGAGGTATTTATATGTAGCATAACCATCTAGGCGTGAGATTGATCAGAGGTAACGTAAAAATATTGTGGCCGCACTAGTTTCAAAGATGGATGCGCGAAGTTCGATCAACATTGCCCATATGTCCATGTGATTTACTCATTGTTTGTGTTAGACCATAATGGATTCTACCCTAGAGTTTACAAATAATAGTCCGACGTCCAAAAAAGATCCAGTGAATATTTATCCAAAAACATATATTAAAGTAAAGACCTCTTTTGGTATGCTTTTCATAACAAACAAAATGCTTTTTGCTATAAAACAGTCATTTTTAAAAAATTGATTTTGATATATAAAAATAAAAATTATTTTTTTCCATGTTTTCCCCATTTTAAGAAATATAAAATAGAGATAAAAACCTATTTTTCATTTTACCTTTTTAGTACTTGAGGCAAACTTAAGGTTCAAAAACCACCAGACCTAAGGGTCCTTTTTGGTTTGATGCTTTTACATCCATTGTTAAACAAGGAAGATGCTTTTAAAATAATGTCAATAGGAATAATGTCCGCCTTAACTTAGAAAGATCGGATGTAATTATTAACTCAACGTTTTAATCGAGTGTTTGGATTCTCAAACAAGCAATGGTCAGCCAAGACGTGAAAAATAACGTTGGATGTAGTTAAGATAAGTTGGATATAATTCATTTTTTTAATTTGTGTGTTGCTAAAAGCACCCAAAAAAGTGCTTTCTAATACCATAACAAATTTAATCGCTCTTAATTTAATTGATCTACTTCCTAACAACAAATTTATCTCTCCACTCATTTACTAAAGACCGAACGTATTATTTGCTCTCGCCACCTTTTAAAAAATAAATCATAATTCCTTCATTCGTTTTGTTGATCGATCGCAATATTTTTTTTACCATAAACCCTAATATAAATGGCTAGTTATTTATTCCTCTAAACCCTAATATGCAAAATCTTTGTATTTTGGAAAAAAATTATTATAGTAATTAAAGCTTTTTGATTGCTAACTCGTGATGGGTGAGAACATATATACGAAAGAAGATCTAGTGAATTGTCAATGCTCTAACGAAGAAGAAGAGGTGATTTTGATTTAAATTAATTTTGTATGGTTCCGACGTTATTGTCTATTTTTTTTGGGTGATTTTTACAAATTGCAATTATTGTTTTGTTATTAATTTTGCCTCTTGAGAGCGGCTGGAGAGAGCGACGGTGACGTTGAGAGGCGAATAGATGTATAGTTGAGGAGTCGAATGAAGAGGTGTGAATAAATTAGGATTATGTGCCTCCTTTTTTTAATTGTATGGTAGCCACAAACATATATAAAAAAATAATGTATGTGTTTGTAGCAATGGTATTAGGAAGCACTTTTCTGGATGCTTTTGGCAACACACTTTATTTTTTCAGAAAATTTCTTCCTGGTATCTTTTAGTAATGCTTTTTAGTCAATACTACACATTAATAAATAAAATTATTGCAAATAAAATACGTACACAATACGTTACACCTTACTTTTTGACAATTTTCCAACCAACTTCTAATTATAATATATAATCCAATTTTTCCGTAAATTCATCATTAGTTTTGGGTTTCCATTAACACATGTATTTTTACAAGACAACCACTTGGAAAAATGAAGTTGAGATGCAAAATAAAAATGCATGGTCGCCCTACACTGTTAGTGGTCGTATAACCTAATAATGTGCTGCACGAACACCTGATCGATGTAGAATGATTGTAAAAGAAAAAAGATAGAAGAAAAGGCAAGAGCGGAAAAGTGGAAGAAATATAAAATACAATAACAGAACATGACGTATGTTTATAGCATGTCAGATAACATATAATAAAAACCATTGATAAAAAACAAATGAGATGTTAATAATCATATATACCACATAATTAGGTTATAGAGTCTCATATAATTATAAATAACAGTAACATAATCTATACAAATGATAATTTTACTAAACTAATAAACTGTCTCTAATAATAGTAAGTCAAGGCTCCATAGTGTCGTACAACAGAAAAATCAATAGTAATACAAATATAAATATGAGAAGGAGCCACCTCCGGCTAATCTACCTGCGTAGCTCTAGATAATGCTCATACATGTCGATTAATCTATTCATCTGCCTTGTCAACACTTACCCAAGATAGTAAGCGAAAAAACAAAACCTTAGGTCAGACAACAGTCTTGTATGCGATAAACAAATCTTAAAGTACTATAAAAGTCGTAATGGTATACAGAGCAAAGGGTATGGAGAATCATACCCGACCCTTCCCATCATCCCCAGAGTCAGAACACAAAATAATACGTATATTACTATATGATAATCATCATGAATGTACCTACATCAAAGTATAGAGGTACCCTGGTATTTATGTCATGCGATATCCCTAAAGTGATAAATAATTAAGCAAATGTGGCATCCATCATCTATCCTTACATTTACTCACTCGATACATTCGATGCAAGTTGACGTGCAAATTTCAGCGCAACATCCAATGAGTTCCAAGAAAATGAAACTAATCATACATAATGGAAATAATGCAGAAAACTAAACAACACAATGTTTATAGCGGTTCGACCCGCGAAGGTCTACGTCCACTTTGAATGGTTTTTCTCATTTATTATGTTCTTCACTAAAGATGGTGGGAACATAATTTCATGTCACTACAATGGCAATGGTTGGAATAAGGTTCATGTTTATCCAAATTAGAGGTAACCCTCTTCTTCACGAAATGCTTATGCAGCCCAAAAAGGTCTAAGTGTCCAAAATGAAGCTTTTTCTTCCTGAAGTGATGGAGTATGCTTGGGAGGTTCCAGGAAGGTCTTCTTCATGCTAGAGTGTTCAAAGAACTTGGAGCCAACCATTTCACGTTGTAGGGTCGAGGGTATTTATAGGAGAGCTGGAGGAACGGAGCAAGTAGGAGTAGGTGAAGTGTAGGACCCACATTCATATTTCGTACCCCGGGAGTTAGCCATTTCTTGAAGCTTCTCCACTACGAAACTTCTGACCTTCGTATCAAGCTGACTTGTTGGCCTCGTAGTCTTCATATCCTGTAACTTCATGACTTTATATCCGGGAGAGCACCACGGCTTTGTATCCTGGAATTAACCATGGCCTCGTATCCGTGGTTGAACGCAAGATGTTGTGAGGTATAGGGATACAAAAAGAGGGTTGGAATTGGGATACGAAAAAGTGGGGTTGGAAAGTGGGATACAACAAGCTTGGGGAGAAGAGGGATATGAAACATGAGGAGGAGGCCAGATATGAAACTAGTGATTGAGGAAAATACTTATCCCATGGGTTACTTTGGGGATACAGTTTTGGATGTAATGGAAATGATGAGTTTTTGAGAGACTCAAAAGTGGGGGATACAAAATGCTCCTGGTATCAAATACCGATCCCGAATGATTGGACATGTCTGAGCAGTTTGGTTGAGCCGAGATGAATATTCTTGTACGACTTCGTCTGGGCTTAAGTCCTGAAGGTTTTGACAATTCTTCTGGGTTGCTGATCCACGCGATGGGTCGAGTCGTGCAGGATTGGACTGCTTTTGGTGGTTAGGACAAAAGGCCAGTTAACACTCGCTCCTCAAAGGATGTCTTGTGACAACACGACATATTTTGAGTTGAGCCAAGTATTCCAGGAAGTCGGAAATGCCTTTAAGCCAATCCTAGTGACTAGTCGTGACCTTTTCGTTGAGTAGTGCAATCCGAAGGTCATGTCATTTCTGAGCAGTGATGACGCTTTGTCGAAACTCGTCGATCTAGGTAGGGAATTCCAACACTATTGAATTTTTTATTACCCAGACTGGAATCCTATCTAATTGTTTAAGCGTGTGATTATCTCCTATTAACTCAAGAATTTAAACATTAGTCGCCGACATTCACTTACATCGAAGTGCAAATGAGTCATTGTCGGCGCAATGTCGCATATCCACTTACAAGTTTGCACATGATTTTGCGCGATATGATCAGAGTTTGAAATAAGTGATATGATGCTTAAATGGGCATGCAATCATGCAAGTTAGCTTCCAAAAAGCTGTTGAATTGGAACTCACCTTAGACTGTTTAAGTTCACGAGTACATTATTGGTTAATGATTTGAGCCGGTTTGGACAATGGAGATTTCAAAAGAGCGTATGCACAATCGTAGTCGTAACTCAGGCGCATGA
The DNA here is from genome assembly GCA_030737875.1 of Allium sativum. NCBI lineage: Eukaryota > Viridiplantae > Streptophyta > Magnoliopsida > Asparagales > Amaryllidaceae > Allium > Allium sativum. The sequence continues at coordinate 33,131,781 of CM060923.1, forward strand.
TCGCCTGAATTGGTAATCGAAACATCATCGAATTGGAAGTTGATCGTTTGGTGTGCTTGATAGAATCATATAGAGCCACAAATACACAATCTTTTGACGTTTCAAGTGGGTTTCAACAGTCAAAGTTTCGAAAACTTGTATGCGCGATCGTCGTCATTGTTGGAGTACAAGAGTTTTTCACCAATCCCGGAGTAGATAAGTTTTGGTCCGCCCTCTCTCCCTTTCTTTTTTTATGTGGGATCGGTAACCGATCCTGTTACTCAGACATTTCTTCCCATGTTTTAGGAGGATCCCTGGAGTATAAAAGCGGGATACGATCTTTATTTCCTACTTGTTTCTTCGAACTCCAAAAACTTAGCGGATTTTTTTAGTAAGCTAAAATCCACATCCAAACATTTCGAACTCTACTGACCTCCTCTTGATCCACACTCAGGTGGGTTTCTAACCGTGATTGATTTGCGTATGACAATTAAATTGGACGTGGTGTTAACCAGAGGAGACATCGAGGCAGTGGAGACGGAGAAGTGGTTGGCTATGGCGGTGGCCTAGGGAACTCGAGGTGTTCAGGTTGATAGCCATGGCCATAGAGGTGATGGCATGGAGCATTGTTTGTCGTGGATTGGAGTAGGAAGTTGAGGTGTTGAAGGGGGTTACAAATTGCGGTGGAGACTTGGTGACTTTAGGCCAGGGGACGAAGGTGCGAAACAGTGATATCATATTCCAAGTTGCTTGACCAAAATCCAACTCCATAGTTATTTCGTATCCTGGCATGTGAGAGTTGGGAAGACAAGGCAAGGTGGTGAAGCGGGATCGGTTAAATTCCGTGCAGCATGTTGGAGACAAAAAAGGCTAAGTGTTTGGGGGTACGAAATTTATTTTCATATCCCATAACGTAGCCATTTTCAGGAAACATCTAGTGATGTGGATTGGAAGAGAGGACTGCGAGATATGAATTTTGTTGAAGAAGTGTAGGATACGAAATGACGATTTCATAACCGGGGAATTTAAAAATCTTCATATTCCGCAAGATGACAATATATACGAGTTGAACCATTCGTCGTTTCAAATTTTCAGGTTTGTTAATTTGTGTCATCACGCACCGTTGATCGACTGGGTCGAGTTCGAAGACGGATGTTACATTGCATAACGTGTTAACGTTTGAATGACTTTAACTTCTGAAATGACGATTGGGACATGCACATAGGATTAGAGCATAAACTCGGACTATGGACCAATAACCGAGCCATCGCTTCCAAGATTCGATTCTCAACCCAATCGTGTCATTCACGATTCGACTTGAATTCAATGACTTTGGTTCACGATGATGATAGTTCATGTTCATAAAGCAAGAAACCATTGCCACATCCCAAAGGGTTTTAGTATAATCACATCAGCACACACGACACTTGCATGTTCCATGTTAGTTTACACCAACATAGGGGTTCATGTTTTAGTGCATTAACTAATGCAACTATCTTGCAAATATAGTTTGCAATGGTAAGGAGAAGCTCTAAACGACTTCAAGGATTGACAGTCGAGACCGCTGAAGCGTGTCCGAGTTCCAATGAGTCTTCGTGTAGTCTAGCCCATCAACTAGTGATCGTACGACCTCTGAAGCTTCCACCGCTTCTCAACAAGTAGGCCCATCACGCATGCCATAACAAGAGGGATAACCTAAAGGATCGCAACATTCCAGTGAGCACGTGGAGGAGCCAGTGGTTCAAGAAGAAATGGAACTAGCAGTAGAGGGCCCGTTGGAAGAGGTGGGTGCCGATGGCGATCAGGAAGGAGTTTTCATAGCGGACATGATGGGCGATACTGTGATTTTCGAAAATTCCCCCGATTAATTCATCTCATGAATAGATGAATTTTTATTAAGGCGGATCTGTGCGAAATATGAAATATCCTGGGATGATGTTCGGGTTCATAGAAGGGGAGATAGGGCGCATGCTCCTCCGAAAGGGAATACTGCCTAGATTAGGCATATGTGATCCGTCAGATGCGTTCCCTCGTCATGTTCGTATATCCAAGGAATTCTATATTTCTTTCGATTAACAACGACACAACTTCATCCAAACACATATGTCGTCATGCTTGGCACTTGCATCCTGTACGTTGAATGGTTGGGCATAGAACTGAAAGAGGAAGATATTAGATATCTCTACTCCATGAAGAGAAGATACACAATCTCACCTTCCATTTTCAATCTAAAGGCACAAGCCAATAGCCACTTCATCCCGGGAGCGTGAAAAACTTAGCTATTTAGCACGATTGATTCTACATTCAATGCCCACTAGGATTTGTGAGGAGGTGCCTTGTAGACAGTAAGTATTCTAAAACTTACACTGTATCCCAAGTTAATTGAGGGCCTGAGGCATAAGCTCTAAAATAACTTGAAATTCCACTTGGAAGGTATACCATGAATTTCGAGAAGTGGAGAATACTTGGATCGAGTTTTGGCATTGAGGGAAGTACAAAGTGCATATCCCAACGCCTAAACTCTTCTATCAGACCATTTCTTTGATCTGTTGGACTTGCTTCCCGAGAGCTGCTCGACGGGGTACAGATATGATGGTGAAGGAGAGGATGAAGTGGTGGAAGTTGAGGGAGGATAAGTTCCTATGGGTCCACAAGAAGTAGTTCCCCTGTCATGCTTTCTAATGTGCCCCTGGTTGAGTAGGAAATTGTGGAATCTCAGGGGGATATTGATGGCGACAGTGGCGACGAGGAGGAGCCTGCAGGATGGTATGGTTCATAACCCACTCCTATTTACTCTCCAACCGAGGAGAGGAGGTTGGGGGAGGCTTTTGAACCAAGCTCTCCAGCTACGAGGTCTGGTAATGCCTAATATGTTGGCGATCCCCTAATGAGTAACGAGGAGAAGAAAGCGATATTGAAGAAGTCGTTCCCCGACTTTTACTTCGAAGAGCTATTGTGTTTGCCCAATATTCATCAGATTCTACTACACATCGACGGAGATACTTGGAAGCAGGTATACACTGTCTATTACCAATAGTGGGAGCTGTACAAGTATGCACGGAGACTCTCAGATCTGATCTTCCATAGAAATGCAGAGGTTCAAAGCTTGCAAATCGAGGTAAAGGCCGAACCAGAGAGTCTCACAACGTAGGATGTCGAAATGAGTAAGAAAAAAAATTGATTAGCATCTATTTCCACTTATTGGAGTAACACTTTTATGTGCTAGCTCTCTATTGCCAAAATAGACAAACTAAAGAAGGAGATGGAAGACGTGAAGGTAATCGGCCCAAGCCATAGTACTTGAGAAGAAACAAGGCCATGTCCAAGGAAAACCTTAAGATGCAGGAAGACAATAAAGCAGTGCAATAAATCAGAGTAGACAACCACGCATTGGTTGAGGAGAATGAAAGGCTCGGAAAGGAGAATGAAGTGACCAAACATCTGATGATGGAGAACGAGAACCTCAGGCAAGCACTTACAATAAACCGTGCAAAACTCAAACAGGCTAGAAAGGAGAAGGAGGTAGCAGAAACTTCAAATAGGGAAGTGCTTAGCCAATCTGGAGTCAGAGACGAGTACGAAGCTATGTTCGAAGAGCTCAGAGTCCAAGCTAAAGGAGACCAAGAGGAGGTAGAAAGGGATATGGAGTCAACAGTGTTGGTTTTTATATGTTAAAACATTTCGATATTGTATGCTCTCATGGGTCCGTGACTACACTCGAAATTTGTCTTTGACTTAGGAAAGACTGGAGGAAGATGAAGATGCTACCCTGGAAGTGGAGTCAGTGGATAAGGAAATGCTGATGGACCAATATCCGATATAGGATAAGCATCGAGCATTGGTGAAAGGGAGAAAACTGCTTAAAGGAAACGCCGAGGCGAAGGAGTTAGAAAGACGAGTTGTTGAGATGGGGAAAACGATCATAATCGAAAGCATCATAGCTGCTTACAAGGTTGTTTCCAAATAGCAGTAAGCCATTCCTACCGCTTTCGCTGGTGGCCCTTTTGCACCAGCTTTAAGTTTCCTTTCGCCAATCGTCGAAGGGTCAGTGTCAACGGGCACCACACAACAAATGCCAAGAGGTATATCCACATATTTGGTCGTATGCGAAAAGATAATAGCACAAATTGTAAGTAAACTATTACATCTAACTCCACAACGTGTAGATACTTTTGAAGTGACGCCGACAATCGAGGTGGAAACGACAATGATTGCTTGGACCGGAATGGATCCAAAGGCCTATAATAAGAAAATTGAGGGCAAGTTTTGGTGACTTGAAGACTTTGACCAGGAAATAAGAGAAATAGGGCTGGATGATTATTCCAAACTATTTGAGGAGGACAAGGACAAAGAGGGTGCCTACGTCCAGGTAACAAGGAAGACTGGGGCAGGCGAGCAAACAACGCATGAATTGGTCGAAACACAGACAACCCAACTGCTGATTAAGTATGAGTAGCTTGAGGCAAAGAAAAAGTCAGACAAAGAGGCTAGGCTCAAATATCAGGAGGGGATGAAAGAAAAAGCCGAAGAAGAGGCCTACCGAAAGCGGTGAATGAGGCATCCGAGAATAGAGCCGATGAGGAATTGAAAAGGTTCAAAGCTCATGAGGAGGTGAAGCTGAAGGCCGAACAACAGGCAAAGAAGAAAGTCGAGAGGAGGCCAGGAAAGCTAAGAGGGAGGCCGATAAGATCCAAACTTCGGAGGCCATCTTTGAAGATGTCCCTCCTCTATTGAAGGCAATCCTTCCTGAGTCTAAGACCATAGACATCACCGAAGAAGTAGAACAAGTGCGGGTCCTCCTAAGTGTCATTTACCTATGGATATGAGTTCAGGCCCCGCCCCTCTACGACCCTATCGAAGGAGCAGAAAGGATTCAAATTGAGTGGGGATTCAAAAAGGAAGAGAAAGAAGAAGGATGAGCTGCCCGAAACCGAGTCTAAGAAGAAGAAGGGGAGGAAGGGAGGCTCGTCCAAGTGATTGTTGTCGATAAGTCTTTGTTTTTGCAGGACGATAGAATATGCGATTACGACCCTCGCTTTTTGGAGGCACGATGTTGTTTTGATATACATTGTGTTATTAGTAAAAAAAATGTATTTTTGATATGTGAATGAAAGTTTGTTTACTTTTCTTATATCACATGTTGTTTTAAGTGTTCAAGAACTCTTTACATTTTCTAGCATTGTACTTATGTAAATTAAGTTGTCTTTACACTTCGATTTGTGCTTGCTGGAGAAGTCTCGAGACTTCGGGAATTTGAAGATCGACCAGGAAAAAATGAGAGCAAGTATGTGGAGATACGAATTTTTAACTTCACATCCTAGGGACTTAGACAATTTTTCTTGTTTTTCTAGAAGTTGTATTGTTTTCTTCGATCCTGAGTTCGAGGTTACATGTAACACCCCACCTCCGCCAGGGTGACTCTTGCAAGCACTCTGACTTTGGAGGGGCGTTTGAATCAGGTAAACATGCGTAATGATATATCAAGGCAGAACAAGAACATATGCATATATGTCAACAGAGTAAATAACATAGATAAAACAGCGGAAGATTTTCAAACCATTTCAAAACAAGTCTGGTACAACATAATATCAATTTTCCAAACAAACATCATCTGAAAACTGAAATACATAAGTGCTATCCCCAAAATAAGTGAGAACCATAGCTAGCTTCATGTCGAAAACGTACATGAGCTGAAATCCCACAAAGCAAGCAATCCAAAATCCAAGCTAGGCTCCTGTATTCCCTCCCTGAGAACTTGGGGGGGGGGGGAACGGAAGAAAAGAGGCGAAAGAAAACAGGTCAGTCAAAAAGACTGAGTAAGCCCTACTACAATCAATGTAAACTGATAAAGTTAATTGGCATGAGCAGCAAGGGATGAACATAAGGATAACAACATACTAGCATGATGATTAACTAACAAGGTAGATAAAGGTGTCATCACATAATCAGGATTAAGGTTTTGCACCACAGGTGTACTAGCAAACTAACATGACTTGAATAAACAAGTATTGATCCCTTGGCCCAAGCTTTGGCCCAATAACATGAAGTGACCCTCATACGAGGTCCAATAACATGAAGTGACCCTAATACGAGGTCCAACCCAAACGGTCTAGTCGATCGGCTCCCTAAGCCTAACTCGTCACGTGTTGGTGTCAATACGGCCCAAACATGATTGTAGTCGAACTGTGCCGGGTCCACCCGTCGGGTGTATCAAGCCCTAGGGTGTCAACACCTGGACACCATGAACATGAGTGCACAGTCTCGGTCTACTGGTACCCGTGCATGTTTTCTCCGGCTACGGACTATGTGCACGACCAGAGTCCGCCCAGAACTACACCGGCGTACCACCCTGCCGTCGTTTATTGGTCGCTTACCTCCAGCCCAGTAATCGTGCCCCCACCCTAGCCTAGTCCCTAGGGTCATGATGATACAAACTAGGGATTACTGCTGGAGTGGAACCCCCATTGCTAGGATTTTTCTAGTGGGTTAAGTACGGTTTAACCCCTTCACTAATCATGGATTAACTTGGTTAAGTGTAACGATGAGTTCACGACTTAACCCCGATTAATCTACTAAGCCCAAATTGGTTAAGTATTACATGGTCCATGACTTAACCCTAATCACGAGGCATTAATTAATTAATGCGCCTTAACCTCTCACATTAGACTTTTTTGTGGTTACTAGTTAAGCCGGGCGGGTCCGGGTAGCTTTACACCACAACTTGGTCTAACCTCGGGTTCAAGGTACAACATGACCAACTTCTCACATTGGGTCCTATTGTTTGTAGCAACTAGTTAAGCCGGTCGGTTCCGGGTAGGTTTACGCTACAAACTCAACCCAACCTCGAGTTGGCCACACTTATATTTTCTAAGTTTCATGTCCATCGTGTTTCCAAAACACATTACAAGTTTTCAAGCAATTGGGTAGACCTAACTTAATAGGTAAATTCCCAATGGGTAGACCTAACTTAATAGGTAAATTCCCAAGCTTATATTTTTATGTCTTTTAAGTTTACCCAACCCCAAACGCAATCCCATCGCTTACATATCGCAATAGCGCATAAAGGATAGAAAGAGGGAACTTGGCATAATCATGACATAAAAAGTGTTGAAGCCACAAGTTCAACATGATGGCATATGAAAGGTACATATGTGCATATACTTGCATTAGGCCTCAAAAGCATGCATAAAACCAAACTTGTCATATTGGTGATACATGGTGATAAATGACATGTAGAAATGGCCATAAGTTCGCATTTAGCCTCAAATGCAAGTTATCATAAGGGATATGATAACTTACATGTTGCCAAAATGCAACCTTTGTCATAAAGCTTGAAGTTTTATGTTCATATACTCAAGATAAGCTTGCATAACATGATAACATGAGCCAAATGATCACCCCAAACTTGCATAACATACTTGCATATCATATGACAACTTACATATCAAACTTGCATAACATAACTTGCATATCATATGACAACTTACATATCAAACTTGCATAACATAACTTGCATATCATATGACAACTTGCATATCAAACTTGCATAACATAACTTGCATATCATATGACAACTTGCATATCAAACTTGCATTACATAACTTGCATATCACATGACAACTTGCATATCAAACTTGCATATCATACATTTAACTTTAAAGTTTAAGTATGAAAGGAATAGGGCTTACAATGCTTATGCGGACTCAAATGAGTATAGCAAATGTAAGAAAACCCTTATGCAACCAATTAAACCCCAAAATGCAAGCAAAATAGATCAAAACTCTCTCTTTATGATGCAAAGATAGAAACTTGACTTGAATGCAAGCTAATGATGGTCATACAAGTCTAAAAACACTTGTATGCATGGAAAATCTCATAAGAATTTGTTTAGGAATTTTATGAAGAGAGTGGAGGCCATGAGAGGATTGATTTTGCCATAGTTTAGTTGCTAGGATGAATAATGATGATTTAGGGTAGGTTAGGGTCTTATTTATAGATTAGGCAAGTGATTTAGGCCATAGGATTAAACCCTAGTTCCCATCTCAGCCCTCAAAACCGAATCTGGCCCCCAAGCTCAACACAAACCCAAAATGGTGCACCAGGCTAAAGAGCCCGTCTGAGCCAAGTCGACAGCCCAGTCGACAGGGCTGTCGACTTGGTCTAACCAAGTCGACTCCCAAGTCGACAGGGCTGTCGACTTGGGTACTCTGGCGGGAATTCTCCCGCCTGGCCCAATATGGCCCAATTTCCCAAATTCAAGTTTGAATTTGAAATCTGTTTTACTTTGGAATTTTCTGAAAACTTCGTTGGGCCTTAATCGGGTCATACGGACTCCGATTTTCGAAAACTCGGACTCTATTTCGCGTATTTTTCCAAGACGAACGCAATGGCATAGCCCGCTTCCCTTGATTCAGATTTTAGGATTAAATTCTGCCTCGATTCATGTTATAACTAGTTATGGAAAAATACGGGTTGTTACATTCTCCCCTCCTTAAAGGATTTCGTCCCCGAAACCTTCAAGTTAGGAAGAACGTATCCTACCATCCAATCATCCATCTACTCAAAACATCATCCACGAGCAATCATTGTCCTTACAAGATTCTAAATGTTATATGAACATATGCAAAGGTGTGTGTATATGTCCTTATCTAATGCAAATATCATCAATGCAAATTATGTTAGTGAAATGAATCCATATGTATGCAATTCCTAACATAATGTATAACATCTATATGTGTGCACATAACATACATCCATATGCAACATCCATGTGATAACACCAAAAAATTTCATCCATGAATAAGCATAAACACTCATGCATATGCAACATGAAGAGTGTGTGTGAGCCGATCTAGTGCCTAATCGTGTATAATGCGTCCACGAGCAACCACTTGCAAACACTTGCAACCACTTGCAACCATCAAGCATAACATGTTTCAAACACATGTTTCATCCAAAGGGTTTCTACCTAAGGTTCTCATGACAAGATTAACACGATAAACTAGACAAATATGGATAGCAAAGAGAAAGATATGCTAACAAAGAAAAGAGATTGAGAGTGTACCCTCAAAGAGGAATGGATAAAGCCCACGCATCTTCTCCTCGGTTTCCCAAGTTGCGTCTTCTTCGGCTTCACCCCATTGAACCTTCACTAACTTGACCTCTCGATTCCTTAGCTTCTTGGTCTCCTTCCCCAAGATACGAATCGGAGCTCTCCTCAAGGTAGCTTCTTTCTCCACCTCCACATCTTCCAGAACACTTGGCTCAACAACCTCTGCTGATTCATGTAAACACTTTCGGAGATGCGAGACATGAAAAACATCGTGTACTCCGGCAAGCTTCTCGGGCAACTTCACTCTATAAGCCATCTGCCCGATCCTCTCTATAATAGGGAATGGTCCAACAAACCTCGGTGCTAACTTCCCAACGGCTCCAAATCGGACCACATTCCGCAAAGGAGAAACCTTCACGAAAACCATATCCCCAACATCAAACTCCAAATCAGTTCTTCGCTTATCAGCATAGGATTTCTGTCGGTCTTGGGCCGCTTTCATCCGTCTCCGAATCAACTCGATCTTCTCGGATGTATCTCTGATCATATCAGGCCCAAGTATAAGCTTATCTGTAGTCTCCCACCAACATGTAGGCGACTTGCACGGCCTCCCATATAAAGCTTCAAATGGTGCCATCCCTATGCTTGCTTGATAACTGTTATTATATGCAAACTCAACAAGAGGAAGATGGTCTTCCCAAGTACCACCAAAATCCAGAATACAAAGCCTCAACAGATCCTCGAGTACCCTATTCACCCTTTCGGTTTGACCGTCCGCCTGTGGGTGATAAGCAGTACTTAGATTCAACCTCGTGCCCATGGCTTCTTGCAAGCTATTCCAGAACTGACTTGTAAAGATTGGGTCACGGTCACTGACTATACTAGAAGGGACTCCATGAAGTCTCACAATCTCATGAAGATATACAGACGCTAGCCCAGATGCGGTCCTCTTGCTCTTCACCGGAATGAAATGAGCAATCTTCGTAAGTCTATCCACAATAACCCAAATGCTCGTATTCCCTTTCCTTGACCTTGGTAGCCCATCGATAAAATCCATGGAAATACTCTCCCACTTCCAAAGTGGAACGTCTAGAGGATGCAATAGCCCACCGGGCTTCTTTGACTCGGCCTTAACTTGCTGACAAACGATACATCTAGAGACAAACTCTGCCACATCCTTCTTCATCCCGGGCCAAAAGAAAATACGCTTCATATCTTTGTACATCTTATCTCCGCCCGGATGTATAGTCAACTTAGAGCGATGCGCTTCCTCTAGAACTTTTCTTACTAAATCTTCTACCCTTGGAACACATAACCTTCCGTCTCTTCTCAGCCAACCCTTGTCATCAATAGAATATCGAGCGAGATGACTAGACGCCTCTCCTCGAATCAGCTTATCCATAATCTCAACTATCTGAGGGTCTTCTCTCTGCGAAGCCCCAACTTGATCAAGAAGGGTAGGTCTGAGTTCCAGAGATGCTAAAGAACCGGTCATCGACTCAATCGCCAAAGAGAAATCAAAGGTTGCCACATACTCTAGATTCTTCATCTCAACGAATAGAGGACTTAGGGTCAACCTTCTTCTACTCAATGCATCAGCTACCACATTCCCCTTGCCAGGGGTATAAGCTATCTCAAAATCATAGGACGCCAAGAATTCCATCCATCTTTGTTGCCTCAGATTCAGATCCTTCTGAGAAAAGAGATACTTCAATGACTTGTGATCGGTATAAAGCTCAAACCTTTCTCCCAGAAGATAATGGCGCCAAGCCTTGAGTGCGTATACTATCGCTGCCAACTCTAAGTCATGAGTGGGATAATTCTTCTCATGCACTTTGAGTTGTCTACCGCCAAAGCATATCACTCTTCCTTCTTGCATCAGAACAGCTCCCAACCCCGTGCCACATGCATCGGTGTATACTGTAAATAACTTCCCTCCATCGGGCAAAGCTAGAACAGGTGCTGATGTGAGAGCTCTCTTGAGCTTCTGAAAAGCAAGCTCGCATTCTATGCTCCAAGCAAAAACTAAATTCTTCTTCGTCAATTTAGTGAGAGGAGCAGAAATCTTTGCGAAGTCCTTGATGAACTTCCGGTAAAAGCCTGCAAGACCTAGAAAACTTCTCACTTCGGTTGCATTCCTTGGAGTCTTCCAATCCTGAACTGCAACCACCTTAGCGGGATCCACCGCTAAGCCTTGCTTAGATACTATATGCCCAAGGAATCTAACTTCCCTTCTCCAAAAGTGACACTTGGAGAACTTGGCCTTCAACTGATGCGCTCTAAGCGTATCCATCACCTCCACGAGATGCCTTGCGTGCTCTTCCTCATCCTTAGAGAAGATCAGAATATCATCTACGAAGACTACGACAAACTTGTTCAAGAACTCCCTGAACACCCTACTCATCAAGTCCACGAAATATGCGGGTGCATTAGTCAAGCCGAACGGCATGACAAGCCATTCGAAGAATCCATCTGGAGTTCTGAACGCAGTCTTGTCTATACTATCCTCAGCTACCCTGAGCTGATGGAATCCAGTAGCAAGATCAAGCTGAGAGAAAACAGAAGCACCAACAAGTTGGTCAAAGAGATCATCAATCCTCGGTAACGGGTGTTTGTTCTTCTTAGTCAGCTTATTCAACTCTCGATAGTCAACACAAAGTCGGAGAGAACCATCTGCCTTGGTAGCAAATACCACAGGCGCTCCCCATTCAGATATACTTCGTCTAATGAAGTTCTTCTCAAGCAACTCCTTCACTTGCTTACTTAGCTCCCGCCTTTCACGCGGAGCCATGTGCTGAATGGGCAAAGAAACCAGCTTTGCATTATCCACCAGATAAATGCAGAAATCAATCTCTCGCTTAGGGGGCAACCCCCTAACTTCATCGAAAACATCCGGATACTCTCGAACCACTCTCACAGACTGGAGAGTCTCCATTGACGAGTCGAGTGATTCAAGATAGCACAACATGACGGGACCTCTCGGATTACAAGAAATTTCTAGGGTGTTTCCGAGGCGAGTCACGAGCCTCACAACCCTATGCTCACAATCAAGAATGGCTCCATATCTGGACAGCCAATCCATGCCCAATATCAATCCGTATCCCCTAAAACCAAGAACATAAGCACTGCACAAGAACTCTACACTCAGTATAGAGATCCTCAAATCCCCACATATCATAGACAAATGGGCGGAACCCCCAATAGGATTTGAGACACAGACGGGATCCTCTACCAAGCTAGTACTAAGGTGCAAACTATCAACAAGATCAGATGAGATAAAACTATGCGATGCACCAGAATCAAACAAGGTACGAACTGGAAAATCAGAAATATATACAAGGCTCTCAACAGAAATACTACCTCGATCGGGAACTGGAGCGGTACTGAGAGCATGAACTTGCCCTTCTGAAGGTCCAGCATGCTGAGTCTGACCCTGGCCTTGCCCTTGCTTCTTTGGGCAATCCCTACTGAAATGTCCAGTCTTACTGCAGAAAAAGCATTCACCATTCTTCCTTTTCCTCTTCTTACAATCCCTGATAAGATGCCCAGCTGAACCGCAATAATGGCACTTCTCCTTGGTGTTTTTGCCCTTGTTGTTGTTCCCCTTGTTGCCCTGACTCTTGTTCTTGTTCTGATTGCCTTGACCGCCCTGACCACTTAGATTACCCTGATTTCCTTTTCCCTGGGAATCAGTCTTCTTGGCTTGAGCATCATTTTTCTTGACATCTCCCTGAAGTAACGCCATATCAACCAAGCTCTCAAACGTGGCCCCATGGGGAATATGTGACATAGCCAATCCCTGCAACGGCTCATTCAATCCTCTAGCAAAACGAAGAGCCTTCTTCTGAGGAGTATTCACCATATCCAAGCCAAAACGAGCTAACTGATTAAACTTGTTCACATATTCTTTGACAGACATATCTCCTTGATTCAAAGTTATGAACCTCTCCATTTGCATATTCTCCTCAGCAGAAGATAAAAACTTAAGCATGAACCTTGCCCTTAAATCGGCCCAAGTCTCAACAGGCCTAGTACCATTGGTGACTTCCCACCAATAAGCGGCTTCATCCTTCATAAGCCAAACCGCCAACAAGAGCTTCCTCTGATCGTCCAACCCAAAGATGGCAAATAAATCCTCGGTCTCTTTCAACCAATTTCTGGCCTCTACAAAAGTCTCAGTGCCTTGAAAATTCTTGCCACCCATTGCTTTGAAATCCTTGCAAGTCTTTGCGAAGTCAGCCTGAGGATGCTGAGGGGGAGGAGGAAGAGGAACCTCAGCGACAGGAGGAGGAGGAACGTTAATTACAGGAGGAGGAACATTAGCGACAGGAGGAGGAACATTAACCACTGGAGGAGGAGGAGGAGGGACATCTGCGGGGCCGGCTTCGGTCGCCCTAGCCTCCAAAAGTCTCCTATACCAAACAGGTACGTGCACTCCCTCCGGAATGGCAAAGTTATCGGCCATTCTGAAAAAGAAAAAGACAGATTCAGAATGGAGAAAACGAAGGGATTTTGCTAATGGATTTTTGGGGAATAGCCTTTAAAATAAGCTAGACTTTTCTTTGGAAAATACTTTATACTTTGTTTTGAAAATAGTTTTCCAAAAGTTTTCTAAAAACCTTTTTGTTCCTTCTCGTAAACCATATGCTCTGATACCAAATGTAACACCCCACCTCCGCCAGGGTGACTCTTGCAAGCACTCTGACTTTGGAGGGGCGTTTGAATCAGGTAAACATGCATAATGATATATCAAGGCAGAACAAGAACATATGCATATATGTCAACAGAGTAAATAACATAGATAAAACATTGGAAGATTTTCAAACCATTTCAAAACAAGTCTGGTACAACATAATATCAATTTTCCAAACAAACAAGTCTAGATAAAACAAACATCATCTGAAAACTGAAATACATAAGTGCTATCCCCAAAATAAGTGAGAACCATAGCTAGCTTCATGTCGAAAACGTACATGAGCTGAAATCCCATAAAGCAAGCAATCCAAAATCCAAGCTAGGCTCCTGTATTCCCTCCCTGAGAACCTTGGGGGGGGGGAACGGAAGAAAAGAGGCGAAAGAAAACAGGTCAGTCAAAAAGACTGAGTAAGCCCTACTACAATCAATGTAAACTGATAAAGTTAACTGGCATGAGCAGCAAGGGATGAACATAAGGATAACAACATACTAGCATGATGATTAACTAACAAGGTAGATAAAGGTGTCATCGCATAATCAGGATTAAGGTTTTGCACCACAGGTGTACTAGCAAACTAACATGACTTGAATAAACAAGTATTGATCCCTTGGCCCAAGCTTTGGCCCAATAACATGAAGTGACCCTCATACGAGGTCCAATAACATGAAGTGACCCTAATACGAGGTCCAACCCAAACGGTCTAGTCGATCGGCTCCCTAAGCCTAACTCGTCACATGTTGGTGTCAATACGGCCCAAACATGATTGTAGTCGAACTGTGCCGGGTCCACCCGTCGGGTGTATCAAGCCCTAGGGTGTCAACCCCTGTACACCATGAACATGAGTGCATAGTCTCGATCTACTGGTACCCGTGCATGTTTTCTCCGGCTACGGACTATGTGCACGACCAGAGTCCGCCCAGAACTACACCGGCGTACCACCCTGCCGTCGTTTATTGGTCGCTTACCTCCAGCCCAGTAATCGTGCCCCCACCCTAGCCTAGTCCCTAGGGTCATGATGATACAAACTAGGGATTACTGCTGGAGTGGACCCCCCATTGCTAGGATTTTTCTAGTGGGTTAAGTACGGTTTAACCCCTTCACTAATCATGGATTAACTTGGTTAAGTGTAACGATGAGTTCACGACTTAACCCCGATTAATCTACCAAGCCCAAATTGGTTAAGTATTACACGGTCCATGACTTAACCCTAATCACGAGGCATTAATTAATTAATGCGCCTTAACCTCTCACATTAGACTTTGTTGTGGTTACTAGTTAAGCCGGGCGGGTCCGGGTAGCTTTACACCACAACTTGGTCTAACCTCGGGTTCAAGGTACAACATGACCAACTTCTCACATTGGGTCCTATTGTTTGTAGCAACTAGTTAAGCCGGTCGGTTCCGGGTAGGTTTACGCTACAAACTCAACCCAACCTCGAGTTGGCCACACTTATATTTTCTAAGTGTCATGTCCATCGTGTTTCCAAAACACATTACAAGTTTTCAAGCAATTGGGTAGACCTAACTTAATAGGTAAATTCCCAATGGGTAGACCTAACTTAATAGGTAAATTCCCAAGCTTATATTTTTATGTCTTTTAAGTTTACCCAACCCCAAACGCAATCCCATCGCTTACATATCGCAATAGCGCATAAAGGATAGAAAGAGGGAACTTGGCATAATCATGACATAAAAAGTGTTGAAGCCACAAGTTCAACATGGTGGCATATGAAAGGTACATATGTGCATATACTTGCATTAGGCCTCAAAAGCATGCATAAAACCAAACTTGTCATATTGGTGATACATGGTGATAAATGACATGTAGAAATGGCCATAAGTTCGCATTTAGCCTCACATGCAAGTTATCATAAGGGATATGATAACTTACATGTTGCCAAAATGCAACCTTTGTCATAAAGCTTGAAGCTTTATGTTCATATACTCAAGATAAGCTTGCATAACATGATAACATGAGCCAAATGATCACCCCAAACTTGCATAACATACTTGCATATCATATGACAACTTACATATCAAACTTGCATAACATAACTTGCATATCATATGACAACTTACATATCAAACTTGCATAACATAACTTGCATATCATATGACAACTTGCATATCAAACTTGCATAACATAACTTGCATATCATATGACAACTTGCATATCAAACTTGCATAACATAACTTGCATATCACATGACAACTTGCATATCAAACTTGCATATCATACATTTAACTTTAAAGTTTAAGTATGAAAGGAATAGGGCTTACAATGCTTATGCGGACTCAAATGAGTATAGCAAATGTAAGAAAACCCTTATGCAACCAATTAAACCCCAAAATGCAAGCAAAATAGATCAAAACTCTCTCTTTATGATGCAAAGATAGAAACTTGACTTGAATGCAAGCTAATGATGGTCATACAAGTCTAAAAATACCTGTATGCATGGAAAATCTCATAAGAATTTGTTTAGGAATTTTATGAAGAGAGTGGAGGCCATGAGAGGATTGATTTTGCCATAGTTTAGTTGCTAGGATGAATAATGATGATTTAGGGTAGGTTAGGGTCTTATTTATAGATTAGGCAAGTGATTTAGGCCATAGGATTAAACCCTAGTTCCCATCTCAGCCCTCAAAACCGAATATGGCCCCCAAGCTCAACACAAACCCAAAATGGTGCACCAGGCTAAAGAGCCCGTCTGAGCCAAGTCGACAGCCCAATCGACAGGGCTGTCGACTTGGTCTAACCAAGTCGACTCCCAAGTCGACAGGGCTGTCGACTTGGGTACTCTGGCGGGAATTCTCCCGCCTGGCCCAATATGGCCCAATTTCCCAAATTCAAGTTTGAATTTGAAATCTGTTTTACTTTGGAATTTTCTGAAAACTTCGTTGGGCCTTAATCGGGTCATACGGACTCCGATTTTCGAAAACTCGGACTCTATTTCGCGTATTTTTCCGAGACGAACGCAATGTCATAGCCCGCTTCCCTTGATTCAGATTTTAGGATTAAATTCTGCCTCGATTCATGTTATAACAGGTTATGGAAAAATACGGGTTGTTACATTACAGGCCTAGATCACCATGCGACATTGCGCGATTGGATTGGGCTTGAAGTCGAGCGTCACATGGCCAATAGGCGTGGTGCTCGAGAAGTGGACTTGCTTGAACTGACCACTCAGATATGCACATAATATGTGGTTATATAGCTTATTCATCAATTCCAGGATTTGATTCTTAATCCAATCATGTCGTTATTGAAATTCGGTCCAAGTATTATGCTGATTGTTGGCGATGACGATCATTTTAGTTATCAAACTAAAGGTTGTCATCGCATTCCGGAGTGCTTATTTGTAAATAGTCTTGGCCTCAAGGGATGTCGAAGATGACTTTTGTGGTGCCTAGATTTTGATTTTGGACTGTCTTCTCTGGTTTGTGGGTTTGCTCCCAAAAGGTTGCTTCGTGGGTCATGAGGAAGATAATAGAGGTGAGGATGCAGGTCTGGTGAAGGCGTAGTGCCTCCAGGACTGCTCAACATAGTGTGTACCTCCAGTAGTGCTTCCTAACATGCCCAGTCAACTGGGAGGTGGTCGGAGCTCAGGTGGAGGTGAAATGCCATGACGACAGTAAAGTGGAGGTGTCCTTTAGAGAAGAGGGTCTTCTTCTCATTCCCGTTCTGTCTCCGATGAAGGAGGTAAAGGTGGTAGTAAATCGCAAACTAGTATCTCCGACAACGACCTCTGAGACCACTTTGCCGATGGAGACGGTTGCGGGAACTGGTAGAGGACTGGAACCCTTGAGCCCGCTTCTAAGTATGCCTATGGTAATGCATCCCGATGTTCCCTTAGCTGATCGGGAGGTGGCAGGAGCTCAGGTGGAGGTGGATGGCCACGTAAACAAAACAGAAGAGGTGTTTGTTGGATAAGAGTGTTCGCTTCTCATTCCCGTTTCTTCTTTGACGAAGGAGGCAAAGGTGAGAGTGACTTGCAAACCAGTTTCTCCGGGGATAACCTTAGAGACCATTACGTCGATGAAGACGGTTGCAGGAACTATTGGAGGACTGGCGCCCCCAGGCTCGGTTCTGAGTGTGCCTCTTGTAATGCTTCTCGATGTGCCCCTAGCTAACTAGGAGGTAGTCGGAGCTCAGGTGGAGGTGGATGGCAACGACGACAATGACGAGGAGGTGCCTGTTGGAGGAGAGGGTTTGCTTTTCATTCCCGTTTCATCTCTGATAAAGGAGGCAAACGTGGGAGTGAGTCACAAATCGATTTCTGTGGTGGCAAACTCTATGACCACTACATCGATGCAAAATTGTCTTCTAAGTGCTCTGCTGCTTCTACACTTTCCGGAAGTTGTACACATGCAAAGTGACTTGTCATTGCACTTAGATTCACATTGGTCGAAACTCCACTCTTGAGCAACTCAAGTCATGTGGAGTTCGAGGAGGCTGACTTCATTCCTAAGACTCTTTTCTTGGGTGCTAATCTCAACGCATTGTGAAGTCAGGAGTGAAGTCGTTGGTTCGCCAGTTTTATACTTCGATCCAATTTTGAGGATCAGAGTTAGCCAAGGAATCAGTCAATATCACACTTTCTCAACTGGCACCAATGGATAGACTCCCAAACATACATAAGCACAGATAGATAGTGTACTAACCATTAGGTTTAGTGATGGTGCCAACAAATCGTGGCTAGAGTATGCTAAAGCATAGGTAAGTCAGGATAAATCTTTTGGACTTAATGATGGTGCCTACAGATTGCCGATAGAGTACGCCAAAGTGTAGGTAGGTCAGGCTAAATCCATTGGACTTAAAGTACTTGACCAAGGTTCGAAGGTAAGTATGGTTGAGTCAGTTTGATTATATCTGAGGTAGAGGTACTCCGCAGATCTATGAATGGATCTCAGAGGTTGAGGCTAATGTTTTGGCACCTCGCGCAAGGATTATAACTAAGTTGCTTATAACACAACTTAAGAAACTTGTCAAAATTAAAAATATACAATCATACTACTTCTGGAACAAGTACAACCAAGTTCATATAAGGCGTAACTCAAGAAAAACGGGACATGCGACGCGACATTGATGTCCAAGCCGCTTACTCTATTGCAGTTTTGTTGGGTTGAAAGGATGGTCTAGGGGATTTAGTAGCCAAGCAAGGTCCTGGTCTATTGAAATTCTTGGTGAGCGTTAGACGACTCCAAAATTTCATATGGGGGACCTTGTTCTTACTGCTCAAGCTTTTCCTGTTGGACAAACTTTTCGATGGTGTCCTATAAGTGGCGGCATTTGTGTTTGTCATGACCGTGAACGTTATGAAACCAGCAGTATTTTTTTATTTTTTCAGTTTCCATTGATGGCCCTTTTGGATCTGGCTTCTTGTACTATAGGACATTGCAGGTCTCGAGATAAATGTTCTCGGGGGAGTTGTTGACTCCGCTTAGTCGTGGAATGATGGAAGTCAGAGATGTTTCCTCTTCTTGTTGTGACTGCCTCCGTTGTTTCCAGCTTGATCAAGTTTGTTCCGAGCATTGGGACTATAGTCGTTAGACCTTTGGACATCGTCTTGAAGTAGGTTGTTAAAACGAGAAGCACAATTCCTTTGCGCTTCTTCTTGGTGTAGGAAATAGTTGGCTTTCTCATAGAAGACTTCCAAAGTTTTCGGTGGCTTTAAGTTAATCCACGCTCCAAATTTGGATTCAGGATGATTCCCCTTGGAAAGTTGGGGTAAGTTAGTGTGTGGATTCGGGTCTTAAGCATCTGCCAATGCATCACCGAATCTCTCGAGATAGCTTTTCAAACTTTCTCTACTGCCTTGGGAGATGTGCATATCAAACTGTCGAATCAAACCCCTTGCGAGATGATCAAAGGTTGAGATGGTTCTCGGTGTGAGTCGGTTAAACCATAAAATAGGCATTCCTTCTAGAAATATGAGGAAGCATTTGCACTTCATGGTGTCTGTGATGTGAGCAGAATCCATGCACGATTCATAATGGTTTATGAAGTCTCGAGGGTCTAATCTTCCGAGTAAGCCTTTATATGCGGTATATTAAAATGTTTGCGACATTCGGCGTTGAGAACATCTTCGATGAAGGGGTTACATATTGCATTTGTTTCCCAATGTCAGTGACGTGATCTTGAGATTCTTTCATGATGCTTTGAACCAGATCGGAGAGAACAAGTTCGGATCTCCGTTGGATTCCAGCAATCGTGAATCAACTCGAAAGTGCGCAGCCTTGGACGTCTTCTCGGATGAACGTCACCAACATCTAAAGAATCTTCCACCTCGATTATTTGATTTTGCGGAGGTTGATATGTGGGAACTTGGGCTTCGTTTATTGCACGAAGTGAAGGCGCCAAGTCCTGATTCATAACAGGTGGATCCTGTCGAGTGAGGAGTTGAGCGCTAATTCTTTGGTCAAGATTAGGCCCAATTTGAGAATGGTCAAGACGACATGTTCCCTCTTCGATGGTGATTTTAGCACCATGACGGTTGGTTGGCCGGTATTGGCTTTGGCTACAGTGATGAGAAGACGGAACAGAGCTCAAGGACACATAGTTTGGAGGAGGCTGAACACTCATGTTCGCTTGAAGGCGAAGTATGTCTCGTTGAGCATGATCTCGAAGCTGTTGTGTTAATTCAAGATTTTTCTTGACTTGTTTGTCGAGGCTTCTTTGGGTTTCCCTCAATTTTCTTGCAAAACCAAAAAATTAAGTTCGGGTAACTGGAGCCTTAGGATTGAAGGAAATAGTGATACCCAAATTGGTCGGAACTTCGGTGAGTCGAGGCTAAGGGGGGTTTCCAAGTTAGGATCGACCATGATAGGTCCAACCATGACAGTCTTCCCTTTGGTCACCATAATGGTAAACTTGGTCAGTAAGTTTTCGGAAGACCTAAGTAGCACTTCCAAGTTTCAATGAGAGAATGGTAGGAAAGGCGAAGTATTTATGCCCTCGGTGAAAGCACCAAATTGTTAATGCACAAAAGTTGGCGCAACATCCAACGAGTTCCAAAAAAAATGAAACTAATCGTATAAAATGGAAATAACGTAGGAAATTAAATGACACAGTGTTTATAGTGGTTCGACTCGCGAAGGCCTATGTCCACTCTGATTGCCTTTGCTCTTTTATTATGTTCTTCGTTCAATTTTACAATGGTGGGAATATAGTTCCATGTCATCACAATGGTGGAAACAAGGTTATAGTTTATCCAACTCGGACGTAAGCCCTTCTTCCGAAATGCCTATGTAGCCCAAAAGGTCCAAGTGTCTGAATTAAAGCTTCTTCTTCTTCCCGGAGTAATGTTTGGGAGGTGCTAGAAATGTATTCTTCTTCCTAGAGTGTTCAAAGAGCTTGGAGCCAACTCTTTTCACGTTGCAGAGTCGAAGGTATTTATAGAAGAGCTGAAGGAAAGGAGAAAGTAGGAGTAGGTGAAGCATGGGACCCACATCCATATTTTGAACCCAGGGACTTAGCCATTCCTTGAACCTCTCCACTCCGAAGCTTCTGAACTTCGTATCCAACTGACTTGTTGGTTTCGTATCTTGGAACTTCATGACTTCGAATCCTGGAGTCCACCGTGGCTTCGTATCCTGGAATTCACCATAGCCTCGTATCCATGGTTGAATGCGAGATATGGTGAAGTATAGGATATGAAAAGAGGGTTGGAATTGGGATACGAAAAAGTGGGGAAGCTAAGTGTGATAAAAGTTTGGGGAGAAGCGGGATACGATATGTGAGGAGGAGGCCAGATACGAAATTGGTGGTTAAGGGAAATACCGATCTCAGGGTTACTTTGGGGATACGGTTTTGTACTAGGTGAAAATGAGGAGTTGTTGAGAGACTCAAAAGTAGAGGATACGAAATGCTCCTAGTAGCTAATATTGATCCCGAATGATTAGACATATCTGAGTAGTTCTGTCAAGCCAAGACGATTGTTCTTATACGAGTTTTTTTGGGCTGAAATCCTAAAGGTTTCGGCAATGCTTCTAAGCTGTTGATCCATACGATGTGCCGAGCCATGAGGGATTGGACTATTTTTGGTAGTAGTGCCAAAAGGTTGGTTAACAATGCACGATAACGCTAGGTTCCTTAGTATTCAAATCCATGTCACTCAGTAGAATAGGAACTAAACTGTACTAATGTACAACTCAAGATAATGACATGCACTTGGTCCAAATCGGTGCCATAAGTTCCTTCCACTTAGGAGCAATCTCCCATACTTGGGGATAGGAACCATACTTGGTCCAATGGACACCATACCCTTAACCCCTTCTTCCTAAGCAACCGTAGAACCTTGTGTATCTATGATTCTTTTGTACATGCCCTTCATGGCAAAGTCCATTCCAGGAACCACCACAATGATTCCTTAAGAATTCCCTAGGTTACAACCAATCTATACAACCATCTCGCCATCGAACTATCTCTTGCCTTTTTACTCTCCTAGTAGCTTACATGACTGTCTGTCACCTAATCTACATCTCGTAGTACAGTCTTCCACGTAGAAGTCATCGCTTTCCATCATGCAATCACTGTCATCGAATGAAAAAATTACTGCGTTGACATGTCACATCCTTGCCTCAACACTAAAACAACTAGTGCAAGAGGTATCACGTTGAAACCACTATCAAAAGAAACATCATATCCTGCTCCTTGAAGTTTTCATCATTGTCCATGTTAAAGTTGGTCAAATAAGCCATCATCAATAGTGGTTAATATAGACCACTCTCCAGTAATCGATAATCGCTACTCTAATTATGTATTTAACCAAGTGGTTAAATACGCATCAAGTGAAAATGCCTGACACTCGTCCTGAAATACAAGTTCATCGCCAAGTCCGTCTACCATTTTCACATTGATCGTTGAGCTGTAATGCCGCTCTGTTGTCAAATAGGTCGATATTCTTCAATGTCGCTCTATCTTCAAATCAATCTGCAAGATATTCCTTCATAAATTTATATCATCAGTTCGAGTCTATCATCGCTTATGCACTCAATCAATAAACACTAACTTGTACATTTAATCAATATATACCAAAACTTTGGCAGATGAGATTTTCCTAATTTTATATTATCTAAGAATGACATTTTAAGGCAATTTAAGCAAACAACATGCGTACAACCTATAGCCATACGAATATCCGAATAAGCATACAAGTATCCATAATAATCTATAAAATTTATCCAAGGCAGTCAAAGCAGGATAAGTGTCAAAATAGTCTAAATATAGCATAGTCATTAAAATAGCGCATAATAGCACATAAATGAGAAAAATATGACATTTAATTTAAAACCATTTAAAATGCTATTTTAATATTTTTATGAAATAATATGTAAGTTTAACTATTTTAAAATCCCATTTTAAAGTTAGATATCATTTAAAAGCATCATATTTATACAATTTCAACAACCATAGTAAGTAAAAGACAAAATAACTCAGCTTAGCCAAATCAGTCCAAATTTGTTCTAAAGCATATAGCTCATCATCACGAGTCCAAAGCAAGAAACGACATTTAAAATAAACCTCATATGCAAAATGTATCGTGCATAAAAATTTCATGGATGTTCAAACAATGAAACAAACTTAATTAACTATTAATTAACCTAGTTACTTTGATTACCTTACTGAGCCTCCCCTCGTCTTCCCTAATGTGCATGCTGTATATTCCTAGTATCGCAAAATCATAGTCGATGAACCAATCCTCTTCATTATCCCTCGTTTCTCCATGTATCTCTATGTTGTCTTCGTTGTTGAGTCTCTCGACACACCCTCTACATGATGGTCATCACCACATTGGACTTGGTGGCTTCCTCTAGAAATTGGCCCAATGTGTCGTGCTTCCCTCTATAGAGATGCATTATGCTTGAAGCTACCCGGAACTTGGTGTGAAGATAAAAGGTCAGTAAAAGAAAAATAATGGCACGTCCGGATTTTGGCGTTGTTGCCTCTACCTCCATCCGAAGCAACCTTAATCGGTAGCTACAACCCATAACCAACACAAACTAATGGTGCACGGTGCACCCTACATCAAGGATATGGATCCATATATAGCTCTCATCTTAGAATCACAACGGATCAGGTCTCATGATTTTTAGATGAGTATAGCTCTTGATCTGGATTTTTGAATGTAAAAGGGGAAGTGGCAGACATCACTTGATGCAACAACAAACAAATATTGGTAGGGACGAGTGAACTATGAAGTGTCGTTAAAAAATGAGGGTTTGGATAACGTAATTATTGTGTTTTATTCAAATTCTCAAACAAAATCAACAGGCATTTTCAGCACGTATGATCAAACGGTATCCCAATCATCACGAAAGTCGATTGCATGCATCACCTCTATATTATGCTCAGATGATATAAGTTTCACGACTACCAGAGACCGCGTCTCGAAATGATAATTTATGTGTATTTCGAGATTGTTCTGACGGCTACATTATCTGATCTCAAAATATTGCAATCCATACATTTTTTCTTCACTTAACGAGCTATGCAGACTTAATGAAGTAGTATCGAGTTTTGATTCAATGGTATATGAAAAAATATATTTTGAAACCATCAATTATAATAAAAATTTGATGAAAAATTTAGAATTTAGTTAAAAGACCAAATGATAGTGTAAATGGGAAAAAGTTAATAGGTCCCTTGAATTCCATATTAGTATAAATGTTTCATTTTCCCTAATTTTGAAATTTACCATACTTTTCACCCAAAAAAATTTCAATGTTTGTCCTTTAAAAAGAAAATCCTATAATACAATAAATGTGAAGTTTTGTGTTATGCATCCTCAAACATTGGTCCTTGCATTCATAGTCTAAAAGCGACTATGGCACCTTTCACAAGCAAAAATTGTCATGATACCGTTGAGAACGCATCCAACATGTCAGACCATCTAGCGTTCCACATGACATTCAAACCTTTTGGACAAATTAGAAGATCAACACTTTGACGTGTGTCATATTGTTTGCCCCAAATCGCTATTGCCTTCTTCCGTCCGTATATTTATTCATCCCCTTACACCTGTACAATATCGAACCAAACCTTCACCACTTTCTACTATGCAAGTTGATTATCTTTTCCAAGTATATTTTCATGTTTACTTTCTTCAGATTTATAACATGAAATTTGCTAATGCCAGCCATTTTAAAGCGACTGTAAACGACACTCGCGGCTGCTATTGGCCAATGAGGTAGAGTGGGTCCCGCAACGATATTAAAATATGTTAAATTGGATTAATTTATTTGTATTTAACGAATGGAGAAGCAAGTATTTCTTTCAGTCGCTTAAGCGACTGACTGTAGCAAACCTTTTATAACATATATTTTTCCTTTTATAACATATATTTTTCCATGAATTTTTGTTGTATTTGTAATTTCAATTTTCAGCATGTCGTTTGGATCTCGTGCTTCACTTTCCTCTCGACCTATTATTTTATGGATGCACAAAAGGCTCGTCATTTTCATAAACTATGCATTAAATTTTTACCTAAAAAATAAAATTCTGCATAGGAAAAGGATATAGATTATTACTCGGATTGGGTAGCCCGTCATAGTTTGCTTACATTGTCACTAGACGCGGTAGGCATACCAAGCGTGATAACTCAAGCATGAATGATGTTGGATGGCCTATCGTGAATACTGATCGTTTCAACAATACCATGCATTGTTGGTGTGTTTTAATGATTTTCATTCTACTTGTTCAATGACAGGGGCTTATGTTAATTTTTCATGATGAATCCATAAGTTTAGACATCGTTGAAAATTTATGAAGTATCGAGATTTGTAATGTACAAGTTTGATTTTACTATGTAGTCGTTGTTGGTAGCTTTAATTTGTTTTTTTAATGTATTAAAATTAGAAAATGTATTAGGATATTATAATAAAATTTCATAATTTATTTCTTATTATTTGCAATTATTAAACACATTTGCAAAACTAAAAACAATTACTAATTAACTATAAATCAGTCAACTTTAAATCCACGTTTTAAATACTTCGCTCAAGTAGCATTTTGTATTAGTAATCACATTCTCTTTTCAACCAGCTTTCTCATTTAAAACCATGCTCAAATGTCCCACTTGCAAAGTAAATATTATACTGTAAAGGGTCCTTTACGGCCTTTGTTTACTCCATTATCATTCTTACAGGTCTGACGCATTTGATGGGTCAGAGGCAATGGAAACAGTAACGTTCTAACTACTTCGTTCAACTGGATGGTGAAATTAGGTTTATTTTCTATACTAATTAATAAAACTTATAGTTTTATAATTGCTAAAATTAATAAATTATGCAAATGAAGCCGTTATGAGATGGAGTTTTCTGCATGAAGATCTTATCAAGGTGTTTTACGTTACAGAGTTGACTTAAACATTTTGGGCAATTTATAATTTATTTAATTATTTTTGTAAATTATTGATACAAATTTATTTTATTATAGAAGAACTCCTATATGGTGTTGACTTTTTCCTTGCACTATATTTGTTCTTAACTCGAATCATTCGCACTCAACCTTCTGAAAGACATTTACTATCTAGCCACCTTAAAAATTACCTTCTCTTCCAATTCTGAAATAATAATCTGTGTTTAATGTCATTTTCAAACTCATCCTTTTAATTTTTCCCAATTTCGGCATAATTATCTTTTATTATTTTTAGCATATTCATCTCTTCTCAAGTCTATTTTATCTACTAATGTATTATATTTCATATAAAAGAGAAATTGAGGCAACATTTTTTTTCTTTCCAACTTTCATCTTTGATTGCACTTAGATCATCCATCGAAATAATACTACAGATTTAATGATGCATTACAAATGTTATATCCACGTATTTTTTTTCTCAAAAAAATTTACTAGACATTTTCCACTTAGGTCCTTGAAAATGAAACTATAAATTTTAGCATTATACTCATAAATTTATTTGATGAAAAGGTTACATCCACATAATAAATTGCAGTTTATGCTGCTTTCAAACAAATCCTTCACGTTTTTTCCAAATTTAATATAATTATCCTTCATTATTTCAAGCATGTCCATCTTCTATCAAATCTATTTTATCTATATGTATCTATTATATTAACATATAAAAGAGAATTTGAAGCTAAGATTTCTCTTTTTCTTATTAATTCTCATCTCTAATCCTTTTGTCATAGTGATTTACTAAACAATTTGTACATAGATCTTCCACAAAAATATTACTACATATTTGGCATTAGACTAAAAATTTTGCATGAATCTATACTGCTTAGAAAATCTACTAAATATTTTGCACTTCGGGCTTCCTTGGAAATAAAACAAGACATTTATTGTTACACTAGCGAATGTACTCAATGGAAATGTTGCATCCACATATCCTATTTCTAAGATAAGAACCTTATAGTTTCCTCTTTTAGTTTACTTTTGGTTAAATAATTTTTAAGACCATGCAATTACCCTTTTTTTTTCAAAAGCCCTAGCCGACAAAATTAATAATGGATACTGGAGACCGCCTCATAAAATAGCAAATCTTCTCCTCCGCTGTTCTATACATGAACACTTCTCTTTCTATTCCCATTTTACATCATATTGCTCATGCCTGATTGCAATTCAATTTATATGAGTAATATGATTTATGTAGTTCAATTTGCTGATTTTATTCTGAATTTTGGTTGTCTACTGGAATTCATTTTTGAAAATGTATCACTGTGCTCCCATATTATTTTAGTGATTCCCTATTGTCTGCATTACAGATATGCTTTTTCATTTAGAACTATTTTATCTATGTCATTGACTAAAATGTTTTTCCATACTTTGTTATGCGATTATCGTTGAATCGCTATGTACATGATTTTTTTTTTTTTTTTTTTTTTTTTTTTTTTTTTTTTTTTTTTTTTTACAAGTGGTCTATGAATTGATGCTTTGTTGATTCATAAAACATATACCTATGCAATATTGATCCCCCTTTTACCTTTTACATTTTTACCTTACATGTCTCTTGTGATTTTTCGTTTTTTCTATATTGACCGCATAAAAAACTTACATTTAGGATTTGATTTATCCATTCTATAAATTTCATCCAATGCACATTTTGATATTTATTTGGCTATTTAATTTGAATTTTATTATTCATATATAATATAATCACTTCTACTATAGATTCGTTTTGGGTTTCACATATTGATTCTCTAGACAATTAGCTTTTAGTATCGATTTATTCATTTTGAATTTTAACATATTGCAAATTTAGTTATCATCATCCTAGAATAATTTGAACTATACCAATTTCAATTATAATGTGATTAATGTTATTATGAATTTAATTCAATTTTCTTTAAATTTCATGTTGTGATTTGTGACATGAAGTCACATATGTCAATGAAGATTGATTTGATTAATTGATTGATTGATTAATTGACTATTGATTGGTTGATTGATTGATTGGTTAATTGATTGATTGATCGTATCATAGAAGGAAAGAAATGAATAATTTTATTCTAGATATATTTCTGAGGGGCGAATTAGATATTTGCTTAGGTCTTCTATTCTCCTATATAAGCGGCATCTAGGATTGGATTAAGTGCATGTGATTGATACCGAAATAGTTAATCCAAAGGTTGTCGTTGTTCTTCATTGTTCTCCTTCTCCAACAAAAGTTGTAGTCATCTAGAATTCTTTCCCTGTCTCAATAAGGTTATTGATTCTTGTAAAAAAATTTATTTTTGGTTGTAGACCCATTGTATGTAAACAAAATTTGTATTATTGAATCAATAAAGAGTGTGGTTGGGTGAGATATTTTGTTTGCGCGTGTGATTTCATATCTGTGTTGTTTTTCATAGAAATCGTCTTTAAGTATTTGGGTGAATAAGATCCCGGTCGCTTCCGCAAATGCGCATTTTTTCTAACATTTCAAATATTCTTAGATTTAACAATATTTTTCTATTAATTGTTATAAAAAACATTATTTTTCTAAATTACCTGCGACCTTTCGTTATGAGTTAGTGTGGCTTTTAAGATTTTGAGTTTAGGTCAAATTCGGAAGTCGTCGTTCTCTAACATTTAAAATAATATATGTGGCTAATTTGCACTGTAGCGGTATTTCTATTTTGCATTTTATGAATTTGCTTAGTGGATAGCTATGTAAATAAGAATGTTGTTTCTGCACTTTAATTAGCATGTTGGCCCTTGTGGAATGGTTTCTAATTTTGTGTTTACATATATTCCCTTTCCAGATACACTACAAATATGTATCGACTTCTTATTATCAGTTACGTTAAATTTTCACATGTATTGTGACAACGAGTGCAATAAATGGTAGCTTTAACAAAATCGTGCTTAGTGTCTAAATTAATTCAAGTGATTTCAAGACTTATATTTTTGTAGATAGTAACAATGTTTTTTTGCAACGAATTATTGTAATTTTAGTTCATTGTACCAATTTTTTTGCCTTTAATCTTATACAACATTCAAATTTTCTAATTTATACATTTTTTCTCTCTTATTGCTTATATATTTAAACTGAATAAAGTTGCATAAATCCTACTTTTAGCAACATAAGAAAGGTTGTTAACGTTTATTTAACCATAATCCATATATCATGCTTTCAATATTCGTAGGTAAATGATTATATCTCTTTGTTTCAACTAGCATTGCAGAAATTAGTTTACCTTTTTACAGAATAAAAGAAGAAATTTATTTCCAGTCTCGAAAAGTTCATTTCTCTTTGTTCTATTCTTATGTCAATGAATCCTTTGAAAACCTATATGAATTTCACATTTATAAAAAAAAATGTATTTTTTACCCTTCGTCATCCAAGTTATACCATATTTGTATTTCCATTTTGGAATTCTATAGATTTTAAATTAGAAATATATAAAAGTTTCAAACTAATTTAAGTACTTATTTATACTTAAAATTTTGTTTTAGTGCATACTTCTATTTTGAACTTAAACTTCTCGGTCGCAAAATTGAAAATGTGGTTTTCTTAAAGCAAGCAGGACAATGATTTCTAATTTTACAATATAAATTGCACTATAAGAAAAAGCTGATTTTGCAGCGGTAAAATCCATTTCCAATCCGTCGCTATATTGCTTTTAGCGACGAATTTCCTATATAACATTGTTGTCGGTAAAAACATGATGGTAATTGTGTCAAATTCTGACAATGGAATTTAGCGTAAGTTTTCCGACGGTTTTCCGTCATTATACTATTTATATAATAAAAATATAATTTTATTTGTTAATTTATCTTTAATTTATTTTCGACAGTTTACCGATGGATAAGTAATTTATAATAAATTATTATTTATAAAAGACATTGGTGAACCCTTACTAATTTCCAAGGGATTAGCAACAAAAAATTTTAACCAAAAAACATGTTTTAGGTATTTTGTCGGAAAATCCTTAAAATTCAGCAAAGGGTTAGCAACGGAAATTAAATTGGGGTTAACTTAACCTCACTTTTTTTATTGGTAATTCGACAGTAAATGCTTTCAAATTAGCCAGGAATTAACGACGGAACGTTGTCAACGTTTTATTTAGCTTTCCTTTTTTGCTACTAATCAGTCGTTATTTCCTTTCTGATATGCCAATAAAAGTTTTTACCATCCTCTCCTTTCAGTTTTACGAACTAATATTATTTAACTATAAATACTTATATAAAAAGCACCAAAAAACATTATAAATTTGTCATCCACGTACAAATAACACTATATCATAAGCAACAACACAACAAGGATAATATTAATATATCATATAAAAAACATCCACAATCCTTTATTTTGTGCATCAAGCTAAATTATGAACAAAATTATTCAGCTGGAGTGAACGTTAAACTGCATACAGACAAATATCATCCTCAACAGTACTAAAACAACATAACTACCAAAATAACAAACATATCATCCATAATTGTACTACAACCATATCACTACTAAATAAGTCCTGATGTACCGATCAAGCTACGTAGATGACGATTGCAAAGGCGTAAGAGAACGAGAAATCGAAGGAGAAGGCGAAAGTGAAACTCTATCCTGACCCTTAAGTATTGCCCACACTTTTGCTGGTTGTGTTTAAAGCTCTCCTTATCTGCCTTCTATTGTTTTGAGAGTCTTTTTTGTTCTGCTCTCTCATTCTAAAGCTCGATGAGCGTCTCCTTAATAGTTTTTTGTAGCTCGTGAATGTCATCTTCATTGCTAACAAAATGACATTTTGATTGATGAGAAGATGATGGAAGCTACATTATAAAAATGAAATTAAGGCATTAATACTAACAAATTTAGTGAACATAACCTCCTTTCAAAAAAAGAATTTCAGTGAACATAACCACAGTTTCAGGGATATACAATACTTTGTGGTCACAACAATATCATACTTCGTGGTGATATACAATTTCAGTGAACACTAAAATGTTTACATATTAAAAAAACAATTACAAAGCTAAAATGTAGTGAAATCTTTATAACTCTACTATTAATAACGTTTCTTTTATCCCTTGTTGTATCACACATAACATTTCGAAATGTTTTACATATTAGACAGTTTCTTTTTGTATCACCGCGCTAACATTTCTTAGAGTGAAGAAATTTTTAATCACGCATAACATTCCAATTTTTTTTGCAGTGGTTTGTGTAACACCCCGCATTTTTAACTCAAGATAATAAAATAAAAATAACTTAATTAAATATTCAGGATTAAGTAAAACGGACTACGCCATTGCGTCCATCTCGAAATTCTAGTCAAGATAGACACCTGGTTTGCGTAAAACGGACACCGTGTGAAGAAGTTATGAGCATTATAAGTTTGTATACATATAAGGAACTTATATGTATATATATTAAATAAATATATCCGGAAAATTCGAAAATCATTTCAAAAATAAAAATTCACGATCGAGCGGGAAATCCGAAGGGAAAATGACCCGTTGGGGGTCGACCCACCCCAAGGGGGGTCGACCCCACAACAGATCTGGAAATCTGCTTCGACGTGGACGGTTCTGATATTTTATTTTAAAATCTAAGGGTCCTGGC
The DNA here is from genome assembly GCA_030737875.1 of Allium sativum. NCBI lineage: Eukaryota > Viridiplantae > Streptophyta > Magnoliopsida > Asparagales > Amaryllidaceae > Allium > Allium sativum. The sequence goes on from CM060923.1 coordinate 33,163,506, forward strand.
TTCTCTGATACACCTATAAATAAGACCCTAGAGCTAACCCTAAACCTCATATTTCTAAGGCTACGATGAAGCTCCGCCATTCCTTTCCCTCTCCTCAAATCTATTCAGAAAATTAAGATTTTTAGTTTAGGAAAAATTTTGAATCTAGATCTGGAGGAAAGGAACGTGTGTTAGTAAATGGGTATTCAGATCTCTTATCGAAGTGAGGTAATTTTCTAGATCTGGTCTATTTCAATTCTCTTTTCATTCTCTCCTTTTTCTTTCAGTAAAAATAATCAATCCATGGTTGTTAGGTTCTGAATCCAATTAGGGGAAAACCATGGAAGATTAGATCTGGACCAGATCCAGGATTTGGAAAGCTTATGAGGTGAGTGGGTTTAAGCTATAGCATTTTAGATAATAATATGCTATCGTTTACCATTCCCCATTTTGTATAATCGAATTTGCTAGAATAATTAAGAATTATTGTTATAACAAGTTGAGGTGTTAATATGAATAATTCATATGTTGAATCAGTTAAAGTGTTGTAATGATTACAGGTTGAAAAACAAACTTGTTAGAATATGGGCAATGACTACTGTTGTTATAATTATATGATTCACTTGTGGCATATTATTGAGTAAGCGACATATTTAACTTGTTGGATATGAATAATTACCCGATTGAATGTTTACATGTTAAAATAGAATTAAACATATGTTTAAAAGGACATGCGACAAAATATAGGCATAATTGGATGACATGTAAATTAGATTACCGAAGACTAGATTACAGTAAAAAGGATAATATGCCTAAAGTTTACATGAAATAGGAATAATTGTTAAAGATCGAACATGCCTAGATTCATAGTAATTTGACACTATAACGCTCTAAGACACGAGGTTAGATTGCACTTGTGATAGAAGTCTGCCCGGAACCGCCCGGCATATCCAGCATTCACAAGTGGTAAATCTAATGTAAGGGGTCAAAGTGCATAATTAAAACATGCAACAATACTAAGACAGGAGGTTAAGTCAACTTGTGGTAGAAGTCTGCCCGGACCCGCCCGGCAAATCCAGCATCCACAAGTGTAGGCTTAATGTGAGAGGTCTAGTACATATATATAAATATAACAAGATATGAATAAATGGAAATGACTGTAATTAAATGTCTAACTCAGAAAATAAGAAAGGAAGGGATGTAATGGACTGAGTTAGTTCGATGCGAAGGAAAATTGATGTATTTCCCTAAATGACCTATTTCTAAGAACGTGGTTGCAAGTAAGCCACAGTAAATAAAGTAAGAAAAATGAAAGAAATTACTTGCCACCACAAATTTAGATGGGAATACGTTATGAAAAATAAATCACTGATTCCTTTTATACATCAAACTAATAAGGTGCATGTAAGTGTTTTCCTAAATTAAAATAAGGAACATATATTACAGTGAATGAAGAATACTGGAATACAACAATAAAAGAAAATGGTTTAAATGGAGAATGATAATCACCTATTATAAATAAATAACATTAATGAAAATGTTGTATAATAGGTAGACTTGTCCTATGGACAAGTGAAGATTATAACTTAGGTTATAATAAATTAGTAGGGAAATGGAATAACTGGTGAAATGAGATAAGGGACACTTAATTGTAAATTAAGTAATCAGTAAATGGGGAAGACGGAAACCAGTTGAGAAAAGGGGAAAATATATGAAATATAAGAAGTTATACTTAATTATAAATTAAGCAATCTATAAACTTGGAAGTCTGAAACCCGTTGATAAGAATTACATGTTTGGACTTATCCTAGGGACAAGAGGAAATTATAACATAAGGTTATACTAAATGGGAAGAGAAACTTATTAATGGGCCTTAGTTAAGAGAACTAAGTTAATAAATAAACAACGATAAGTTATAGTAATAGTGTAAAATGGGATTATGATTAAATAAGAAAGAATGAGGAAACTTATAAAATGAAATAAGTTATATTTAATCATAAATGGTACGTGACATGTTAGTTAGAAAACATGTGAATTGAGATATACTTAATAACATATTAAGTAGGACATGTTATTATAATCTTGAAATCAAACAAGAATATAAAGGGGATTGTGGATTACAGACCTTGGACCATAATCAAGAGAATAACATGTTGTGGGCTTATTAATAAAATTAAATGGGTTAAGGTATATAACTAAAATTAATAAGCAAGAGGAACTTGGTAACTTGATTTAGAATTCAATAGGAATGGGAATAACCAAGTTAAATGGAAACCTAATGAGGTAAGGCAAGAGCGTAAAAAAATGTTTAGACATAGGGTCTAACAACATATTAAAGAGAGGCGCTTGGACCAGTACGCACGTTTTAGGGTGAAAAACCCAACGGGGTAGATCATCGTGGTGTTATAAGGCACGAGCGGAGCGCACATTCATCTGACTGTTCTGACGGCTCCGAAGGACTGGAAGGGAAAGCACGCGGCTTCCTAAGATACGTAAGGTGCTCCTAGTAGTCCTCTGTGCGGTGGCAGATGCTTAGGCTGTGCTTGCAGGGGTTGGGTCTGCGCGTAACTACTAGTTGGGTGGGCCTTGATTGCAAAAGTAGCTATGTAGTCAGAATGCTGTGACACGGTGACACTAGGGTGATTCAGCGATTTCCTCAACGGGGAGGCGAAGGGTTACGACCAACAAGGATAGTAAATCGTCAGATACCCGTCATCGGTAGCCTGTGGGATGCGTAAAGACTAGAGCTAAAACCAATAGACCATTCACCCTTCACTATCGGGGTACGGTGGTTAAGGAAGGACGCCAAATGGATGTTTAAATTGTTATTTTAGGGGCAGTTGTTTAGCTCTTGTAGTATTTACTAGTTGAGGGAGAGGCCGAGGAGGGGCCATAGCCACCGTGAAAACAAACCCTAGGAATATCTATATATAGAGGCTCTTAAAGACGGGCCTGTACAGATGTGGAAAAGCTCCCGACCAAGTTCCATGTTTCTTGTATCGCCCTGCCATGGAACTCGGTGCACATTAGAGGACGTGCGGTTCGAGCTACAATTGAAGATACGTATGTGGGACAGTCTAGATACATGCATGTTGGCTCTGGGTGGTGTATCATAGACTTAAGGACATTACTCCGGTATGAATTCAGATTCGATCGACGATGGCAGCTCATATGCTTACGTAGCGTAGTAATGACAGATATATGCGGAACATAACATTGTCATATGGAGATCCGTACGTCACTCCGGCATAGGATAAGGGACTACATTCACTTTTGTGACATTTCGGTGGAGACTGTGCGAGTGGGATACCATGGGGTGTACCTCAGTATTGAGGGGTAGCTACATATATACTGTATTAGGTTAATCCACTGGGAAGTAAATGGGTACGACATGTGTGTAAGCCTTGTGTGTTGTTAACCCAAGTAACCTAGTAAATAAGAAAATATGACTGAACGGTATATGTAGTGTTATCCAAAGTGTATAATTTAAATCCAGTCACCAGAACTTGTGTTCTGACCCCCTCCTCATAACATACTCGTAGGTTAGATTTGTGGCAGGGACATGATAGCCTTAGGTACTGGTTAGGCAGTATTATTAATACGGTAAGGTTGTATTTTGATTATATTATATTTTGTCCATTCCGCTGTGAGATATTTTCTAAGCTCTTACATGTTTTATGCCTCTATCTTTTCTACAGGATACTAGAGCACAACAACTTGAGTTTCGATAGACTGGAATTTAAAAAAAATCGGTCTGTCGGAATTCGGGTTGTTGCATTTGGTATCAGAGCTTAGGTTTAGGATTCCTGTATAAATAGTGAGTAAACGTATTTGTATTTTTAAAAATATAAATATATTATATGTATACCTAGATCCATAGAGGAACCCACTAAATAGAAAGAGTATAACGTGGTAAGAAATGGGATGTTTGTTTTGTACACTAAAAGAATGAATATGGAAATCTTAGACCGTTAGGTAACTTGGGTGGAGAATGTACAATGTACTTTGTATGGAAGGAAAGTGAATCCCTTATGATTAGTATTTTGGGTTACTGGGCATGAAAACCTTGTAAATTAGAAAAGGTTGAAAAGAGAAAAATGGATTAGGAATATATATAGTTGAGAGAATTGACCTTGGGGAGTGTCTAGGAAAGCCTAGAAAATTGGGAACCCGCTTTGAGTCTAACCGCATTGTTAACTTTTAAGAACTTGAAATTATAAAAGTTTTGGGAAAATGGTTTAGAGTGTTTTTAAGTTTTAATCTTAAAAGTTATAATTTTAAAATATGTAAAGAAGTACATATTGGGTTTTGAAGTAAAACGGGGTATATTTTGTAAATAGTGATTTCTTGTGGAAACTTTGTCTAAAGTAAATAATCTCTCAATAAAAGGTGCATATTATAGAGCAAATATATAGTTCGCTATTTTGCTTGTTATATTTCATACAAGAACCTTTAATCAAGAAAGTTTTGAAGTATCTATTCTTTTGACAATCCTTTTTGATAAATTATTTTGTTGGGTGGACAAAATAAGTGGTAGAAATTAAGAATAGATTAGATTTTTACACCTTGTAGTAAGAGATTAAACTGACCTTATAGGCAAGAACCAGTCGTAAGCCTGATTGAGAATTAGTTGTCCTTGTCTACTCCAGTTTTTGTTATTTGAAAAAAAATGATTTACATTTTTAAGATGACATGTTTTATTGGTTTGGCAAAAGTAAATTTTCATGAGGAAAATAAAATTTTGACACCTTTAAATTTTTGGAAGGGAATTTAAATGAAAAGGACAAACCATGTTTTGGAAAGTATGGAGTAGGTAAGAATTAGAGCCTAGGAAAGACGAGAAGAGTTTTGAGGCTATGAAGTAAATAGCAAGAATTATCTTGGAAATATGGTAAGTTTCCCTAAAACATGTAAGCATTGGAAAGTCTAGGGTGTTGCTTGAAATCATTGTTGGTACACAGCTAGAATTAGTAGTGACTACTAGATAATAAAAAAGGGCAAGTAAGTGTTTAGATCCTGTTGCTAATTTCCATGTTAGGGTTAAAATATGGTGCTAGATTTTTGTTGGGTTCGTTCAATTATTTTGTTCTTATTGGGTAATTAGGGTAACACTTAAGCCTGTTGTGGATCGCATGGTTTGGACTTTTCTGTCTGAGGGGGACATAGTCCTGAGATTCTTGGCCCTTAGTAGTAGCTGTATAGGGTGTCTGTTCTCCTGTTTTAGTTGAAAGACCAGAAGCTTATTTAAATTTAAACTAAGATCTGATATTTAAATAAGCTAAGAAAAGAGAAGTGGTACAACTAAAAAGGAAACAACAATTTCAGCAAAGCAACAAACATTATAAGTTATAAGAAAAGATGGATAAAAATAAAAATTTCCAAGATAAGATGAAAAGAAAATCAGTAACAAAAGAAAATTTTCTTATGTGGGCTGTGCTTGGGTAGGAGAAAATAGGGAATCCTTCTAAATAGTTACATAAAATCCAAGTATGGTTAGAAAAATGTTGAAAAAGAAAAACGGAAGATGTGAAGTTTTCCATTTTCCACCTTTTTGTAACATGAGAAGTCGAATTTAGAAAATTAGTTTTTTCTGAAATTCGAAAAATAAAGTTGGTTGGTAGGATTAGGATTTTGGATGCAACGATTGGATGAACAATGATTTTTCTCAGTAACAGTGTGGGAAAACTTGGATGAAAATATATTTTGATTTTCAAAATATTGCATTCATGTAGAATTGCCAGTATATCTAGGATGTGAGCATCATGTTTTAAAAGGATTTTTGAAAATTTTGTATACATATATGAGGTACCGCTTAGGCATACATGCATTATTATGTTGTATTTCACTTTGCACAAGCGCACAATGTTTGCAAAAATTGGATGCACACATGATGGATGTATATTATGTGAGGGGTTAATTGTTTTACCCTTATCAAATTTCGAGGACGAAATTTCCTAAGGGTAGGAGAATGTAACACCCCGCATCTTTAACTCAATATAATAAAATAAGGATAACTTAATTAAATATTTTAGAATTAAGTAAAATGGACTCCACCATTGCGTCCGTCTCGAAATTCTAGTCAAAATAGGCACATGGTTTGCATAAAACAGACACCATATAAAGAAGTTATGAGCATTAGAAGTTTGTATACATATAAGGAACTTATATGTATATATATATATATTAAATAAATATATCCAGAAAATTCGAAAATTAGTTCAAAAATCAAAATTCACGATCGAGCGGGAAATCTGGAGGGAAAATGACCCATTGGGGGTCGACTCAGGAGGGGTCGCCTCCACCGCAGATCTGGAAATCTGTTTCAACGTGGACGGTTCTAATATTTATTTTAAAATCTAAGGGTCCTGGCTTCTCTGATACACCTATAAATAAGACCTTAGAGCTAACCCTAAACCTCATATTTCTAAGGCTACACTGAATCTCCGCCATTCCTTTCCCTCTCCTCAAATCTTTTCAGAAAATTAAGATTTTTAGTTTAGGAAAAATTCTGAATCCAGATCTGTAGGAAAGGAATGTGTGTTTGTAAATAGGTGTTCAGATCTCTTATCGAAGTGAGGTAATTTTCTAGATCTGGTCTATTTTAATTCTCTTTTCTTTCTCTCCTTTTTCTTTTAGTAAAAATAGTCAATCCATGGTTGTTAGGTTCTGAATCCAATTAAGGGAAAACCATAGAAGATTAGATCTAGACCAGATCTAGGATTTGGAAAGCTTACGAGTTGAGTGGGTTTAAGCTATAGCATTTTAGATGATAATGCGTTATCGTTTACCATTCCCTATTTTGTATAATCGAATTTGCCAGAATAATTAAGAATTACTGTTATAACAAGTTGAGATGTTAATATGAATAGTTCATATGTTGAATCAGTTAAAGTGTTGGAATGATTACATGTTGAAAAACAAACTTGTTAGAATATGGGCAATGACTACTATTGTTATAATTATACGATTCACTTGTGGCATATTATTGAGTAAGAGACGTGTTTAATTTGTTGGATTTGAATAATTACCCGATTGAATGTTTACATGTAAAATAGAATTAATCACATATTTAAAAGGACATGCTACAAAATATAGGCATAATTGGACGACATGTAGATTAGATTACTGAAAACTAGATTACAGTAAAAAGGATAATATGCCTAAAATTTACATGAAATAGGAATAATTGTTAAAGAACGAACATGACTAGATACACAGTAATTTGACACTGTAATGCTCTTAGACCCGAGGTTAGATTACACTTGTGATAGAAGTCTGCCCAGAACCTCCTGGCATATCCAACATTCATAAGTAGTAAATCTAATGTGAAGGGTCTAAGTGCATAATTAAAACATGCAACGGTAGTAAGACAGGAGGTTAAGTCAACTTGTGGTAGAAGTCTGCCTGGACCCGCCCGGCAAATCCAACGCCCACAAGTGTAGGCTTAATGTGAGAGGTCTAGTGCATATATATAAATATAACAAGATATGAATAAATTCCAATGATGGTAATTAAATGTCTAACTCAGAAAATAAGAAAAGAAGGGATATAATGTAATAAGTTAGTGCGATGCGAAGGAAAAGTGATGTAAACGTGGTTGCAAGTAAGTCACAGCAAATAAAGTAAGAAAAAGGAAAGAAATTACTTGCCACCACAAATTTAGATGGGAATACATTATGAAAATAAATCATTGATTCCTTCTATACATCAAACTGATAAGGTGCGTGAAGTTTTTTCCTTAATTAAAATAAGGAACATATATTACAGCAAATGAAGAATACTGGAATACAACAGTAAAAGAAAATGGTTTAAATGGGGAATGATAATCAACTATAATAAATAAATAACATTAATGAAAATGTCGTATAATAGGTAGACTTGTCCTAGGGACAAGTGAAGATTATAACTTAGGTTATAATAAACTAGTAGGGATATAGGATAACTGGTGAAATGAGATAAAGGACACTTAATTGTAAATTAAGTAATCAGTAAATGGGGAAGATGGAAACCAGCTGAGAAAAGGGGGAAAATATATGAAATATAAGAAGTTGTTCTTAATTATAAATTAAGTAATCTGTAAACTTGGAAGTCTGAAACCCACTGATAAGAATAACATGTTTGGACTTGTCCTAGGGACAAGAGGAAATTATAACATAAAGTTATAATAAATGGGTAGAGAAACTTATTTATGGGCCTAAGTTAAGAGAACTAAGTTAATAAGTAAACAACGATAAGTTTTAGTAATGGTGTAAAATGGGTTATGATTAAATGAGAAAGAATGAGGAAACTTATAAAATGAAATAAGTTATATTTAATCACAAATGGTAACTGACATGTTATTTGAAAACATGTGAATTGAGATATACTTAATAACATATTAAGTAGAACATGATATTGTAATCTTGAAATCAAACAAGAATATAAAGGGGATGGTGGATTACAGACCTTGGACCACAATCAAGGGAATAACAAGTTGTGGGCTTATTAATAAAATTAAATGGGTTAAGTTATATAACTAAAATCAATAAGCAAGAGGAACTTTGTAACTTGATTAAGAATTCAATATGAATGGGAATAACCAAGTTAAATGGAAACCTGATGAGGTAAGGCAAGCGCGTAAAAGAATGTTTAGACATTGGTTCTAACAACATATTAAAGAGAGGCACTTGGACCAGTCCGCACGTTTGAGGGTGTAAAACCCAACGGGGTAGATCATCTTGATGTTATAAGGCACGAGGGGAGCGCACATTCATCTGATTGTTCTGATGACTCCGAAGGACTGGAAGGGGAAGCACGCAGCTTCCTGAGATACGTAAGGTGTTCCTAATAGTCTTCTGTGCGGTGGCAGATGCTTAGGATGTGCTTATAGGGGTTGGGTCTGCACACAACTACTAGGTGGGTGGGCCTTGACTGCAAAAGTTGCTATGCAGTCAGAATTCTATGATGCGGTGACACTAGGGTGATTCGGCGGTTTCCTCAACGGGGAGGCGAAGGATCATAACCAAAAAGGATAGTAGATCGTCAGATACCCGTTATCGGCAGCCAGTGGGATGCAGAAAGACTAGAGCTAAAACCAATAGATTATTCACCCTTCACTATCGGGGTACGATGGTTGAGGGAAGACGCCAAATGGATGTTTAGATTGTTTTTTTAGGGGCAGTCATTTAACTCTTGTAGTATTTACTAGTTGAGGGAGGGGCCGAGGTGGGACCATAGCCACCGTGAAAATAGACCCTAGGAATATCTGTATATAGAGGCTCTTAAAGACGGGCCTGTATAGATATGGAAAAGCTCCCGACCGAGTTCCGTGTTTCTTGTATCGCCCTGCTACGGAACTCGGTGCACATTAGAGGATGTGCGGTTAAGGCATCAAGTTACAATTGAAGATACGTATGTGGGACAGTCTAGATACATGCATGTCGGCTCTGGGTGGTGTATCAGACTTAAGGGCATTACTCCGGTATGAATTCTGATTCGATCGATGATGGCAGTCTGTATGCTTACGTAGCGTAGTAATGACAAATATATGCGGAACGCAACATTGTCATGTGGAGATCCGTACGTCACTCCGTCGTAGAATGAGGGACTGTGTTCACTTCTGTGACATTATGATGGAGATCGTGCGAGTGGGGTACCATGGGGTGTACCTCAGTATTGAGGGGTAGCTACATATATACTGTATTAGGTTAATCCACTGGGAAGTAAACGGGTACGACATGTGTGTAAGCCTTGAGTGCTGTTAACCCAAGTAACCTAATAAATAAGAAAATATGACTGAACGGTATATGTAGTGCTATCCAAAGTGTATAATTTAAATCCAGTCACCAGAACTTGTGTTCTGAGCCCCTCCTTATAATATACTCGTAGGTTAGATTTGTGGCAGGGACATGATAGTCTTAGGTACTGGTTAGGCAGTATTATTAATACGGTAAGGCTGTATTTTGATTATATTATATTTTTTCCATTCCACTGTGAGATATTTTCTGAGCTCTGACATGTTTTATGCCTCTGTCTTTTCTGCAGGATACCAGAGCATAACAACTTGAGTTTCGATAGATTGGAATTTTGAAAAAAAAATCGGTCTGTCGGAATACGGGTTGTTACAGTTTGTTTTTGTATCGCACGCTTTCTTTAATCAATTATTGCATTACTGCCCATGTTTGTACATACACCAATTTGGAGACCTATCAGCAAAGGTTAAAAATTTGAACATATCAGCACGTCAATTGAAATAATTTTCACAAAACTACACTATCTAAGATCTGAATATGAAATTGAATTAGAAAATAATAGGAAATTGAATTTGCATATATTAAGAGAGACATGTTCAGAGAATGATTATTTGGTTGTATATATATTATTTGGTTGTGTTTAAATGTTCAATCCAAGAAATCAGATAAGCCAAAACTATCTTGCAATCCAGCTTTATTTATATATGCTACCATGCTTAGGCAATCGGCTTTACTATGTTCACATCATGCTGTAACATATAAAAAGTAGAAACGAAGAGAGCATCGGGATCAGGATTGCCAGCCAAAGAGACAGAAAATGATGGAGGCATAAAAACTTCTGCATATGGCTGCTCTAGAGCTGAGGAAACACACTGGATGATTCAATAAGAGCGGCAAGTTGTGATTATGATGGAGCATGAGATGGTTAGACAAAAGAATGAGGGGTGGCACATTTGAAATATCAACTAAAGCTTGTGAGTGCACATAGGAAGCACAGATATGCATAGGCAGTACATAGTGGGGGAAAAAGGAATTGCAAGAGCAGGTGCACCTGAAGCAACGAACATAGCAAGAGTAAGAAAGGGGATGCCAGAATCAGCCTGGGTGGTGAATGCACCAAGTTGTGAGGAAGTGGCCTGGAGTGGAGCACTTAGGAGGGAAGAGGAAGTTTGAGTATCTAAGGAAGCTACAGGTGTGCCAATAAAGGGATGGAGAACTTAGGATACGGGTCGTAGTAGGAGCTGCCAGAAGTGGAATAGCAGACACTGGACAAGGGGAAGGGGAGGCAACAGACCAGGAAGCAGGGGAATAGGAGGCATCAAAGGAATGATGCTAAATTCTTTCCCAAAATGATTCTTTTGAAATAATTACTGAGATGAGAAATAAACCTAACTAGCCAAGGAAAGAGTTAATCACCCTCTTAGTTACATGATATCAAAATATAGTTAACGGTCAATCATCTATGACTAATAATTCATGGATAATTTATGCAAGCAAATAGTGATAAGGAAACATAACTAAATAGCATGAAATACTAAGAAACATAATAGTAAGCAATCACTACTATCCATTCTCTTCCAGCAGCCAATGTTTTGGCAAGTAATTCAACTTATTAACAATACACTAACTAAAGATATTAGGTAACCTCATTTGTCGTATGTCCTCTCCCTCAAAAATTGTTCTCCCGCATGCTGTCATAAATTGTTTCATGAACATGATAGTATTCAGAATGTGGCATATGGATATCAATAAACAATACCTGATTGCTACCTCTTCGAAGAGCATTAACTTCTTGTGTTGTAAACTTTGATACAGACATAGATCTAACGCGGTGAATAAATTCATGACTGTAAAATCAGGAGGAAACAACATTGCTATATAAATACTTGAGAGTGGAAGTGGATTAATAGGCAGTAACACAATTATCTATAAATGGAATAATATAATCCTACAAGATAAATGTAACCACAACTAGCTATAGGGGATCTAGGAAAGGACAATGCAAGTTAATAAGCTAATAGAGTTTAACCTATCAAGGCATATTTATTTATTTCTGCTGTAAAGCCACCTCAAAAAAACAGTCCTATAAAATTTAAAAACGACTTCATTGTTTTATCATGTTGGAATTAGACTAATTTGTTACGAAGCTTCAAGACAGTCTCCTTCATTCATAATTAAGGTACACATGTTCAAATCGAAGCTATAAGGTGTACAAACTACACTTAGAACATGAAACAAATTGAATAAACACAATTTTATCTATTGGTTTCAATTAGTGAAATAAATCTCGCTATATCATATAAGTACAGAGAAATAACCAAAAATTAAATAAGTGAAGCAAATAAGTAACAACACTTTTCATAAGAAAAAGTTAAAGAAATACTCACTGAATCCCGCTGCAAATTATACAGACTGACATAAGTCCAAAAATTCGTACAAACATATTGCTGACCCTGCAAATGGTCATTAATTGTTAAACAAACAATCTATAACTAGCAACAACAAAACTATGGATTAGTTTAGTCTGAACTGATCAAAACTCTTGCAATATGAAGTTCTGATATTGGGATTTGAGGATTGTGTGAAGTGCTTATTTCGAATATTTTAGGGGTTGAGAAGTGAGAGCGAAGAGAATATTCATTGAAATTCAGCATCGAATCTTTGTAGTTTAGTCTAAGAAGGAAAAAATATAAGTCAAATAACACAAGATATGAACTATAATATGAAAGATTAATGATCTTTGAGTTAAATCCCTAGCGAAAATCCGATTTAAGAGAAAAGCAACGAGAAGAGAAATTGCCTTCGCTTTGGAAATTTGGAAAATTATCTTTTTCGATCGGTGAAGATAAAAAGGACGAAGTATTTTGGAGAACAGCAATAAGACCAAGCTGGAGGTTTGGCAGTTTTCGGATATGGATAGTGTCATCCGAAATCATTTTCGGATATCGGATATCCGTATCCGCGGATACAGACAGATATCGAATAATTATCCTATCCGCTAGCGATCGATAAATTAAGAAACATAAATGAGAAAAAAATAAGTTTAATATAAATATTTTACCATCTCATTGGTTATTAATGTGTTAAATAATAACAAATATAATGATAATAAATAATTTTGAGCAGTTAATACTTATTTTGCGCATAAAATATGAACTTCAAACTTAATAAAATAATTATTGTGTATCTTTCAACGTACTAAAATGCATATAATTTAAGCTATAATTATGAAAAATTTCGGATAGATAATTTTCAGATGCGGATGTCTTCATATCCGCATCCGTTTTTTGGGATATCAGATATTTACTTGTTTTTCGGATATGGATGCGAACGGATTTCGAATTTTTCGGGTATCCATTGACGGCCCTATTTGGCAGAAGAACGCCATAGAGAAGTATAAGTAGTGGTCATGAATATTTTAGGGAATGACTAAGGAAATTTTTGAGTGTTTAAAGAATTAAGGTGGCCATGAAAAGTTTTGTGAAAATTTTGTTGGCATGAATAATTGGTCGCGTGCATTTGTTGGCGCGAATAAGTGGCCACGAAAAGTTTTATGAAAATAGCAAAAATTCACCTATAAATTTTGAAATGTTTGTCTAATTAAACTCATAACCCACGACAAATCAATACGACTACCACTATTGAGTAATTTAAAAAAAAAACCTATCATTTAATGTTACAAAATAGAAAGGTCATAATAAAAGGGGAGAAAATTGCAATGTAGAAAGGTTGTTAATATTGACGTTTAATGACACAAAGTAGCGTAGACAATGGGATAGTTAGTGCCATTTTCTTTTGCGATGCTTGGAATACAATCTGACAAGAAACACACTTTCGAAATTCCAATACTAGTTAATTAAAAGATTGAATTTATCCGACAAGTGAGAAAATGGTGATTATATGCCAATTTCTTGGTGATTGAATTTATTTCGCAAGTGAGAGAGGAGCGGTGATTATGTCATGCACCGAATTTCGCTTGGTCCAAATCGATCGCTAAACCGACCAAGACCATTCGAGAACGTTGATTGTTTGAGAACACGACACATCGGAATACAAAACAACACAACTTTTCATTGATATTACAACAATTTACATCAGAGTATAAGAATATATCAGAGTATGAATAAATATTACACAGCGGAAAACAATATCAGAGACTAATAATTTACATAGTAGTGGAAATAGAAATGTATAAATACAATGCACAGGGAAAATACATCAACTAACACAACTGAAAGAAATACACGGATACAAAGCTTTTCGGATATAGCTCTAGTCGTAAACCATGATCATGTTAAATAAACATTACAAAACCAAAACTACTAGCTGCCCGTGTGGAAAATGCGGGCACCCAGAGTTTATGCGAAAACAATAAACTCCAGGTCAGTCATGGGACTGGTGTGAGAACTTAAAACAATTATTAAAATTTTACTTTAAAAGTGGGAAAATCATGGGACCACGCCGTATGACACTAAACGGGTTTACTCCGAATGAATATCAGTTTAAAACAAAACAACACAATGCTTTTTGAAAAATGAAGCTATTATAATACTCAGGTCCCATCACACAATGCAACGCAAGCCGGAGGATAGAGTTTTACCTTATAATAGCCAAACATACATGATACACTTTAAAACAAATATTTTTGATATTACTACAAGTGCATGGTATGGGAAACAATCTTCGAATATAAATGTATCAATCATATACGGCATAGTGCCCCATCCTACTATGTCGCAATATAGGTTTACAACTAGAACCGAAAAGTCGTGTATTGGAAATTGGATTCCATCTATGAGTGGAGGTAAGGGATGTCTCATCATCGGTTTCGGGCCATCTCTAGTGGGATTCCAAGGATCATGCCCTTAGTAAACCTTGGATCTGCGGGGCTGGTCCAATCTTACTTTAGTGGATTGGTTATTCCTAAACAATACGTATCCCAGTCCCATCGGACCTCCAAAATGGTCCTTGTCGACAAATCATATCCGAGGCGCCTCACAATTCATTATCCACATAATTAAAAATGTCAGGGCTGCATACCATGACACCAATTCTAGCTATAAAGAAACGAATGCACTCCCTATAGTCACTATCCCGTTTTTGACTCATACCGAGGTGTGAGGCTCGCGAATTAACGATATACACAAAGTGGTGCTATATGAAAGTTATGCTTTGATCATCAACCATAAGGCCCTGCTTTTCAACAAAAGCCCGGGTCATTTGCATCTTAGCATGGCACATTGTCAATCCATACCATACCATTGATTTCCACCAATATATAACCTCTAAGCTCGTACGTCTCAAAGAAGGGTGTTAAGCAAGAGAATAAATTCTCCGCCACCAAACAGATACGTAATTAGCATAGATCAACAAATATAGAATGAAATACAATGTCAGACATACAATCCATTTACAAGTCCATTCTGGGTCTGAACGAAACTGGAGGCACGTTATTCCTCATCCCGTATGTCCAATATAGGAGAGAGGTCCTCGCATATCCGGTCAATCTCCAAGCATGTTTGGACGACCACCACTTATTACCTTATCTTGGGGGATCAACCCAATCAAGACATCAGTAATCGCCGAACCGATGTGAAGATCTCCGGTCTTCAACCATCGTCTTCATCATCGACTTTTAATCATCGTAGTTATTCAGAATGGGTTAAACCGGGTCTTTCCGAATAACTCGCACACCTTTATAATCGCGTGATAAATACACAATGATGGCACACATCTCATTCCAATCCAAAATATACTTGTATTGAAATATTCATGGAAATCATTTCAAATGATTTTATAATATCTTTTCACAACTTAAACCAAATTAAGATTTATCAACTAGTCGGGATTTAGGAGCCTTACTGAAGTAATTGCTCATTTTATTATCCCAATCTCAACTTATTCATCCCATGGACCAAAACTGGGGGTACTCCATATTTAACACCCATAACATTATCGGTAAATTTAATTACCAGGTAATGTTTCAAATCTAATTAAAGATTTAACTATCGCATGGAGTAAAACCGGTGGTACTCCATTCTCGAAAACTTCTCGAATTTGTTAAATATTAAAGATTCATTGAAATTCTAGTTCAGTTTTAATCTCAAAAGTCATTACTTAATGATTATTCAACTTTTGGAAATTTATCTTGTCTTTACTTGGGTTAAAGAAAAAATGTCATGCAAAGACACCATTCGCAATAAATCCAAAATCATCTTCCATTTAAAATGGAATCTTCAGGAAAATATGAATAATTTACAATTAATATAAATTTCCATATCTAACCAATACTATAAGTGGAATAATGGCAAAGCCTTTTAAATTCCAAAAATAGTAAACGCCTTCCTTCACAAAAACTCAACTCGATTATTATTAATCGAATTCCATTCAATCCCAATTTAATTAAATAGATTAGAAAACTTCTCTAAACATTAATTAAAAGATTTATTCCATTCATAAATGGGTTTAAGAATAGTATTATTTAAGATATCATTCACAACAAACTCAAATCCAATTTGATATTAAATATAAGATCCTAAATTGAAATCATGTCGACTTACATTCAATACCAAATTCTGAAACTAACAAATACCATATTGGAATAACGATATCAATATCTTCCAAATTCCTCAACGATATCCGTATAATCACTAAATCCAATATTGAAAATATCCAAAGATAATTTCCATTCAAATCCATTCCAATATATATGTTGGAAACTTCTAGTTACGTTAAAAACCATTCACTATCCAATTTATTATTTCTAAAAATCATTGGATTATTATTCTAGTTATTAACTAGTTCATTCAAATAAAAATATCTTCTATATTTTCAAATATGAAATATTACATTCAAAATATTTCCAAATCATTTATTATGATTTTACATAATTCATTCATATTTTTAATAATTTTTTTGAATGGCAAGCGCGAAAAAAAAATTATTACTCCACACAAATTACAATACATACAACATCTTATATATGACCATATAACCTAATTACAGTACCCAAACATCTTACCAAAATACTGACTACAAATCACGTATCATAGAAAAACAGAATAACCTTACAGTAGATTTCCAATATTGGCCAACGAATTGCATCCATAATGACCTTTTCCAAGTTTGATTTGGATATATTTTAAAATCTTATTATTCAAATTTAAATCCCTTATATTCATTGGGAAGATCTTTTTAATACGAACCCAACGGTTCCTGATTTAGGAGAATCCGACGGTCAGATCTTCCGTTACGTCAATTCGAAGTTCATGGTTGAAATTCACGAACAGTCGATGCGTGACACATTCTATTCAGGCCATTTAAATATATATAATGTATTTCGTCGATTTCCATTCAAAATGTCTTTTATAAAATGTTTATGAATTCATTTAAAAGCGATTCCAAATTCCATTTCAATTTTCAAATTAAAATTGAAAATCCCATATTATTACAATCTCAAATAATAATATTTTCAGAACATTGGATTTTGAAATCAACTCTTTTCGATATTCATTGCAGAAATGAATAAAATCGATATAAAGTCTGTTCTAGTTAAAATAGTGTATATCTATTTAACTCGGCTTCATATATTTCAATATTTTCGTGCCCATCCAAACTCGGACATCTAAACCAAATTTCAAACTTCATTGAATATTACATTATTAAACTATTCATGTTTTATTCCGGATTGGAATAATATTCAACCAATATCTATATAAATAAATTTATAGGGATTTCATTCACCATATGCATCCAACAATAGTTGTAAACAACTGTCAACATCCAAGATAACATACAGTCCACATATCGTGGTACATACATATAAGCATTAAACAGATAACGCATATATGGGATCGTCAATCAATATATTAACTGCAATATCAATCAATAATTCATCATTGTCATTACAGTGCGACAAAGGGTCCATCCACATTGTTTGAAATACGAATGTCGTAAATTTAAACAGCGCTTCTAATAATAAATAAACTTAGTGAATAGTTCATGTGTTGAACTCAAGGGATATCGCATGTAACAGATAAAAATCCACATAGATAATCAATATATTTTTAAGTATGATTTTAAAAACTTAACAAAATATTTGAGTGAGTGAGTTCTCACTTTAAATGTTCAAGATAGGATTTCTCACAATTATTTAATCACTTTTGTTTTCTAAGTGATTTAACTTAACCACATCCAAATTATTTTTAATATCTAGCTTACATAACCGTTATTTCAACAATCAACATTCATGCAATTCAATCACAAGCAATCTATATAATCACATAAAGATTATAATAACTATTAAAAATAGTGCAGAAATAATCTCACCCAATAGCTAATACATTCTCCACGACACTTCTCATGTAGATTTTTCGTCGTGCACTTGCCGTACAAGCTCTCCGCAACCCGAATTCACCTTTCTAGCTCCACAATCCACATACGACCTCCAATATTCACCAAACTTGGTCTCTAACACAGAATCATCATTTCGGACCACTTTTCCCAAGGGCACTTTCCTCCGAAAATGCTCGAATTGGCAGGAAATCGCCAAAATCCGCTACAGGTCAGCGAACTTTGATCGCATTTTTAGCGCAGATCCGAACTCTAAAATTTGATTTTTGAGATGACCCAAACTCACCCTTATGGGAAAGTCCAGATGGAATTGAGAACATGACAAATCAGAACATAAACATAAGAACATTTCATTGCTTATTACAACAATTACATCAGAGTATTAGAATATATCATAGTATGAATAAATATTATACAGAAAAATTTCAGATATTAAAATACCTAGCAGCGGAAATAAAATGTATAAATATAATGTGTAGTGGAAAATAACAACAGACACAACTGAAAGAAATACACGGATACAGAGCTTTCCGAATATAGCTTCAGCTGTAAATCCAGGATCCTGTATAAAGAAATATCTGCAAAACCGAAACTACTGACTGCTCGTGTGAAAATAGGGGCACCCAGAGTTTAGGGTAAAACAATAAACTCCGAGTCAGTCATGGGACTGGTGTGAGAACTAAAACAGTTATTAATTTGATTTTAAAGTTAGGTAAATCAAGGGACCACGCTGTAAAACACGGAACGGGTTTACCCCCAAGAATACCAGTGCATAAAACAAATAGCGCAATGCTAAAAAAAGAAAATTGAATCTATTATAAGGCTCAGGTCCCATCACACAATGCAACGCAAGCTGGAGGATAGAGTTTTACCTTATAATAGCCAAATATGCTTGGTACTCTTTAAACAAATCTTCTATTATTACTATAAGTGAAGAAATCAACTTCAAATATAAATGTATCAATCATAGATGGCATGAGCGCCCCATCCTACTATGTCGCCATGTATAGGTTTACAATTAAAACCGCAAAATGTCATATTGGAAGTTTGGATTTCCATACTGATGGCTCCTGATTCGAAAGATCTATCGTGTAGTGCAATACCCAACGGCTTACGTCCTGTGCATGAGAAGACGCTGTAATGCACATTCGCACTATATCCAGGAAACAAGTTACTGCGGCTTACGTCCAAGCATTGGAAAACACCGCTAACTCTATCCATCTAGGAATCGGGGGGTGTGCCCTATCTCTACTAGTGTGGGGCGACCACACCCAGTATCAACTTGGTCGACCGGATCCATGACAACCCGTAGGTTGTCTATCCTCATCTCTAAAGTATACTGATCTAACCATCGGTTTACCACCATACCGGTGTGTGAGGCTTACGAATTAACAATACACAAAGTTGTGCTATTTAAAGCTGCTTTTTGATCATCATCCACCAAGCTCTGCTTTTCAACAACAGCCTGGATCACTGCATCTCAGCATGTCACATTGTCAATCCATACCGTACCACTGATTTATACCGATATATAACCTCTGAGCTCGTACGTCTCAAAGAAGGGT
This sequence comes from Allium sativum, assembly GCA_030737875.1. NCBI lineage: Eukaryota > Viridiplantae > Streptophyta > Magnoliopsida > Asparagales > Amaryllidaceae > Allium > Allium sativum. The sequence continues at coordinate 33,183,133 of CM060923.1, forward strand.
GTTAAGCAAGTGAATAAATTCTCCACCACCAAACAGATATATATTTAGCAGAAATCAACGAATAAATTATAAAGGAATACAATATCAGACATACCATCCATTTACAAGTCCGTTTTGGGTATGAACGAAATCGGAGGTACATTGTTCCTCGTCCCGTATGTCCAATATAGGAGAGAGGCCCTCGCATATCCATACAATCAACAAGTACGTCCGGATGGCTACCACTGTAGCCCCTTCAAAGTAACTACTTCAATTATGGGCATCAGTAGCAACCCATCCTTTCGATGTGAAGATCGTCGAGCTCGCACCGTCTTCAATCTCTTCGACTATTAGTCGTCGAATTAGTTATTCGGAATGGGCATAAACCCGGTCTTTCTGAATAACCCGTGTATCTTATAATCAAGTGTTATAACAACACATCATATGCCTCATTCCAATCCAGAATATTCTTTTATTCAAATATTCTTTTCACAATTTAAACCAAATTAAGGTTTTCCAAACTAGTCGGGATTAGCGCACCTTACCGAAGTAATCATTTGTTTTATTTCCCAATCCCAACCTATTAATCCCATGGACAAAACTGGTAATACTCCATATCTAACACCACAGTGTTATCGGTAAAAATTTATTACCATTTCACGTTCAAATATAATTAAAGATTTAACTATCGCTTGGAGCAAAACTGGTGATACTCCATTCTCGATCATTTCCCAAATTTGATAATTTAAATTATCACATTCACGTTTCAATCTAATTAAAGATTCATTAAAACTCCACTTAGTTTTAATCTTCCCAAAAATCATTATTAATGATTATTTAACTTTGGGAAATCAAACATGTCACATCGACCATCCACACCATACCACTGATTTCTGCCAATATATAACCTCTGAGCTCGTACATCTCAGAGAAGGGTGTTAAGCAAGAGATTAAATTCTCCGCCATGAAATAGATATATATTTAGTAGAGATCAACAAATATAGTTCGAAATACAATGTTAGACATGAATCCTGTCTTTAACTAGGTTAAAGAACCAATGTCATTTAAAACACAGTTCACGATAAACTCAATATCAAATTCCATTAATTATGGAATCTTCACGGAAAACAGATCAATATATAAAATCGATATAAATTTCCATGTCCGACTAATAATATAAATGGAATAACAACGAAGCCTTTTAAATTCCATATATATTAACAGTCTTCCTCCACAGAAGCTCACTTCGATTATTACCAAATCGAATTCCATTCCATTCCAATTTATTATATTAAATTGGAAAGCTTTACTTTGAAAATTTTCATTAAATCTTAATAATAAGATTTATAAATTCCAAATCGCATTTTACTGTTAATCGGGTTAAAGAACAAACGTTATTTTAAACACCGTTCACGATAAACCCAAAAATCCAATTCTTTTATTCAATTCCAATTAAATATTAATTAATTGGAAAACTTCAGTAAATCTTAATTTAAAGATTTATTCTTTTCTCTACTGGGTTTAAGAATAGTGTTAATGAAGACACCGTTCACGACAAACCCAAAATCCAATTTCAATCCAATTAAATATTAATTAATTGGTAAAATTCCCTAAATCTTAATTAAATGATTTATTCTTTTCTCAACTGGGTTTAAGAACAGTGTTAATGAAGACACCGTTCACGACAAACCCAAAATCCAATTTGATATCTGAAAGTGTGTGCGTGTGTACTTGCCAAGTATAATACACTCACAAGGATCGTGTAATATGACGAACAATATTGATCAAGTATGATGTAATAGCTAATCACAAATATAAAATAGTAAATGCAGTAAAAAGGAAAAATCACACCAGAGATTTTTATACTGGTTCGGAGCACCGTCCTACGTCCAGTCCCAGCCCTCTATCTGGATTTTCACTAATCAACTACCTCACTTCACCCGGAGGAACATGTATACAACACCCGAGCAGCCGAACGGGATTTCACGCCTCTATCAACAGAGGACTTCACAACTTGCCTCTTACAACACGAAGGACTTCAACACTTGCCTGATCATACACAGGACTTCAACGAATACAATGGTTATGACTTCTGCTTTGTGTTCTTGATTCAACACGGATAGTCAACAATTTGAGTACAATCTTCCTATAATCTGATCCTCGAGTATATACTTTGAATGCGTAGATTTAAGGAAGTAGAATTCTTGTTGAATCAAATGATATTAAATTGATTCAAGGATTCAACAAGTATTTGAAATTTGGAGAGCTTTTGTTTTGCAAAGAATATGAAAATGCAATTCATAAATTAGAGAGAATATAGAATGATTTCGGTTATTATAAAACAAGTTTGAAGTTGTTTATATAATAGTAGAAAGGTAGTAATTCTTCATGAAGAGTTTCTATAAAAAGATATGTCCATTTCCTTTGATTATTGAATAGAAATCTCTTCACAAATAAAAGCAACCTTTCATAAAAAAGCTTGTTGTTCAAAAAGGGTCGACATGGCAAAAATCACCGGTCGACTGGTTGAATTTAATTAAAATTGAAAATTCCAGAAAAATAGTCGTTATGTGCAAAAACACATAAAACGGTCGACTGGTTATTTTCAACCGGTCGACTGGTTGATCTGAGAAATGTTTTTGTTTCCAAACAGAAACATAACCGGTCGACTAGTGGTTTATTAGGCGGTCGACCGTTTTATGGCTGTGGACCGGAGAACCTCGGCCCACAGTCTAGATCACTCTGCACTCTTTCCCGGTCGGAGCCTGGACCATTTGGGCTTTTTCTGTGACTTTTCAATTCCTCAAATATACAGATTTTAGCAACGAAGATATGATATTGTTTTGTGCATTCGTGTTATACTTTGAGGATAGATTTTAACATATTTTTAACACGACTCAAAGTAAAAAACCTTATCTCTATGAAATGATCTTCATTGCACCTTTATATGTTGGCCTCGATCAAAATCTTGTCTCAACTGGGTTTAAGAACAGTGTTAATGAAGACACCGTTCACGACAAACTCAAAATCCAATTTGATATCAAATACAAGGCTCTGAATAGAAATTGTATCGGCATATATTCAATATCAAATTCCGAAAACAACCAATATCGTATTGGGAATAACGATATATATATATATATATATATATCTTCCAAATTCCTCAACAATATTCGTATAATCACGGAATCCAATATCGAAATACTCTAAAGATTATTTCCACTCAAATACATTCCAATTTATTCACTGGAAAACTCTGGTTATTTTAAAACCATTTTCAAATCCACTTTATTTATTTCTAAAATTAATTGGATTAATATTCTAGTTAATAACTAGTTCATTTCGATAAAAATACATTTTTATCTTTTCAAAACCGGAATTTTTCATCCAAAATCTTTCCAAATCATTTATTATTCTTCTACATAATTTTTCCATATTTTTAATAATTTTATTATCGCCTGTACAGTCGGTTTCCAATAACGGCTAACGAACTTCATCCATAGCGATCTTTTCTGAAATTGATTTGGACATATCTCCAAATCTAACCGCTAGACTTCAAATCTCTTATATTCATTGGAAAGCTCTTTTCGATATGAACCCAACGGTTCCAGTTTTAGGAGAATCCAATGGTCGGATCTCCCGTAACATCAATTTGAAGTTAATAGTCGAAATTCACGAACGATCGCTGCGCGGCGCGTTCTATTCAGGCCATTATAATATATATAATATATATCATCGATTTCCATTTAAAACAAATTTTATAAATTGTTTTAAATTCGTTTTAAAAATGATTTCCACTTCCATTTCAATTTCAAATCAAAATTGAATATTCCATTATAAATTCATTTTAAAACGATTTCCATTTCATTTTCAAATTTAAATCAAAATTGAATATTCCATATAAATTTGTTTTAAATTCATTTTAAAATGATTTCCATTTCATTTTCAAATTTAAATCAAAATTGAATATTCCATATAAATTTGTTTTAAATTCATTTTAAAATAATTTCCATTTCATTTCCAAATTTAAATCAAAATTGAAGATTTCATATCATTATAATATTAAAATGATAATATTTTCAAAATATCAGATTTTGAAATTACTTTCAATATTCATTATAAAATGAATAAAATCGATAGAAAATCCCATTCGTATTAAAATGACGTTTAACTGCTTAACACGGCTTCACAATTCAATATTCACTGAATATTATTTTAAAGTATTCGTTAATTCTAAACTGGAATCAGACTCAATCAATTACCATATAATTTCAGTTATATGGATTTCATACATCGCATGTATACAATAATAATGATAAACAATCATTAAAAATTCATACAACATTCAGTGTGCATTTTACAACTGTATAAGCATTAAAATAAATAAATAACGCTTATACAGTCTGTCAAGCCATCGATTGACATACCACTAATTATTGGGTTTAGTGTATGTCAAATATTATCCCTATACCCGTGTGGGGTTTTCAAACAACAAATACTGTCTATTATTTGTGCAGCTGGGTGTTGTGTAAAATTTATCGTCCCAATCAATATCAGATAAATAAGTGTACATAAACAAACCGTCCGGTTTGTAAATGAATATTTATTTTATTTTATTTCATGATAATTTATATATATTATATAAATAATTTTGATATACAACAATATCAATACATGATAATCCAAACAAACAATCAACTGGTTTGTACAAAAAGTAGTGTCGGGGGCTTCTAAGCTCCGTCTGCAACCTATTATATAAGAACTGGAAAATAGTTTGAGTGTGAGAGAGTTCTCACAGTCGTTTCCACTCCGTCGGTTTTAATTTCTGAATTTCTGAACCGTTCGGATTAAATTCTGCCCAAGCTCCAAATTTGACTCAGTTAGTCTTGTTGTGAAGCTCTCATCCCCATGATCGCAACGGATCCTATTTCACGCGATTTGGAGTTCATATAAGAAAGATATGATTTAATAAAGGTTGATAACATTAATGAGTTCCCCTTTCGTGTCCATGTCCGTAGATAACCTTTCCCCGCCCAATCCCATCATCCCATCTAATCAAACTTCGAGCCAACCGCCCTCCATTCCCCCTCCACATAATCCGCCGGCTTTGCCTCCAGATCCACCTCCTTCCTCTAAACCTAACCCGCAATCTACCCCTGATGCCATTAGACCAAATATTTTGGAATGTCAACAACCATGGACTTACTTGTTCAAGCGAAAGCCTCTTAACGCCGGCAAGTACATGCCTATTGACATCACCCCCACCGTTATTGATGGTGTACTGCAGCTCGTTGATGGGGTACCAGAGGCAGGCTCTGAAGTGTGGAATGATTATATTGTCGTCTTCTTTCTAGATAAGCCGTTATCTTACACAGCTGTGGTTACAAAATTGCAATCTTTTTGGCAACTGAAAGGTTCAGTAAAGGTAACTTCTGACGGCGTGGTGTTTATGTTTGTTTTCTCCTGTGCGGATGACAAAAACAAGATTCTATAGTTCGACCCTATTGTGATGAACAACAAACTTTTTATTCTGAAACCATATGACCCAACGATATGTAATGTTCATGGTAATATCAAATCCGTACCGGTATGGGTGAGACTTTACAACATTCCATCCTAATATGTTCAACCTCATCGGTACTTGTGGCATAACTAACTGGTTGCTTTTCCCCATGTAAATCCCACACGTTATATGATTGGATAAAGCCAAATCTAAGCAAATGAAAATGAATGACATCTAATCTTATCGTCTTCAGATTTCGGCACTTAATGCAAGGGCATAAATACACTCCTTTGTTACCACCGTTTTCTTCAACAAAATTAATAAACTTCTCCACCCCGTCTATATAGTATGTAGTTCTTTGATCAGATTCATATATCCACTTTTTGTCTATAATATGGGACATGTTGCCCTCCTATATCGTATATAATATAGCATCAGACGTAAATATAATATATTTGATATGTAATCAACTTAAAGAAGTTTATTGCAAAATAACATTTAAGAGCTAAAGTTGTACATACTTCTAAAAATTACTATAATTTAATGCTGATACAATTCAATAATTGCTACTATCTGTAGAATAAAATTATTATCTATATAATCCCATCAAACAAATGGGCCCACCCCCCCGGACAATATGCTGATACAATTCAATATAGTTTCGCTGAGCGTACGGCTCTGTTTCGCTCTTTTATCCCTCTTTGTTATATATAACTAACAATTTTTCAACAAAATTAAGTAAACTAAATATTAGGAGCATGAATTTATCTAATGTAGTTACAGAACATGATTGATATTTTATTCTACCAAAACACTTCTAACGACTTAAGGACTCAAAATCCCCTCATGTCCAATTCTCTTTGCTCTTCTTCCTCCCTAATGCACATTACAGTTTCATAACCACAATGCCTAAAAAATGGCACCACCAATCTAAGTTCCTAGCTCAAAAAAATAGTAACACTTACTCGACTGCTTGGTCAGACCCCTCCAACATTAGCCAAACATGAAATGATGTTATAATGGGTAATCAAATTCACTAATAAAATAGTTCAAGGTGCAACAAAACAAATGAGTTAACGTGATTGTCATTTACATTGTTGGTCCTAAACTGCGTTAACCTTTCTTTAAAGCATGTACTTTCAAAGTTTGGAGATCGATAACTGGATTTATGAATTCGAAGGAGTATGGATTCTATATTGATAAAAATATTAGTCCTCTTCAGGAATTATAAAATTAAGAATTTACTATTTAAGTTTATCGACTGACTTTATGGAATGAGCTTTTTTATACATTCGGATTTACTAAGTCTTGCTTGAAACAGGTTTCAATCCTTAAAGTTGAACAAACCATTATGCAGGACATACAACATTAGTGAAAATCTTTATGTCTTAACTGTCAAAGTTTGGCCACTTACAAAATGTTTGTCAATTTATTAAAACTTGGGTCCCGAAACAAGGCAAAAACCATAATGCTACCAACAATAAGATGAAGATTGACTACCTACATGATAATGAAATGCTTGTTTGGTTTTCACAGTTGGGTAGTTTAATCCATCAAAATCTACCAATTAAATGCATTATTACGACTGTATATTAATTATGGACGATCAACCATTATCAAAATATCCTTTACAGAATAATATAAAAACTGATAAATAAAAGGACTATCTAGGGAACAATCATGACTATATCATAATAATGCTATAAGGTAAATGAAAGAAGTTGGTCCTAATCTATGTTTATATTTATCAACAACGTTAGCAAAGACAATTTGTTACTCTGTGATAATACAATACACTATTCAACTCTATACAATGCAAAAAAAAAAAAGAGGATTTTTTAGGAGTGTTTCTCGTCAAAGCTTAACTATTCTTCATGTGGATATAAAACGATTAAACTAAACACATACTAACACAAACAAAATCGTTATTTGTAGTGGAATCCAAATAGGTGAAGGTTAAACAAATAAAACTTTATATGTATTTAGCGCATGGAGATGTGGGGGTGTAATTTTTTATTAGTATTTCAATATCATCCCATAAGCAAACATGAAGACTGTAATGATTCATATAAAAAATAAAGTCAATTTACTTGGTATTAATTTGTATATAGTCTGACTGCATCAATGCAAAGTCTTTTATGATTTGTCAATTAATCCATCCATTATACTTGTCATGTAAGGCTTGAGGCAGGTCCCAATGCCATTGACTATATCCAATTCATCACAAGAAATCGTTGCTGTGTTTTTCTATTTGTTCGGATTTGTTACTGCCACGTTATAGCAAAATAATAATAATCAAGAATCAAATATTGTTTCCGAATGGACCTCTTCCATTCCGATTCAAACTCAGTTAAAAAGGAAGTGAGAACAATCATTCAACACAAATTTAAACATTCAATATGCTTCTTTGAATCCACAGGACCATTCCTAATGTTTTCTAATCAAATAAAAATGAACACGATAGAAAACTGAATTATATGTTACGTAGAAATTCAAACATCATAATTAATTTATAAGTGTGTAATTTTGCTAAAATATGCATTTTATTAACTTTACAATTTAAATCTCTTTTTGATTTAATTATTGAACAATACAATTCATAGTTTGAATACCATTTTCAAAACCATGGTCACTGCTATTGGTTCAAAGACACATCTAATATCTGATACCCAATTCTCAGGTACGTATTAAAAGGATAACTGTAACAGGTTTATGGAGAAGAAATACCTGAAAATGTGAAGCAATTGTTGCAATAAGGAGGCATCGGGGAATTAAGCCAGCCTTATAACCATTTCAGCTGCAGCCATAATGTAGAGGAACAAAATTTAGGAGGGCCATAATGACTGGAATTATGTCATAATTTTGATAAGCTTTACGAGTAGTTATAAGCATGAAAATGTAACAAAACATGCAAATATTGATGAGTTACATAACATAATTTTCATTATCAACTGCCTAATTAAATAAAAGCAGATCAGCAATCTTTCAAGATATCTTTATCTTTATTAACTAAAAGATTCTGAGGCTTCGAATCACTGATAGGAATACATATTTAATAATTTACAACAAAGTAGATGCTATGCTTAAAAATAGTAAAACATATGTATGGCAGAAAACCTATGAAGCATTCCGTGACTACGGCAGTGGGCTATCCGTTTACAAAGCTGATATAATTCTTATCAATGATATATAATATGGCAGAAAAGTTAAATGTATAAAAATATAATGCTTAGCTTGATGACATATATAAGAGATAAACGATTGAGTTGTTCATGTAGCATATAAAGCGATGTTAGTCTAGCAGAAGTTATAAATTAAAGGATAAAATAACATGGGCTAGCATGGAGAGGAAAGGCACAATTGAAAAGATAAAAGAACTGACGTTCAATCAAAAGTGAGAAATCCAAATCCTACTATAAACATATTTGCATGTTAGAATAATAATAATGATGAACATTGATCTTATATACTAAATACATCCCACTAGCCATTCAATCACGCCTGTATTTGCTTTTATCCAAAGGATGGCCTATAGATGTTGAACGAGTAAACAAATACAAAATAGGATAAATCCAACTTCATCACAGGCATTGAATCATATGCAAAATCGAGATTAAATCAGATTAAATCAGACCAAAATCGAAAATAAAAATCATACCAAATCAGTTTGTCCTCAGAGTAAGAAGCATCAGTTGATTTAACGAAGCTGTCGACAGATCTGAAGTAGATAAAGAATCACGATGTTAAATACAGTCATAAACGTAACCCTAAAACGTTGTATGGAAAGAAATATTCATCGAATAAAATCAAAATTTACAAGATTCGCAACCTGAGAGCGGTTCGAATGGATTAGAGCAGCAACTTTTTTGATTAAAACACCAATTGATTAGGGCACGGGTTGAGGGAAATAAAAAAAAGGGGGGAAATAAAAAAACACGGGGGAAATGAGGGTGACTGGGAAATGAAAAAATGGAGGGAGCACGTATATTTTGGTGGGAAGGTTTTCCACTAAAGTTGACTCAATTGGATACGGGTCATAAGTGAATCAAATTCAAACTAGGTTGTCAGCCCTTCCTAAATAGTCAAGCACGGCTCAAAACCCTCTCTAATTTAATACGGCTTTAGACCGTATTAAATTTATAAAATAGGGAGTGGCAAAATAAGCTTTGTGGTGTAGTGAGTGCGATGCTAGGAAAGTTGCTTTGTATGGATGAGATGACGGAAAGTAGGAGAAGGCTGCAGTACAAAAAATGTTTGATAGAAGTGAAGCCAGACAAAGAACTCGTTAATGATTTTCTAGTGAAAACGGTTGAAGGTGGAGTGCAGAGAATTTTTGTAAAGTAGCTATGGAAACTAGATACCTGCGTCCATTGCAAGTCTTTTGGACATACAACGAATAACTGTGACACAGGTGAAATCAGTGACATAGGTGAAGTCAGTGAAAATAAGGACAGGTAGAATAAGGAAAAAGAAATTATAAAGCAGAAGACACAGGTTAGAGAGCAGATCTTACACAAACCGTATATAGTCAAAGTAGAAATAGCAATCAAACGTGGAAAGTGGTCGCTAATAAGAAAAATCGAAGTATGACGGGAAATAATGGTTCTGAAGAAGTAATAAAAAGAAGTGGTGTTGAGAAGATTAGTAACAAAGATCAGTCACTAGCTTTAGAGCAGAGAAATAGTTTTATGGTGCTTGAGGAGGGGGAAATAGACCATAATGCGAATACAGAGAATGACGAAGTAATATTTGTGGATGAGCATGAGGATGGATTCATGGAGGGGAAATCAGATTATGTGATGCCATCAGTGGAAGATTTGCTAAAGCAAAGAAACACGTCAAGATATTTTGAACAGCTAAAGGAAGTAAGTGAGGTAGAGATAATGCAAGATGATTCTTTTGATGAAGTAAGTGAAGAAATGGAGCTGTATGAAATGATAAGGAGCACTGTAATGGAAGCAACACATGAAGCAAATAACAAGGGAAAGAGCCAAAAGTTTAGAAGTAAACACGTCATAGGGAGTAGTAAAGAGGTAGGTAAAGAAATAACTCTAGGAGCAAGTGCACAAATTAACATGCAGTTACCTCAAGACACAGGAGAAATCAATTTGCATGTTTCTGCCAATCCCTTAAATGAACCACAGGAAGATGTTTGCATGCAAAAAGCTTCGTCCTCCACTTTCTCTGCTGAACCAGATTTGCTTTCATCTCAGGTTCCACCAGACATTGTCTCTTTACCAAGATCAAATACCAATCAGCTTCTTACTACTCCTTTGAAAGAAGCTATGCTTTCATCTAACCCGTATGCTCACCTGAAACCTCTTCCATCCTTTAGATCCCCTCCAACTGATTCTTCTATCAATGTTGTTGAGTTGACAAGCAAAGAAAAGAAGCAAAACACTCCTGCCTCTGTACGTGAGTACATGCTAAGGAGTAAGCGAAATGTTAACCAAATTCGACCTACTGTTTACCCATGCGGCAAACAATACGAGTGTGGAATATTAGAGGGTGCCATGAAGATATCAAGCTGGACCAAAGTAAATTATTAACACGAGAGAAAAAACTAAGTGTGCTTGCACTGCTTGAGACAAAACTTAACGATGATCTAACTTTGAGAGCAGCGAAGTATATTAACCCATCGTGGAAGTTATTGCACAACCTCTCTGAAGCTCCGTATGGTAGGATATTTGTTCTTTTCAACCCTACCTTGATCACAATCATCCCTATCTATACCACTTCTCAAATGATCCATTGTCAAGCAAATTTTTTCAATGGCATTACCTCGTTCCATTTAACCTTTATTTATGCCGCAAACTCTACCTTAACCAGACAAATCCTTCTCGACAAACTACCAACTCTGAGTCAAAATAATACCCCTTGGATTGTATTCGGGGACTTCAACTATTGTTACGACGTCTCCCAAAGATTTGGTGGCAACCTGTTATCCGCTGCTGAAATTCAACCTTTAAAGAATACCATTGTTGATGCAAATCTTATCAACATCAAGAGTACAGATCTACCATTTACCTGGAACAATAAGAAGAAATTTGGACCTCGCACCTTTTCTCATATTGACCATGCCTTTTGCAACTCCCCTGCTCTTTATCTATGGCATGCACTCTCATGTAACCATCTACCTCCTTTACTCTCTGACCACTCCCTGTTAATCCTAAACCTATGTGGACTGGACTCGAAAGGAGCCTCTAGTTTTAAATTTTTTAATAACTGGGTTTCTGAACTAGACTTTTATAATGTCATCAAGAAAGTTTGGGAAAAGCCTATTAACGGTAACTTTATGTATATTTTGCAGGTTAAGCTGAAAGAGATAAAATCCACATTGAAGATTTGGGCTAAAGAGAGATTCGGGAATGGTAAAAAGAAAAGTACCTTTTGGAGAAGCAAACTTAAAGAAGTTCAGACGAGTATGATAACGGATCCTGCTAACGGTATGTTGTCTTCTACAGAAACCTTTTTAACTAAACAGTACCATGACGCTTTAATCAGCGAAGACATGATGATAAAGCAGAAAGCCAGATTAAAATGGAAACTTGAAGGAGATTACAACAGCTCCTTCTTTCACTCCACGCTAAAAGATAAACAATGTAGGGAGAACTTGGTTTCTATCATTGACAAGGACGGCATCACTGCTAACTCTCCTCACGAAGTTGAGCGGGCTTTCCTTACCTATTTTTCTGAGATTCTGGGAAATAATGCTAACTTCGTACTTGACCTTGATATGATCGATCCTTATATTTTACCCAAGATTTCCAGTCCAGACTATCAATATCTTTGCTCCAAAGTAACTAATGAGGAGATAAGACTTACTATGTGCTCTCTTAATAGAAACTCAACTAGTGGTCCAGACGGTTTGAACGCCTTTTAGTACTTCAAATGCTGGCATATAATTCAATTCGACGTATATAATGCTGTTCGAAGTTTCTTTAAGAAAGCTGCAATGAATCAACGCTTTAACAATATGAACATCGCGCTCATCCCAAAAATCAAGTACGCCTCAAAAGTTACAGATTTTCGCTCGATCTCGTGTTGTAACACGATATACAAATGTATTTCCTAGGTACTTATTTCAAGACTCAAAGAAGTGTTGCCCAGAATTATTTCCACCAATCAAGCGGCGTTTCTTCCAAGGAGAAACATACTTGATCACGTCCTGATGTCACATGAACTGCTCAGCGGATATAAGAAATGTAACGGCTCGCTCGTGCAATGTTTAAACTAGATATAATGAAAGCATTTGATATGCTAAATTGGGACTCCATAGTCAGAATCATGGGTTTCTTAAATTTCCCGCATCAATTTGTTAGCTGGATTTATGGTTGTATCTCCACGGCTAAATTCTCAATCATCCTAAATGGCTTTATTACTGGGTATTTTGGTAGTAAGCAGGGTATTCGGCAAGGGGATCCATTATCCTCTTACATCTTTATCTTGGTTATGGAAATGCTCACACGAATGCTTGATAGCAGAATTAACGAAGGTAATTTCACGCTGCACCCAAAGTGTAAAGATCCTCGTATCTCGTCTTTGATGTTCGCCGACGACTTGGTAATTTTCTACCCCTAACGCTACAACTATTAACACTATTTTCAAAACCTTGGACTGCTTTTACAAAATGATGGGTTTGAAGATTAACATTAATAAATCAGAGATGAAGGTTGCAGGGCTTACTGAAACCAGAATTGATGAATTGAAATGTAAAACTGGCTTATTATGTAATGACGATACAATAACATACCTTGGCCTTCCATTGACGACTGCAAAGATAACAACATCTCAATGTATGCCTAGGTTCGCCAGAATTACTGCGAGAATCAACTATTGGACTAGTAGGCTTCTTAGTCAGGCGGGTAGGCTAACGCTAGTGAGATCGGTAGTGTTTGCCATGCAATGTTACTGGGCATGTACGTTCATCCTCCCTTCTAAACTGATTAGGATGGTTCATACTGCTCTGATGAGACACCTATGGAAAGTCAGTGCCACTGGAAGATATATTGCACCTATCGCATTTAAAACACTAGAGAAGCCAATCAGTAAAGGGGGTATAGGTATTGTTAATATGGTTAAGTGAAACAAAGCGGCTTTCATCAACCATCTTAATAACTTTCTTAATGATCAGAGGAGCATTTGGGTTCAGTGGTCAAAGAAGCATGTTGTTAAACAGAATGATTTCTAGACTATGAATCCACCGCAAAACATTAGTTGGCCTTGGCGTTGCATATTCAAGTAGAGACTTGATATGCTTCCAGTATTTAAATACAGAGTAAACACTACGAGTAACATTAAACTTTGGAATGATCCATGGCTGGAGAAAGGCATGATTCTTGGACGTGAGCTTACATACCTTGAAATGGAAGTGTCTGATTTGGGATTTGGATCGAAGGTGAGTACCTTTATACATAACAATATCATTTGTTTGCCTAACACTACTGTGCCCAAAATAAATCAAATGTGGGAACGTGCTAGGAAAATTAAGGTTGACAGCAACGATGGATTGATAACTGCTTGGGGAGAACATGGCATTGAATACAAAATTAACATGATGTACAGTTCTATATGCATGTTTGATGATATGGTAAAATGTAACTGGTACAAGAGAATTTGGTGTAATGATAACAATGCAAAAGAGAATTTGTTGTTGTTGAAAATTATTAGCGACGCACTATTAACTAGAGATAGGCTTCATGGTATGGGCACGCAAATCGTGGAGTCTTATGTGTTGTGTCATGAGAAAAATGAGTCAATCAAGCATGTCTTCTTCGAATGTGCTACTGGCTTTCCCATATGATGTGATCTAACGCAGATTCTAGGGAGGGAAGATGCTAAACGTGACAGAGCTTTTGAATAGAGGAAACTGGAGCAGCACACTAGTAGAAAAGGCAGACTTTTATGTTTTGTACTCAAGAAATACACAGCTGCTGTCTGGAGAGAAAGAAATACAAGGGTGTTCAATCCGACGCAATCCAAGACTGCGAATCAAATAAGGAGAAGTATTTATGCTGACATACGTAATGGGTTGAAGCTACTAAACTTTACATTTGACCCCAGAATCATGCATAAGCTTTATTGACTGACTGCAATTACCTGTTCTTGTAAATACATGTATTTCATTGTTGCCTCCTGTGCTTAATGTACTATGTTGCTTCGTTTTCTTGTCTTTGTTGTATCCTCTCTTTCTCAGTGCATTAATAAAAAGTGGTCGGGGTCCACTCAACCCCGTCGGCCTTGCCAAGAAAAAATATATAATTAATAAATTAATTAAATAAAATTTTAAACCTTCTTCTTCCTTTACAATCTCAAGCTGACATCGTTCACTTCTGGTTCAAAACTAGGGTTCAAACCCCCATGCAAACAGAGAGGCTTGTCGACGATACGGTGGTTCCACGCTGAATGGCGTCGAGAGGGCTTTTAGTCGACGTGCTTGGTGTCGAACTCGAGTTGGGTATCGAGGCGGAAACTGGTGCGATGCGGCGGCCCTTTGGAGTTGCGATTCCCACAAAATACTCCACGATAATTCTTCAAACTGTTATGGATTGGAAGATCGAAAAACCCTCTTTAATTTTCGCTCAAGAACCTAGGGTTAATTCAAAACCATTAGAGAGAATTTGGAGATTCAATTTCTGAGAATTTAGGGCCCTTGATCGCGATGCGCGGCGGCTTCAGATGTTTGACCGGCTAGAGAATAAGTGAGGGTTGACATAGGGTTTTATAATATATTATATTATTATTTAATTCTGAAAATACTTGTTTATCCATCCAAACTCCAAATCAAACCCAATGACTATCACCTCTAGCTAAATACCCCTATTCCGGACACAATGGAATATTTTTCGTAACCCAATCCGTCTATTACGATCTGTTTTTATTTAAATTAAAATATAAATCAATATATATTGAATTTAAACGTACATTTTAATTTATCGGGGCCACATACTGACTCCAAAGTTTCCAGAAAAATAAATTTAGCTATTTATTGATGATACAGTCCTAACAAAACTAATTTCGTCGAATTTGGAGACTATTTGAAAAATGGTCAATTTCTGGTCGATCCAATTTAAATTTAAATTACCAAACACATTTAAATTTACTGCGCTCACAAATTAAATCCAAAAATTATGAAATTTGAAACCTAGCAATAATTTGATATTCCGGATCCAAAAAAAGTGGTCTCGTCGAAAAACGGAGGTTGTTTGCAAAATGGCTATATATTATATCAAAAAATATATATAAATTCCATAGCAACTATTTTATATTTTAAACTGGACATAACTTTCAATTATCGTTATGAAATCTGGATTTTTCACATTCGTTAGAAAGATATAATTAAACAGATTCAAATATTTCTGGTTTTACTGAAATCCGATTTGTTTTGAATTCTGTACATTCAATTGAAATTTAAAATCGAATTTTCAAACTATCGCGCCAACTCTAACTCCTTTTATATTTAAAATAAATTTATTCGTTCTAGCTTCGATCTAAATAAAATTTTAGTCATTATAATTTAAAACAAATCATTTCAAATATACAAAATTTATTAAAATTGCTAAAATAAAAAATTTAAATTGGTTCTGGAAATTCAGGTTGTTACAATCTCCCCCACTTAAAATCTTTTCATCCTCGAAAAGGAACGGAGCTGAAAGTTGTTTAACTAACCAACTCAACTTTCATTCTTCAACTTTTCAATTTCTAAGAATTTTCAAATTTCTCAAAAATTTGGCTAACACCCTAAATTTTCGAAAAATTTCGCCATAAACCTCCTTTGTATGGGTTAATATTTAAAACCACAACTTGCCTCATAGGGCCCTCACCAATCCAAAAGAAAAGGAAAAAGCCAAGCGGCTAGCTAATCGGCTCATAAAATCATCAAAACTTAAGAAATACAATAAACATGTACTTATTTGTCGGGCAAACAATTTTATTCCCCTTCTTAGCTTCCATGCTATAGCCTATTCGATATATATACATATACAAATATGCAATTCTAATCAATTTTCAATTTAGTTCAATTTATCTTCTATTCTCTTATTGGTTTTATCATTCCAATTTTAACTTCATTTAAGATAAATTTCAATTTGTTTGATTATTCCAATATTTTAATTAGTTAACTAATAATTACACAACACAATCAGCAATCAATTTGTGAATCTAATTGCCAAAACATATAATTTGGTATATATATTTCAAAATCAGATTTCTAGTGTCAAATCGCAAACAATAAACCGTATCTAAGTTTTGATTCTCACACCAGTCGATTGGAAATATATAGATCTCCCACTTTCGAAACTTGAACATAAATATTGATGATGTAGCTACATCATCAGAATTATCCCCGGGCGACTAGAGTGTGATTTTATATCTATCCAGTATATTTGAGACTTCAAATAAACGTGGATCAGACATATATGAAAAGTCTCGTTATACCCAATAGTACAAATTCAATATAAAATAAATATTCAAATACGTATAGTATGATATAATTTTCAAAATTAAATTTGATTTTAAAAATAACACTCTTCAAATAGGATACTACTGATCCAATCTCCAACGAATTATTCTTATAGGATATTACTAATCCTATCTCCGATGAATTCTTTCGTTCGGTTCTAATGTGTCTTGTTCTCGAGCTCTGTAAACCAAAGCTCTGATACCACCCTGAGACGACCCAAACTCACCCTTACGGGAAAGCCCGGATTGAATTGAGAACACGACAAATCAGAATACAAACATAAGAACATTTCATTGCTTATTACAACAATTACATCAGAGTATAAGAATATATCAGAGTATGAATAAATATTATACAAAAAAATATCAGAGATTAAAATATATAGCAGCGGAAATAAAATGTATAAATATAATGTGTAGCAGAAAATAACAATAGACAAAACTGAAAGAAATACACGGATACAGAGCTTTCCGAATATGGCTTCAGTTGTAAATCCAGGATCCTGTATAAAGAAATATCTGCAAAACTGAAACTACTGACTGCCCGTGTGGAAAATAGGGGCACCCAGAGTTTAGGTTAAAACAATAAACTCCGAGTCAGTCATGGGAATGGTGTGAGAACTAAAACAGTTATTAATTTGATTTTAAAGTTAGGTAAATCAAGGGACCACGCCGTATAACACGGAACGGGTTTACCCCCAAGAATACCAGTGCATAAAACAAACAGTGCAATGCTAAATAAAGAAAAATGAAGCTATTATAAGACCCAGATCCCATCACACAATGCAACGCAAGCCGAAGGATAGAGTTTTACCTTATAATAGCCAAATATGCTTGGTACGTCTTAAAACAAATCTTTTATTATTACTATAAGTAAAGAAATCAACTTCAAATATAAATGTATCAATCATAGATGGCATGAGCGCCCCATCCTACTATGTCGCCATACATAGGTTTACAGCTAAAACCGCAAAATGTCGTATTGGAAGTTTGGATTTCCATATTGATGGCTCCTGATTCGAAAGATCTATCGCGTAGTGCAATACCCAACGGCTTACGTCCTGTGCATGAGCAAACGCCGTAACGCATATCCGCACTATATCCAGGAAACAATTACCGCGGCTTACGTCCAAGCATTGGAAAACACCGCTAACTCTATCCATCTGGGAACCAGGGGGTGTGCCCTATCCCTACTGGTGTGGGGCGACCACACCCAGTATCACCTCGGTCAACCGAATCCATGACAACTCGTAGGATGTCTATCCTCATCTCTAAAGTATACTGATCTAACCATCAGTTTACCACCATACCGGTGTGTGAGGCTTGCGAATTTACACACACAAAGCTGTGCTATTTAAAGCTGTGCTTTGATCATCATCCACCAAGCTCTGCTTTTCAACAATAGCTTGGATCACTACATCTCAGCATGTCACACTGTCAATCCATACCGTACCACTGATTTCTACCGATATATAACCTCTGAGCTCGTACGTCTCAGAGAAGGGTGCTAAGCAAGTGAATAAATTCTCCACCACCAAACAGATATATATTTAGCAGAAATCAACGAATAAATTATAAAGGAATACAATATCAGACATACCATCCATTTACAAGTCCGTTTTGGGTATGAACGAAATCGGAGGTACATTGTTCCTCGTCCCGTATGTCCAATATAGGAGAGAGGCCCTCGCATATCCATACAATCAACAAGTACGTCCGGATGGCTACCACTGTAGCCCCTTCAAAGTAACTACTTCAATTATGGGCATCAGTAGCAACCCATCCTTTCGATGTGAAGATCGTCGGCCTCGCACCGTCTTCAATCTCTTCGACTATTAGTCGTCGAATTAGTTATTCGGAATGGGCATAAACCCGGTCTTTCTGAATAACCCGTGTATCTTATAATCAAGTGCTATAACAACACATCATACGCCTCATTCCAATCCAGAATAGTCTTTTATTCAAATATTCTTTTCACAATTTAAACCAAATTAAGGTTTTCCAAACTAGTCGGGATTAGCGCACCTTACTGAAGTAATCATTTGTTTTATTTCCCAATCCCAATCGATTCATCCCATGGAGCAAAACTGGCAATACTACATATCTAACACCACGATGTTATCGATAAAAATTAATTACCATTTCACGATCAAATCTAATTAAAGATTTAACTATCGCTTGGAGAAAAAATGATGATACTCCATTCTCGATCATTTCCCAAATTTGATAATTTAAATTATCACATTCACGTTTCAATCTAATTAAAGATTCATTAAAACTCCACTTAGTTTTCATCTTCCCAAAAATCATTATTAGTGATTATTTAACTTTGGGAAATCAAACATGTCACATCGACCATCCACACCGTACCACTGATTTCTGCCAATATATAACCTCTGAGCTCGTACGTCTCAGAGAAGGGTGTTAAGAAAGAGAATAAATTCTCCACCGCCAAACAGATATATATTTAGCAGAGATCAACAAATACAGTTTGAAATACAATGTTAGACTTGAATCCTGTCTTTAACCGGGTTAAAGAACCAATGTCATTTAAAACACAGTTCACGATAAACCCAATATCAAATTCCATTAGTTATGGAATCTTCACTTTGAAAACAGATCAATATATAAAATCGATATAAATTTCCGTGTCCGACTAATAATATAAATGGAATAACAACGAAGCCTTTTAAATTCCATATATATTAACAGTCTTCCTCCACAGAAGCTCACTTCGATTATTACCAAATCGAATTACATTCCATTTCAATTTGTTATATTAAATTGGAAAACTTTACTTTGGAAAATTTCATTAAATCTTAATAATAAGATTTATAAATTCCAAAACACATTTTTCTGTTAATCAGATTAAAGAACAAGGGTTATTTAAAACAACATTCACGATAAACACAAAAATCCAATTCTTTTATTCAATTCCAATTAAATATTAATTAATTGGAAAACTTCACTAAATCTTAATTTAAAGATTTATTCTTTTCTCAACTGGGTGTAAGAACAGTGTTAATGAAGACACCGTTCACGACAAACCCGAAATCCAATTAAATATTAATTAATTGGTAAATTTACCTAAATCTTAATTAAAAGATTTATTCTTTTCTCAACTGGGTTAAGAACAGTGTTAATGAAGACACCGTTTACGACAAACCAAAAATCCAATTTGATATCAAATACAAGGCTCCGAATAAAAATTATATCGGCTTATATTTAATATCAAATTCTGAAACCAACCATATCGTATTGGGAATACCGATATATATATATATATATATATATATATATATATATATATATATATATCTTTCAAATTCCTCAACAATATCCATATAATCACGGAATCCAGTATCGAAATACTCCGAAGATTATTTCCACTCAAATCCATTCCAATTTATTCATTGGAAAATTTCTAGTTATTTTAAAACCATTTTTAAATCCACTTTATTTATTTCTAAAATTAATTGGATTAATATTCTAGTTAATAACTAGTTCATTTCGATAAAAATATATGTTTATCTTTTCAAAACTAGAATTTTTCATCCAAAATCTTTCCAAATCATTTATTATGCTTTTATATAATTTTTCCATATTTTTAATAATTTTATTATCGCCCGTACAGTCGGTTTTCAGTAACGGCCAACGAACTGCAACCTACATAGCGACCTTTTCTGAAATTGATTTGGACATATCTCCAAATCTAACCGTTAGATTTCAAATCTCTTATATTCATTGGAAAGATCTTTTCGATAAGAAACCAACGATTCCGGTTTTAGGAGAATCCGACAGGCGGATCTCCCGTAAGGTCAATTTGAAGTTAATGGTCGAAACTCATGAATGATCGCTGCGCGGCGCGTTCTATTCAGGCCATTATAATATATATCGACGATTTCCGTTTAAAATAAAATTTATAAATCGTTTTAAATTCATTTTAAATACAATTTCCACTTCCATTTCAATTTCAAATCAAAATTGAATATTCCTTTATAAATTCGTTTTAAATTCATTTTAAAACGATTTCCATTTCATTTTAAAATTTAAATCAAAATTGAATATTCCATATAAATTCGTTTTAAATTCATTTTAAAACGATTTCCATTTCATTTTCAAATTTAAATTAAAACTGAATATTCCATATAAATTCGTTTTAAATTCATTTTAAAACGATTTCCATTTCATTTTCAAATTTAAATCAAAATTGAAGATTGTTCATATCATTATAATATTAAAATGATAATATTTTCAAAATATCAGATTTTGAAATCACTTTCGATATTCATTATAAAATGAATAAAATCGACAGAAAATCCCATTCGTGTTAAAATGGCATTTAACTACTTAACACGGCTTCACATTCCAATATTTACTGAATATTATTTTAAAATATTCGTTAATTCTAAACTGGAATCAGACTCAATCAATTACCATATAATTTCAGTTATATGGATTTCATACATCGCATGTATACAATAATAACGATAAACAATCACTAAAAATTCATACAACATCCAGAGTGCATTTTACAACTATATAAGCATTAAAATAAATTAATAACGCTTATATAGTATGTCAACCCATCGATTGACATACCACTAATGATTGGGATCAGTGTATGTCAAATATTATCCCAATACTCGTGTGGGGTTTTCAAACAACAAATACTGTTTATTATTTGTGCGGTTGAGCGATGTGTAAAAGTTATCGTCCCAATCAATATTAGATAAATAAGTGTACATAAAAAACCTTCTGATTTGTAAATGAATATTTATTTTATTTTATTTCATGATAATTTATATATATATTATATGAATAATTTTGATATACAACATTATCAATACATGACAATCCAAACACAATCCAAACAAACAATCAACTGGTTTGTACAAAAAGTAGTGTCGGGAGCTTCTAAGCCCCGTCTGCAACCTATTATATAATAACTGGAAAATAATTTGAGTGTGAGAGAGTTCTCACAGTCGTTTCCACTCCATCAGTTTTAATTTCTGAATTTCTGAACTGTTCGGATTAAATTTTGCCCTAAATTCTAACAAGCTCCAAATTTGACCCGGTTAGTCTTATTGTGAAGCTCTCGTCCCCACGATCGCAATGGATCCTGTTTCACGCGATTTGGAGCTCATATGAGAAAGGTATGATATAATAAAGGTCGATAACATTTTAAAGATAATTAATGAATTAATTAAATAAAATTTTAAACCTTCTTCTTCCTTTACAATCTCAGGCCGACATCGTTCACTTTTGGTTCAAAACTAGGGTTCAAAACTGCACGCAAACGGAGAGGCTTGTCGACGATCGGGTGGTTCCACGCTGAAGGGCGTCAAGAGGGCTTCTATTCGACGTGCTTGGTGTCGAACTCGAGTTGGTTTTGGGGGCGGAAACTGGTGCGATGCGGCGGCCCTTTGGAGCTGCGATTCCCATAAAATACTCCACGATAATTCTTCAAACTGCTATGGATTGGAAGATCGAAAAACCCTCTTTAATTTTCGCTCAAGAACCTAGGGTTAATTCGAAACCATTAGAGAGAATTTGGGGATTCAATTTCTGAGAATTTTGGGCCCTTAATCATGATGAGCGGCGGCTTCAGACGTTTGACCGGCTTGAGAATAAATGAGGGTTAACTTAGTGTGCTATAATATATTATATTATTATTTAATTCTGAAAATATTTGTTTATCCATTCGAACTCCAAATCAAACCCAACGATTGACGCACCTAGCTAAATACGCCCATTACGGACAAAACGGAATATGTTTCGTAACCCAATTCGGCTGTTACGATCTATTTTTCTTTAAATTAAAATATAAATCAATATATATTGATTTTAAATGTACATTTTAATTTACCGGGGCCGCATACTGACTCCAAAAATTCCATAAAAATAAATCTAGCTATGTTTTAACGATACGGTCCTAACAAAACTAATTTCTTTGAATTTGGAGACCGTTTAAAAAATGGTTAATTTCTGGTCGATCGAATTTAAATTTAAATTACCAAACATATTTAAATTTACTGCGCTCACATATTAAATCCAAAAATTATGAAATTTGAAACCTAGCAATAATTTGACATTCCAGATCCAAAAAAGTGGTCTCGCCGAAAACGGTGGTCGTTTGCAAAATGGCTATATATTATATTAAAATATATATATATATATAAATTCCATAGCGACTATTTTAAATTTTAAACTGGACATAACTTTCAATTCTCGTTATGAAATCTGGATTTTTCACTTTTGTTAGAAAGATATAATTAAACAGATTCAAATATTTTTGGTTTTACTGAAATCCGATTTGTTTTGAATTTTGTACATTCAATTGAAATTTAAAATCGAATTTTCAAACTACCGCGCCAATTCTAACGCCTTTTATGTTGAAAATAAATTTATTCGTTCTAACTTCGATTTAAGTAAATTTTTAGTCGTTATTATTTAAAACAAATCATTTTAAATATTCAAAATACATTGAAATTGCTAAAATAAAAAAATTAATTGGTTCTGAAAATCCAGGTTGTTACAATTTTCGAATATGCATTTCGTAGAGAAAAACAAGATCTACAACTTTCGATTATAGGGCTTGGCCAGAAATACACGGATCAAAAGTTATCGAGTAAAGAAGGGAGAGGGGTGTTTTTGCAAAATGCGTTTTTAGCAAAGAAGGGTTTTTGGACAAAGTGGGGCCTACGACCGAAGGAGTAGGGACTGCAACTGGTAGCGTGTCGGAGGGGAAGGTGGTGGCAGCGGTGGTGGGGTCCCGGGGAGGTGGCAAAGGTGAAATTTGGAGCAAAAATGGGGCTAGGGTTTCGGGTTTGCGCTTGGGGGAGGCGGCTCCGATATCGGGTGGTGGCGGAGGTGTTCGGCGGCGAGGTCAAGCGGAAGGGGAGGGGTGGAGGCTGATATGGCGGAGGGAGGAGGCCATTATTTTGGAAGGAGGAAGAAATGGAGGAGGAAATAATGAGGAGAGAAAGGAGAAAATGATTTAAGTAAGAGATTTCATCTACCTTTCTCTTCGATTGTCCAACTGCAAACTATCTCCGTTTGCTTTGAAATTTCAGCATAAGATAATACATGCAATTACAAATCCAATGAATCAAGTTTCTTTGAATTCAGAATTCGTTTGACCTTCCATTTAATATCTCAATCAGGCTCAAATTAGCTTCAAAAAATGCGATTTTAGAGTACATTTTCTTCTTGCACACCCACATGCTAACTCCAAAAATTATGAAACTTAGGATTCTTCCATTATTTGACGATACAAAATTGAAAAAAAAAAGTATCATCGAATTTCGAGATCGTCTCTATAACGTTCTTTTGATCGTCGATTTTGCCTCAAAAGGGCTTGCCTCGCACAGCCGCACACTAACTCCGTTTCGCGTGAAATTTGAAATCTAGCCTTGACTTATTATTCTGAATCCAATAAATTTTTCTCGTCGGATTCTGAGGTCACTGGCAAAATTTCACTTTTTAAGGGCTATCCGATATTAATAAATTCCATGGTGACCATTTGAAATTTTAAATTGGCATAACTTACAATTTATAAAGTGAAATCTCAATTTCTTACATTCGTTAGAAAAGTATGATTAAATAGATCCTAACATTTCTGTTTCATCAAATTCTGACTTATATTGAATCCTGTACCTTCATTTAAATTTTAAAGCTAAATTTCCAAACTAACACGCCATTACGAGCTCGTTTTATATATATTATAAATTTATACGCTCAAACTTCGTTTTAAATTAATTTTAATTCATTTATTCTCAAAATAAATCATTTAAAATATTTAATATCCATTAAAATCAATTAAAAATAAATTTTAAATTGGTTTCAAAATCCCGGGTTGTTACAGATTATGTGCGAAATTTTGGTTTGGAGCCAAAGAGAAATTGGATTTGGAATCCAGTGAAATTTCTATACCTTCAATCAATAACATGCTATGCAAAAATTATTTAGTTATACCTTTTTATTGTTAATTTTTTATTTAATATTAATTTTTTATTTTTAACTTTTAATTATTGCTAATATAATTGTACGACGGTAATAAAACCGACCGTTAAATTATCATGGTTGGAAATAAAACATATCATATAAATTTTTCATGAATTTCAATAGACACCTACTGATGTATAAAATAATATATATTATTAAAAATAATATAAAAAACAAGAATCAAATAAAATAATAAAAAGTTTACAACTGAGAACAAGGTCGAATTTTTTTGGAAAAGGACATACTAGGAATCATAAAATAGTTAGAAGAAAAATTACTCTTACTTCAAATAAAAAAAGCAAAAAAAGAAGTAATATAATATATTTGTAAAAGAAGAGAAAATGTGAGAAAACTTATTAGTAGTAAGATATGTATACATACACACACTAATCCTACTTAAGTTTCGTAGCATTTAGCACATCAATATGATAAAGCAAACCGTCCTAATAATCGATTTGACACGAGTGTTATTTTTTTTAGTAAATTTGTAATTTGTGTAAATGTTATAGTTGGTTTCTTAAGCATATGCGATTTCAATGAATTAACTTGAGCGTTAACAAAGTTTTCAATTTCAATATTTGTATGTTTTTCTTTAAAAAATCAAGGCATGTTTAAGATATCATTCATGAACAAATTTGACTTTATTGAAGAGCTTCTTAAGTCTTTTTATTTAACATGAAAAATAATCTCAAAATTTGATTCTATGTAAAATAGAAGAATATTGATTCAACTAATGCAAATTTTTTGTCAGTTTCACGTAGGTTTATCAGATACACAAACGAATAAGTACTATACCCGCTTAAATGCATAATCAAGTACAATGCAACACTATGTTATCATTCACAAGTTATCATCTTGGTTCCTCATATGTCAGACGCATCCAATGCAACAACGGACGAATAGCCCGTTGCTGGAACATATGAAAATGGGGTGTTGGTTGTAGAGGGGTCTTTATAATGCTAATGATTTAAATTCTAATTAAAATCATTTTTTTTTTTTTGCAAGTGAAGTTTGTTTGAGATATGGTTTTCGTTTTGCAAGTAATGTAATATTTTAGTTAGTTATTAGTAATACATGATTAATTTAATATTATTAATTATTAAATATTAAAAAGTACTAAATATTAATTTTAAGGAAGCATTATAATTATTAATTATTGATTATTGAAAATTCGCAATAGACATTTATTATAACCGGCATTTTATGATCGTCGTAAAGTTGGGATTGGTTACAACGAGCATTTTTTGCCCATTTTAAAATTGTTATCTATTACAACGGATATTATGACCGTTATAAAATTAACATCTCTTATAACGGGCATTTTAAGACCGTTGTAAAATTGACACCTATTACAACGAGCATTTTGTGAACGTTGTAAAATTGGCATCTGTTACAACGGGCCTAAAAGGACTGTTGTAATAGCATTCTATTACAACGGCCAACAAATGACTGTTGTAAAAAGGGCGTTATATAGGGCATCTATTACAGTGGGCTTGAATGGATCGTTGTAACAGCACTATTTTACAATGAGCAACCAACGCTCATTGTAAAACGGACATTGTAATAGGTCATTTTTGTTGTAATAAAAAAGGAATGTTAGTAGGCTTCTTACTGAGTTTGGTTTTTAGGGGAAGAACATTTGGAGATTAGCGACGATGGAAGATATTAAGGAGAGGAGAGAGAGAGGAGCGGTGTTTACTTGGAAATATCAGGTTTGGAGCCAAAAATTCGGTTTTGGACCTAATTTTGGTTCGGGGCCATGGGAAATTCATATACCTTAAATATATAACGTCGCATATAAACTAGGATTAATTTTAGGGTGTTAATCCAAAAATTTGAAGTTTGTCCATATCTACGTTTGAAATATGAAAAAAATTATCTAAATTCCAGAAACGGATAAGAATACAAATACGGCAACATAATTTAATTGGTTATTAATGATATCCATAAAAGATGGTAAAAATACATTATCTAGAAAATAGTAGCTATTAATTATATTTTATTAATCATACATTATTAATATTATCTAATTATATTTTAAACTATCTTCATTTGCACTAGAATTTGCAGCAGGATCATCAACACAGCACCAATTCCAAGAATGCAGCTGAAGTCGATCACCCCCAAAATCTAGTCGAGTAAATCGATTTGAATAATTCAAATGCCATCACGATGGAATGATTGTTTGCACAAGGCAAGGAGGGGGCGGTTGGAAAGCTAAGGAGGGCCAAAATAAACATTAGTTTTAATTATTACTAATTATTAATTATTATATTTTGATTATTAGTTATATAATATTAATTAAATAATTTTAGTTAAATATTATATTTTTATTAATTATTCTCCTTAATTGGTAAATATTAGTTGTTGCTTCTTAATTATTGATAACTATTAGTATTAATTATTACATCTTAATTACTAATATTTATTATTATTAATTATTAATTATTAAAAATTATTTTTAATTTATTCATTATTAGGTATTTAATAATAATTTTAAATTAATGTTTATCAATTATTATATATTAATTTTTAATTGTTTGAAATAATTATTAATATAATTGTTTTATATTTCAATTTATATATTAACGATTGTAATTTAGTAGAGAATGTTACTTTTAATTAATTATTTAACTGTTATTACTTAATACATTATTTTATAAAAAAAATATTATTTGAAAACTTTTATATATTTTTTTAGAAAATACATTTTATTTTTCTAAAATAATACATATTAATAATTATCAATTATAATTATTAATTTTTAGAAACTAGATAATAAATTTTACTTCTTAATTATTAAAGACTACTTCTTAATCATTGACTATTAAAGATTACTTATTAATTTATATTATTAATTATTATTGCCTCTTAATTATTTACTAATTATTAATTAACCAATATTAACTATTGAACTTTATTTACTATTAATAGTTATTTATTTTTTGTTATTAGTATATTATTATTAACATTAAATATTTAAAATTCGATTTTACTTATCAATTACTTACTAAAAGCATAAAAGTAAAACATTTCATGAAGAATAAGCATATCAGTCCCTTGTAAATCCCTTGAAAACCCGCTGCAAAATAGCTTCAAAAGCTACATGACGGTAAATTGTATTAAATTGCAACGGAATTCAGCACGTAAAAATGATGATGTTAAACCGTTGCAATTTTCTATGGTTTAGCGACGGAATCCTGAACTCGACGGTAATATTTTAAAACAAGTTGA
This sequence comes from Allium sativum, assembly GCA_030737875.1. Taxonomy (NCBI): domain Eukaryota; kingdom Viridiplantae; phylum Streptophyta; class Magnoliopsida; order Asparagales; family Amaryllidaceae; genus Allium; species Allium sativum. Next base: position 33,211,316 of record CM060923.1, read on the forward strand.
ATTATAAAATCCTAGATAATATCCCTTACAGTTTCCACAAAATTCAATTGCTAATTTGCGACGGAATTTTCCATTGTTAGAATCTGCCGTTATTTGTGGTTTTTCTTGTAGTGTTGAAACGCTTTTTAAGTTCACATGTTGTGACTTTATGACAAATTCTCAAATTTTAATTTTTGATATCGTATATAACCTTTTAATGAATAATCTATATTATATTTAACATTTGTTTAAAAGTTATTCATGTTTTTAATATGATTTCAGAAATCTTAGAATCATATAATTTGAAACTCGTTTCAAATCGAGTCCCATTTTAAACAAATTTCAAAGTATGTGCAAGCTTTGAAACATATATTTTTGAAGTTATGATTTATGACTTAAGTCCCGTTTTGATCTAAAATTTGAATTTTAATATTTACATTTTGAATCCCATTTGTTAACCTTGGTTCAAAATGTTGTAATTTAAAATTTATATTCTTAACTATGTAGAATTGAATCTTTTTCAGCTAATGTATTCTATCAATGTAATTGCAATAATATCTAACCTATGTTCTAGATTTAACTAAACATTTAAAAAAAAAAAAAAAAAAAAAATCTTCTCTTATATATCAATCTCAATTATTTAACCAATAAAAATAGAGGTATATCAAAAAATTATAGTGCGTGAGGAATCCGATTAATAGTTGTACATACAAATTTATTTATATATTGACCCATACATGATTTTGATTGGTTAGATGAAATTTCAGTTTCCTTTAAAGATGTATATCTCATGTGATTTTAACTCATCATAAATTACTGAATTAGTAAATCATGTAATCCATGGAAGCATTAAGGTGTTTAAGTAGATATGTAGTTGTATATACAACTTTCTCCAAGTTATTAAAACTTGTAAAACTATTTCAACCGAAGCAGTTGTCTAGAAAGAAAAGTTGGATAAAATAGAACATGCAATATGCTCAAGTATTATTAGACTGACTTATTTATAATCATACATCTAAAAATCCCGACCTCACTACCTTTCTCCTCGCCTCTCAACTCTGACAACGATGTCATCCTCTCCCCCTTCCCTTACTCCTCTCTTACCAAATTGCAGCCCTATCCTCCACCTGTTTTCGTACAGGCCCTACCCCCTCGCCACTTTCCTTCCCGCCATACCCCGATGATGGATCCAAGAAGAAATGGTCTAACCTGTTTACTGCAAAGCCACGTAATGCTGGGGTTCACAAGCCGCCTGTCCTAACGATGGAATTCTTAGGAAAATCCATTGTGCTGAATGCAGACATTATCAAAGCTAGTAATGAGGTTTGGGAGGACCATCATGTGGGCTACTTTTTAAATCAGTCACTCAGCTCAGCTACTCAGTAGTTATCACGCGTTTGAAGCGTATTTGGCAACCTCGGGTACAATCAAAGTTAAGTCCATCAAGAAAACATTTTTCTTTCTACTTTCTAATAAAAAGGATAGAGCTGGCTTGTGTATGCTGACCCGATAATCATTAAAATTAAGTTTTTTATTGTTAGGCCATGGAATCTTGAAATAGTAGTTAACAGTATTAAGAACGGCAAATTCTATCTCAACCCCCGTTTTTAGGTAATAGTTATGGCTGTTATGGTAATGGTAACCGCTACCGATACATGGAAATCATTACCGTACCAATAATTTACCGTTACCAATGGTAAAATATTCATTGGTATACCGATAAACTGGTATACCGTTTGCTGGTAATGGGAAATTTACCAGTACAACAAACATTCAAATTTTGTTGCAATAAAAAAAGAAGAAGAAGAAATTATCTTGTTTTTTTATTATTACTCTATGATATTTATATTAGTATAACGACATCTTTTAGTTGACATCTAAGTATTTCTAATTCATCGTAGCTTATTTACAATAATATGAGATAATAACATTTATAATCTCAAACTTTGAGCCTTACAAAACTTAAAAGGAATCATCATCATAAATAATACTACAAAATCTTCTTAAAAACTACGACGTATCGTTAAAAGTGTCTATGGTTAAGATTTGACCTAATAGTGAAAAATAAATTTAATATGATTGGTAAGTTTACCGTTACCACTGGTTTTGACTTTTCTTTACCGCTATATTTACCGTTAACAATGGTAAATTTACCGATAACATTGGTAAACCAAAGTGACTCAATTTTTTAACCAATTACTTGGTATTGGTATGGTACTAGTAAATTTACCATTACCATAACAGCCCTAGTAATAGTCGCCCCAAAATAAAAATAAAAAAACCGTATACCCATATAATTAGTAAGTAGCCCTTCATTTTTCCCAATCTTTCCCTTCACTCCACTTCACGTCACTCCTCCTAAACTCAATTTCTCATAACGCAATTCATCTCTACTTCACTCAAATTAAGGTCTGACGATTTCTAATGCAACTCAATTCTCCTTCACGCAAATTCGATCGCACACATCAACGAAGGGAAGACAGGTAATCTTCATTATACATTTAGGTTTTTGAAGTTAGGGTTTCACGTATTGACGTTTTGGGATAATTGTTTTGATCAATGATCGACATTGTCTGTTGATGTTTGGGGTAATCAGTTCTCCAATTGTATACATGCTGATCGATTACTACAAGGGTTGTTAGCGTTATAGAATTTGGATTTTTTTTTAATCGTTCTAGGTTATCATGCATGACAACAACATGGTAAAAAGATAAACCACGATGAATTTAAACGAGGAATTAATTTTTTCCTTATAGAAGTCCTTTGTGGTTATCATATTTTCCACGTTAAAATACTTTGTGTTAAGTAAAATTAGGAGTCCACCACGTTTCTCCAATATGGGGGAAACCTACAAACCATGTATAACCATTCCGAGGAATTTACATTAACCCCGTATCTATCTTACATGGTTTTTTATGTACCACACACATATACTTCATGGTGACCTGTAATTTTGAAAGAAAAAATATATGTGACGATGACACTTAACTAACTCAATATGTTTTATTTATTTATAGATGTCTCCTCGTAAATGAATGACTGCTACTGAAAGAAAAAGGAGAGCGGAGATGGCAGACGAAGGCTCAAGTGTAGATATGAATGTGGATAGGGATGATGAGCAACACGATGAAGCCGAGGAATGGTACAGAATTGTAGTAAGGCAAAGTGAAGATCAAACAGAAGTAGAAGAACAACAAGTTGAAGAAGAGGGTGACAAGGCGGATGAGGAACATGGAGATAGTGCACAAAGTGATGTTAGAGAAGAAGAAGAGGGTACGAAGGATGAAGAAGAAGCTTTAAATGAGAAAGGAGGACCAAGATCCAATGATGTAATTAGAGAGTTTGATACTCGTTTTGCTTCCATGATATGGCTTGACTAGGTACGTGGCTAATAATTGTATGTAATTGAATTATATTTACTTCATTTTTTAATTTTCAAACATATTTGTGTTGGAACGAGGACCGCTTACTTGTGTAAATCATGCTTAGAAGGTATCAGAGTGGAAGATACCGGATAATGCTACTAGATTTAAAGTCGTCATTGAGTTGTCAGGTTTATATCTCATTGTTAGCCCTTGCTACAAGAGTGTCAACAAGTATTTGATATCGGCTTTCTTAGAACGATGGTATCCAGAGACTAATACTTTCCATTTTCCATTTGGTGAGATGGCAATTACTTTTGATGATGTCGCGTCTCTATCACACATTCCAATTGAAGGCAAGCCGATACAGAGCAGGTCATATGACATGGAGCATGCAGTTAGGATTGTTCACAAGTATCTTGGAATTTCAAAAGAAGTAGCTAGGATGGAAATGAATGACCGGGTTGGTTATAAGCTAAGTTTGTCTACGTTATATGGTGTATTTAAAGATATGAGCGATAAGTGGACCGATCAAGCTATTAGGCGTGTCGCTCGCGCGTATTTGTTGTTTTTGCTCAGCAACACGTTGTTTGTTGATAAAAGCAAGAATCATGTGCACATCTGCGTTCTAGATCCACTTAAACACTTGGATGCTGTTAACACATAGTCATGGGGTTCGGCAACACTAGCTTTTCTATACAGGCAGCTTAGATTAACAACTCGCATGAGAGTGAAACAAATTGTTGGATTTCTCTGTTTACTTAAGTCGTGGATATTCGAGAATTTCCCCCATTTTCATCCATCAACAAATCTTTACTATGAGAATTTACCCTGTGCTGCTCGGTGGAATCCGTCTATAAACTGTGGCGCTTCACTAGTCGATCTTCGTATATTCCTCGATAACATTCAAGTAGAACAGGTAAATATCTTCATTTATCATATAACTAATAATGATTTATTACATTTAGTATTAATGATTTCCTACATATTTGAATATGTTATTTTTTATCCTTATATTTTTGCATGACACTATCATCTGTTTCATCCTATATCTTGATATAGTGGTTGCATTCTCTATATGAACGTTGTAGAGCCATATCATCCTGATAGAGTACTCAGGTAGTTTGGCAAAGTTCAGAACATTCCCACGGCCCCTATTCCTCCTGCAGCATCAAATGCACGTCGAGGTACTACTTCTATTACATACACTCGAGTGGGTTATCAATTTTTGGAAAGTATATGGAAGAACCGGTACAGTCATGTGATAGCAGAATGGCGTAGATCAATACCACTCCATCATTCCTCTCTAGGTTACATAAATGATTATATGGAGTGGTATAGAGAACACAGTGTCTTGCATGTTCACAATCCACTATAACTACCGAATAATGTTGTGCTTGGACCTTTACATTTTCAGTCTACTTACGATCAGTTGTACTCGGTATGTTTCATTTATTTTTTTCATTTTAATTTGTTTTTCCTGTATAATTTCTTTTTTCAATTTATTTTCTTTTTTCAGTTTAACATTATGCTTAAATTCAGTTTAATTTCTTTTTCCCAGACCCTTCAAGACGTGCATGGGATGTTGGATGAACCTAACACTCAAGTTGTTAATGTTAGGATTGCTGTTGGAGGCTACTTCAGGACTCAAGTTTGATTGTTTAATAGTTTAAGTTTGTTGAACGTGTATTTTGAATGTGGTATGTACTGTAATAACTTTAATGCTGAATTTGGATGGACACGTCTTTGATTATGTGATGTATTTTGGATATAGCATCCTAATGTAATTAGGCTTTTGGTTTGTTTAACTTGTTGTAATAGCTTAATTGTGATCCATTTTCGTATTTATGCTTTCCATTTGTTGAGTATACGGTTATGACTTTTTTTTTCTGGTTGACAGTATTTTTTATTTTTGACTTTTTGTTTCTTTGTCGCTCTATAAAAACGTGGTTAGTAACAAAACCATGTAGGAATAAATTGTTGTATATGAAGAAGCCTCGAGCAATATCAATGTGGTTATCTTCACAACCACGTTGAGATAGTTCGTGGTTTATTTACAAACCACGCAAAAATATAGCGGGCATAATTTTTTTTATGGTTCGGGAAATCCTATCGCTTTGTAAAACCGTGTTTTGATGTTTAACAACGTTGAGAATATACATGGTTTGGATTTAAACCATGAATCATGTTTGCGATGTTTCTTACTTCACCACATATCGCTGTTTCGAGGTTTTTATTACTTCCACGTCTTTATAGTCCATATATACCCAGAAATTTAAAAAAAAAATTGTCGACCATAGTTTATCGACAAATAACAATTACAGTACACACATAACAACAAATAACAATCGAATTGCCAAATAATATCACAATACAATATCCCAACACATTCTCATTCCATTTGCCAAACAAAAATAGATCCAATTTCTGTTGACCAACCTAACTACTTCCAATCTGCATACGAATTTCTTTCCTCCCATGCTTGTTTCCTATCATTGTAAATAAACTCTCATTTGATTGCATCTGTATCTCGAGCCATGAACCATTTTGTGTAAGTAGGTGGTATGGGATGTTTGTCCTCAAGCTTTACCTGCAAGTCATGATCCAAGAGCCTCGAAAATATACTAAATATTTTAACTTTCATGAATATAAACGTTGTATAACTGAACAAAATGATCTTGATTGACAAAAGCTATCGCAATTTCAGTGCGCTATACTGCTGGAGGCACTTTTACTCTCAATGGTGGTATTGTCATCATAAGCCTTTCACTAATACTGAATAGTACAACATTATATCTAGTTGCAATAATATAACCAACATCAGGCATTGACATCCGCTTTTCCGTTGGCGCAAGCTCATCATCTTCATGCAAAAGGCTTTTGAGAATAGTTGAACTTCTACCATGCTCTACAAAAACTCGATTGTACAAACTCTGGTATTTATATAGCTCATCGTGCAGTTCTCTTCTAATTTCGCTCCATCTAGATTCTCCCAAACCAACCAAAGCAGCCACACATCGATATCCACAATTACCGTCTGATCGAACGTCAACCATATCCGTGACAAAATCCCTCAACTCTAATGGAATTTGATGCAAATAAGTTCTCATGCCTTCAATTAGTTCGAACTAGAAAATTAATATAATAAGTTATTAAAGAACTCATGTATATTCAAATAATATGATTATTACCTTTTTTGGTTTACGAATAGGAAGCTTATCAGTACGAGATTTTTTTAAAGTATACGAACTTTGAGAATAAACACTTTGGACAAGCTCAAATGACGAAGGCATCCTTTTAGTTGAAGTGTTAGAATTTTTTTTGCTTTCTCTTCCACGTGTCTTAATTTTGCTTTTTGGAGATGCTAGAGACATCGTTTGCAGTTCTACAACTTCCAACATCTTCTTATAAACTTGCATTTAGTAAGGAGCTTCCATCTTTTTCACATCATTTAATAGTTTTTCCATTTTCTTTGCTATTCCCGCGTCTTTCTTTCCATTTATTTCAACAAGATGAAGTCTAGTCCAATGAACATCTATCATATAAAGCGATATTGTCGTACCAGGTCCAAGACGAGCTAACTCATGCACACAAGACAATCCATGCGTTCTACAACAACACATTCACATAACAATTCTTCATCGTCAATATCTTTTATTCTCTGAAGTTCGGAACGCAATAAATCAAGTGCCTTTTTAGAAACACAGCCTCGTAAATTTCTAAACTCTCGTATATGACATATGTGCTTTATTTTGGTTAAACTTTGCTCAAATGATGCTTTAAGTTCAGTAAACGAGAGTTCCAATAATGAATGAATCTTCATCTAGGCTTGTTTGAAATTGCATTGGCAACTAGCTAAATGTTTCTTCAATTTTGAATGAGCAGACTCAGCCCTGCAATGATACATACATATAAGTAATTACTGATAATAATAGTTACTCTTTGAATAACTATTACCACAATTATTAAACAAAATTACTGATTAGAAGTGTAATTTCCAAAATGCTTGTAGTCATCTGTCCATGCTTGCACAAATCTGTCTTTGTAAGTATCCAACTATGTCTCGTGAATATACTTCAAAAGGGAAGTATGACTTGCATACTTTTCGTGCAACACTTGTGAATTCTCATTATATGCAACTATATTCTTTGAACACATTAGTTCATTCCAATCAAATAAGAAAGACTTCTTCTCTTCAAGATCCATACCTTTCACTTTTTTTTTTTGCATATATGTTAGAACATTATTTTTAATATGCCACGTGCATAACATATGAGCGGAATGAGGAAACACAAATCCAATAGCATTAACTAGTGTCGTTTCTCTATCACAAATGAAGACTGATGGCATTTCCACCTCACAATCAACCAATACTGATTTCAACCTCTCTAATACCCATATATAATTTTCTCCATTTCCGCAACTAAATACGCAATGGCAATACAAAATGTAAGATTTGTGCAAGTAACTCCAATAATCTCGAGTAATGGCATTATGTATCTATTAGTTTTATACGTGCAATCTAATATGATAACCCTAGGAAATGTACGTAGAACCAAACTGATAGGATGTGCCCAAAAGATATCTTTAATAATATATGTTCCATCTAATGTCTTACGATACCATCCAAAGTAACCAAACTCTTTCAATTTTCTAAGTAAGTATTGAACGTGTGAACGACCTGCTCGTTCAATGGAATTATGTGCTTTTATCACATTGTAAATTGTTTTGATTGTGGTCGAATTCGAAGGATCATTTCGTTTAATGGTGGCTAAATTTCTTTTGGCTTTACCAAGTTCTTATGCATCTCTATAACTAACTTGATCTCAACTTCGGTTAGTCGACCAATATACGAATGACCTTCTGTATTTTTCAATTTGAAATGACTGTGAACACCATTGACAACATGCAATCACTAATCATCTAAACTAGCAAGTTTATCGCCTTTGAGTCTAAAGGGCAATTGCATTTTTTGGTACCCATAAGTCGGAGATTTTTCAGCTTAAAATCTTTTCGCGTCTTCTAAACGCCACTTTGTTCACAAGCAAATAGGATTCTTCATTTCTTGACTGAAGCACCGGTATCCGATTTCAAGATTATGATAACAAAACCTAGACGATTTCCAGTATTACGAAACTAATTAACTAAATTTTTTCACGAAGGAAATATCTGCATTTAAAATGTTAAATAGAATGTAAGTACTCACGATTTATTCGAGCGTTAATCAAAGAAAACTTACATCATAAGTCGTGAACTCACTTGAATAATCCAGTACTATCTGATCGTTCGTTTCATCATCAGTAGAGAATTCTACAATCTGCATAAAACAAATATAACAAACTTTAAGCACAAACCAGAAGAAAAAAAAATAACTGACCAAGTTTTGACAACCTGCATGGAATATAATAAACCAACGTATAATCTCTTCGTGGTTCACTCGTATACCATGTACCAGTTTTGCGAGGTTCATTATATATCCCCACTTTGGCTTCATTAGGTTCCCATGTCTTCCTAGTAGGAATACAACAGGGTTTATCAAAAATCCCTCAAATCGTTGTGCATCGGCTGTACTTCAAATTAAAAAAATTCAAATTTTTTATTTGTCTTCTATTACCTGATGTGATTGTGATGGGGAATCATCTTCTCCTTCAAAATCCATTGTATTCTTGTTTGCAAATGAATTTTTCCTTCAGTGATTTTAAATCTATGATTTTGAAGCTTAGGTGTTTTCACAGACTGTACATTTTTATGTTGTACTGAGAATAGATGAGAAGATAACTCCTTAAGAGTACTTTTGTCATTATTATTTTTGGGGGGGTACTAACTAAAAAATCTGGTTGAAATAGAATTTGCCATTAAGAACATGCCGGTTTGGATAAAACTTTCAAATTTGCCATTTTATGCTTGGTCTAAGCTAGGTATAAGTCGGTTAGCATCTAGAGTGGGACGGTTCCTTTGAATGGATGACTCGACAGAAAGGTTGGATAGGCTAGAGTATGCTAAACGTATGGTTGAGGTTACTTCAAATAAAATGTTACCTAACAAATTTCCTGTTAAAGTCCTAGATGGAACTGAACAAATGGTTATTATGAACTACTTGTGGAAGCTAGAAATTTGGGGCAAATGCAATTCTTTTGGTCACCTGAACTCTAGCTGCCTGAGTGTTGGTGCATGTGTCAAGCCTAGTGCTACTCTGGTTAAGCCTAGTGCGAGAGTCCAGCCTAGTGCATCAGTTCAGGTGAACCGTAGCTTTAGACCTAAGCCTAGGTTAGCTGAATAGGTTAATGTCCCTGTTGTTGGCATCTATGAGGAAGTTGAAAATGGTAAGACCTTGGTCACTTGAAAGATAGAGTGTATTTTGAAATGTATACTAAAAAAAGAGTGAGTTGGAGAAAAGTTATCAACAAGAAGAAGGAAGTTGACTCCCTCAGTAAACAGAGCAGCACTGGCTTGAGTACTGCAGTTGATATTGTTAACCCTGTGCATCAAACTGTTGCCAGTTTGAACAATATTGATAAAAATATGGAAACTAGGAAAGGTGTTGATGAAAAACAGTGAGAGGTGTAGGAAGTTTGAATAAGTTTGGACTATTGGCCACTTGTGATGAAGACAATATTGATTTAGGCAGTAAACAGGTTATTGAGGAAAGAGAAATTGCTGAGCTAAATGACTTGCTAACTAAGGATTTTGGGGATGCTCCAGCTTCTGGTTTCTATAGTTTAGACAAGGGGAAGAAGATACACATGGAAGATGGCAGTGATCTCAATGATATAACTACATTAGAACACATCCTATCTTATCATCATGCCAGAAGTTTAGGAGTTACAAAAATAGAAAAATTAGCGAATGATTCCCCAATGGCCAAGAATACTCCTTTGTAAGCTCTTGCGTCTTCTCCAGCTATAAAGTCTCCCACTACTAACGCATTTCACTTCAGATCTGGGTTTCTTAACCTTCCATCTTCTCATAGCAGTTCGAGAAATGTTGTTGCCACTCCTTGCCAAGCTACTAGAGTAATTTCCTAGTGCTGCAACATTAGCTATAGTGAAAGACTCTTCATCCAAATCTGACAAGGAAAAAAAGTGTGACAGACTCGACCCTTATGCTCACTTGATGCCTCCTACAACCTATAAGCCGTCACCTCCAAATCAAGTTATCCCTTTGGTTGCTTCTCCTAAGTCAACATCCCTACCGGGTATAAAACAAGAAGCAAGAAACAGGTTCTACCGTAGAAAATCTCTTTGACAACAACTGAAAGATCAGCAATACCAATTCGTTGTAATTAATTGGGAAGAATGTTAGCAAGCAAGTGGATTTTTCACATGTCATTGTTTTGGATGCATGTTTTAAGCCTATTTAGTTTTGTCACTTTTTATGTAATTTCAGTTCATTTTGCAGTGTTTTAAAGACCCAACCCAACATCGGTTCGACCGCGGTTAACCTTTGACCTTGGAGTGCTACGGCTCTGAAAATGAAATAACCTTGCGTGGGCACAGACCCGCGGTTTAACCTCAAAACCCTATAAAAACCTCTAGTCCGACCTCTTTGAACCTCACGGTTCTTTAAATTTGAGAAAAAAAAATTGTTTCGCTCTTCAATTTTTTGACATAATAATTTGACAAATAATTTCATAGCAATTTTCATTAAATTTTGGATGATATAATTCATTATTATGTACATTTAATGAACTATTGTTGAAAAAATCATCTTTCACTATAAAAAATTAGTAAATGTACAACTTTGCTATGATAAGTTGTTATATAATTATTTCAATTATGTAGTATATAACATACTACATTACAAGTGGGTTGAAGACGAAAATTGAATTCATGACTTACTGGATCATGTCAAAGTGTCAGAACCAGTTTAAACATGGGTGTTTGTCATAACTGGTTAAATTTTATCTATATTTAAAATAATTTTACGTTTAAATCAGAAAAATAGAAATAAACTATGAGCATGGTTCTCATGGTCTAACCGGTTGAACCATAAAAACCTTGGACCTTGCACTACCACGGTTTAACGAATACATTCTACATAATGATTTTTTGACAAAATAGGAAGCAAAATAAGGTCTCTTTATATAGCTATATGTCCATGTGTTATTAAACTTTACACAAGTCTGACAATTTTATACATCCATGTGCATAAAATGGATTCACGCTAGTTGTTCATTAATTAATAAATAAATAAATAAACTAAAAATCACGTGTAAACTGTAACAAAAGTGAGCAATATTCAGTTAAAACTGAATTAAACGTCGAATCAGTCTATTTAGGTCGATTTGGTTCAGATTTAAAACAAAATGGGTTTGAGTTCACTTTGAAAAAAAATGTTTTAGTTTATCGGTTTAACTGAATTAATCGAACTTGTTAGCCATAAAAATGGTTAACACATCAAGTCGATGGATTTTGGCTAGTCCAAAAGGATGAAGCCATTGATTCAGTTATTATATGAAAATTTACTTTGAAAGGATCATATCCATGGGTTTCAAATCTTCTGAAAGCTTTCTTAATATAAATATGATGATAAAATGAAGTTCACACTTTTGGATTATCGAAGGCCTAACGGTTAGGTACTCTGTAAATTTAGACTCATAATAATACTAATAAGTAAGCTTGAGTTTTGTCCCATTTCGACGGTTACTACCTCTATCGGGAGATTTTTAACTCAAGCTTATTCTTAAGACAACTAAATAAAGAATCTTGTATTGCAAGGCCCATTAAAAGAAGAATGAATTGATCGCATCCCTTAAAAAAGGTTAGGTTCTGACAACAACTAATTTCATTTCCCCTTTGGGTGCATTTGATCGACAAGCACTAGAAACTCTAGAAGATGAGATTTTTCCTAATACTAAATCGCCAACAAATAGCGTTTTAACTAACTAAGCAAACAATCACCAATGCAACCAATAACGATATAATTATTTAAACTAGGAAACAAACATCCATAAAATATAACGTATCTAAAATGATTGGTGATGATTTGTGTCAAAATAGTTCAATTTTAGCGGTAGTGTCCCAATAGCACGCAATAACGTGCAAATGGTTAAAAATGTGAAATTTAGGTTTAAAATAGTCAAATAAATTTTTAATTATTACATTTATTATTAACTAGGTTCAACTATCTTAGAAATATATATTTTAAGATTTTAAATCACCTAAAATATCAAATTTTTACTGTACAAACAATTACAGTTCAGTGAAGAACAATATCACTCACCTTGGTCAATTAGCCCAAACCGGCGTCAAAACGTAAAGCTTGTCAACATGAGTCTAATGGAAGAAACGACATCCAAATTTGACATTGTACGCAAATGTTACGCAGTATACAAGTTTCACGGTTTTAAAATAAATAACTATATTGACTAACTACAAACTAACAAAACCAATACCCTCTAATATGTTCTTCCCCAATGCCATAACAAACCGGTGCACAAAACCCACTTCTACCATGCACCAATCTCTAACGATACGAAGCTATGCTTCAAGTTCGGATCCGACTTCACCTACGAACTTCTCATTCAATATTCGATCTGCTTACACCAAAACCCCATCGCCAAAGCTCCCTTAGCAAAACGCATTCTCCACAGTGGAGCTCCAGGTTTCCGTGAAACTTCCTTTTAAATATCCAGTCGTAAAAAATAAGGGTCATTGCATTCTTCCTCTTTCAAAGGATTCGTGCCCAAAATTATTAAGGATAGAGCAACACATCGTGAGACTCTCGTATAAGTAACGACCCAAGATAAATCGTCACCTATTTCTCTCTAAACAATTATAGAAAGTGATCGCTGCAAAGGAAATAGACTCAGAATTTGGCATGAAGCCATAGTTACAACTCCTATGTACAACCACCATAAAAATCCAGGATCGACACAACTAAGCCAAATACCTACATAATAAACTTATTTTCAAACGAAAAAAGATGAAGAACATAAATGATGACCTCTTAGGGAGACAACTTGACTAAGAAACTTCTCTCCTAACTCTGGCTTAGGTCATAGAAAATTACGATAGCACCTACTCTACATGGGTCGATCCGGAAAACTACAACTAGCCAAATTTGGCTCAACGTAACCAAAGGAAACCAAAGACCAAAGTGTCCCTTCACATCTAGGGCATTAAATCATCAAAAATGCACCCAAAGCCTAAATCATTATTTAATACGACATTTATTATCAAGTCATGTATGGAAACAAATAGATTATAAAAACAAGGTTATCCTGGATGTCTAATAATCCCGCACAAGTATAAACAGTTAAGTTGACATTAACAAACAAACAATAACAATCATTAAAATAACATTTATGCCTTCCCTAGCATGTCAGATACTATCACGTTAGCATGAGACATCATATTTATATATGACTTGACAGATTTGATCTCCATCTTATTGAGGATATCAATCCAACATATCTCGTCAATGAATTGGATATGACTCAAGTGTTATCATACTATTCTCAACTCCTTGGCAATTTATCGATGAAAACATTCGATAATTGTTCTCGTAGGGAACTACTCCACACTTCTTATTGGCATTAGTAACTAATCATTCACCTATCTGATGCAAATTCCCAATCACTCTCTTCCAACTATGTCGGGAATAACATTACCTCTTTTGTATGGAACACACACCACGGTTGAGTCCGCATAGCATCACTTCAAGTTTAGAGTCATAACTAGTAGTTACAAGCAACCCCCACTAAGGTGATATCACCCCTAAATTAGTATTTTTTCAACTCAAACACACCAAACTACATTAGGAGTCTAGGAACTCTAAGTCTAGGAACTCTAAGTCTAGGAACTCTAACCTCTGCCACAAATGAATGTGACGACCGCCCCGAACTTCCTGCACTGAACTGAGGAAAAAGGTACACTGTATGACATGCCAGGCCAAGACGGGATGATCATCAGGTAGAATAACTCGAAATGAACTTGTCGTATAGTTCACAATTCGTGGATAATATAACAAAATATAGAAAATGATATAGTAGTGAAGCATAACTGAATAGAAAATCAAATTTCCATAAAACCATAGAATCACGAGTACAATACATCTCAGTACATGAATCTTTGGATACAATATACCTTACTACATCTCTCAGAGTCTCAATAACATCAACATATAGTGGAAATAGAAAAGAAATAACTATAGTAGGTAATAATAGTATGCCAGCCACTTGTTCATCACCGCACAACATCAACGACACCAAACCTGCTATTTGCTACTCAGTCTGCTCATCAACAACACTGATGAACAACCCAAGGTAATAAGAGGGAAACATAAAACCTTGAGCCAAATTAGAGAGCGATAAAATAGCTAACAACAGATGCATAGGAGAAATATGAGTATAAGTGGATCAACTATCTGATCTGCCCCACAACCAATACATTAACACGTGAAAACCACTCATTATAAGTCAAATCATGAATAGGAAAGGACAACCCCAATCCTGCTTTTCTTTGAAAACCTATGGTGATAGCCTACCTAGAGAAAAACAGTGAAGAAGACACACAATCAACCATATCATCCAATATCCCATCTGTCACCGACTACAGCCTTGAATCCATCGCCATCATGACTCGTATGTTTGTCTTCTCCATTTCTCAATAACTAGGCCCATCATGACTGCCCAATGTATATGATCTCTTGAAACTGGTCTTAACAGGCATCCCTACAATACCCCTGCATTGAGTCTGCTAGAACGCTTCGATTACCGACGATCCCTTGGCACATCAAATCTGTCAAGCCTTTCATCTCAGTGACTCAATTCATTCCTGAACCATTCCATCATCATCCACGATGGACTCCCATCCTACCATAGCGTCATCGTATTGGATTGTATATCAAATCACGACCAGTGTCACATTAATCTGGCTCTGACCACTCCAACGCGAGTTCACAATCAAAGCACCATTATCTTTGAGTTGCACACCATCCATACAATGCCCCACCAAACTTCACCAGCAACCTTAGGAAATCACCATGATTCACCTCATAAATACTCACTACTTGGCCATCATCCCTGATGGGTCGATGCTGACCTATCATGGGTCGTTGCCAACCTATCATGGGTCGGTGCCAACCCATATACTTAGCCAATTTTGGCTAAGTGGCTGGCCTTGGTCCATATCTGCCTCGAGAGCTTCCAGCCAGTCCATTTTCCCATTGATTCAACACTGCTATAAAAACTTCTTCCAGTCCTTTCTTATTTCAAGCTATCAGCCTTTAACCGATCCCAAAGCGAATTTGAATGTTATGAAACTTTCCTAGTAGCCTCGACTCACCAACACGAAGCCATACACCAAAAATTGTCAACATCTGACTGTTCCCTATGGATCGGTGCCGACCTATTGTGGGTCGGTGCCAACCCATGCACTTAACTTATCTGGGCATGAAAATTTTCATACCCCTACCTCCCATCTTCCATAGCACCTCCACCAAGTTTCGTCTGAATCTGATCATATGTACCTCCGATTTGCTCTGTTCTTCAATCCTAAGATCTACGGCAAACATTCTAACATACAATTCAAGCAACACAATCAATTCAATCAAAAAAAAACCATCGATCCATACAACAATGATCATACAAACTTGAACAAATTCCAATTAAAATATAAGCATATCACAATTATGAGGTTTAACATGATTTGGATCTAAACATACGAATAAACATGATTAATCTAACATGTATCCAGCTAATATAATCAAATTAAGTTTTCCTAGGGTTTCTAAATTAGAATTAAGCATATATGATCATATCTAAGGTGATTATAACATGTAACATATGAATATGATCCTAATTTACCCGTACAACCTGTAGTTTTCGTGTGAGAGATATCAATCACTCACCTAATCCTTGATTTGATGTAAATTTAGTGAGATCAGATTTGGGCAGCACTGAAACCCCTTGAATTCAATGCAATCTGATGTGATCTAACTTCCCTTGATGATGATCAATCTTATAGATGCAATTACTACGAATATGAATGAAGAAGATGGAAAATTAAGGTTTTAGGTTGAACTGGAGAATCACAGAGGCCCAATCTGAAGTCTACAATAAAGAGAGTAACCTCAGTTCTCTCTCCAGGTCCCCCTATTTATATTTGCAGGTCGTAGGTCTAATGGGCTTGGCTGATTATCCCATTAGCTGCTGACTAATATGCCTAAATAGCAGCTGAAACTTAAAACCGCGATTACTCCCAAAGCGTTGAACCAAATCCTTCATGTAACCACTTTACGGAATCATAAACAACTATTCCGATCCAATGATATTGATATCAACTCCTAATTCGATCCTTACCAAGAGTTATGGCCCAAACAGTAAATTCAAGGGAAAAATGGTCATACTTGAATTAGGTAAAAATCATGGACATGTCTCAAATCTTCATAAACAACATACCTAAATCTGAGAATGATCCGACCACTAGAAATAAAATATAATTATTTTACAAAATACGGGTCGTTTCATTATCCCCTCTTTTGGAATTTCGCCCCCGAAATCCTAAGCAAACGCGATCAAACAAGGTATTCCACATGCCTACCATCCATGAGCAGCCAACCTACCATGCATTTTAGCGTCCAATAATTCATGCATCCAAAGTCCTATCCTAGCATGCAGAACTTCTAACGATACAAGATCCAATGGTACTAGTAAGATACGATATCTGGGACATACCACTCAAAGAGCTCTAGATGGGTCAACTTCATATTCTATTCCGTTTCCTATGTACAATCGTTATCGTCCTCGCTCCATTGTACCTTGACTAGCTTAATCACCTTCCTCCTAAGTTGTTTCATGTCATTCCTTACGATGCAAAGTGGCTTACGAGGCCTAGAAATTTCGAGCTTAACTTCAAAATCTTCAAGCTGACCAGGAGATACCATAACATTCGAGTGGTGCATGAACTTTCGTAGAAATGATACATGAAACACATTATGCGTACTCGCCATTTTTCATGTAAATCCAATCTATAAGCAAGCATTTCAATATCTCGATAATCGGAAATTTCCCAACAAACCTTGGTTCTAACTTTCCTTTCTTTCTAAAACGAAAACGTTCTGTAGAGGTGAAATCTTAACGAACACCCAATCTCCAACTGAAATCTTCAAATCCTTTCGTCGCTTATCGGCATAACTTTTCTGATGATCTTGGGCAGCTTTCATCCGTTGTCGAATGAATTCAATATTATCTGTCATTTTTCTTATCATCTCTGGCCCAATTACCAACTTCTCGCCAGTTTCTAACCAACAAGATGGAGAATTACACGGTCTTCCATACAACGCCTCATATGGTGCCATCCGAATACTCGACTAGTAACTGTTATTATAAGCAAAATCGACTAAATGTAGATGGTCTTCCTACGATCTTCCAAAATCCAAAACACAAGCTCTAAGAAGATCTCCAATACTCGATTAACCCTTTAAATCTGACCATCTATTTGGAGATGATACGCCGTACTCAAACATAGCTCGGTTTCCAACGTTTCTTGCAAACTCTTCTGTAATCCACTAGTGAAAAACGAGTCTCGATCGCTAACAATACTTTTTGGAATTCCAGGGAATCAAACTTCCACTTAAGATATGACTAAGCCAACTTCGATGTAGTCTTAGTTGATCTGACGGAATAAACCTTGCGCTTTTGGTCAAACGATCCACGACAACCCAAATACTATCATTCCCTGTCCTTGTCCTAGGTAATCCATTAATAAAATCCATCGACACTTGCTTCCATTTCCATGTAGGAACTTCCAATGGTTGTGACAATCCACTCGGCTTTTTCTTCTCGGCTTTAACTAGCTGACGGTTCATACATTTCAAGATGAATTTTCCGACATCCCTTTTCATACCCTCCCAGTAGTAAACTCGTTTCATATCTTGATACATCTTATTACCACCAGGTTGAATCGTTAATTTAGAGTGATGACATTCCCTTAAAACTTCATCTCTCAATCCATCTATATCAGGAACAACCAGTCGTCTATTCTTACAAAGCCAAACATCTCGACCTCTTCGAAATCCTTAAATCTCTCTGGTTCTACTCTCATATCTAACCTTCGAACGATTTCCATAAGCATATCGTCTCGCTTTTGGCTTTCGTCAATCCTTTAGATGAGAGTTGGCTTAATCGACAAGCTTGCTAACATCTCGGGTTCTAACACACAATAAGGTCTAAAATCGAATCCAGCCAAATACTCGAGGTGCTTCCATTCTGCAAACATAGCTCCCAAACTCGCATGTCTTCGACTTAACGCATCGGCTACTGCGTTACCTTTTCCCAAAGTATAAGCTATTCCAAAATCATACGATGCCAAAAATTCTAGCCATCGTTGCTGCCGAAGATTCAAATCCTTTTGGGAGAAATGATACTTCGACGACTTATGATCTGTAAACAACTCAAATCTAGCTCCCAACAAATAATGCCTCTAAATCTTCAGAGAAAATACTATTGCCACTAACTCCAAATCGTGAGTCGGGTAATTCCTTTCGTGTGGCCTTAGTTGTCGACTCGCATAGGCTATTACCCTATCCTTTTCCATTAGCACCACTCCAAGTACAGTGCCGCATGCATCAGTATATACTATCATATCCTCATTTCCATTTGGAATAATCAACACATGCGCACTCGTCAGTTTCTCTTTCGGAATTCCAAAGGCTTGCTCACACTTCGCATCCCACGCGAAGACCTGATTCTTCTTCGTCAGTCTGATTAATGGTGCAGCTATCCTAGAGAAATCCTTCATAAATCATCGATGATATTATGCTAAACCATGGAAACTCCTCACATCAGTCTCATTCTTGGGTCGTTCCTAATCTTCTATTGCTCCACCTTAGCAGGATCCATCGCTATTCCTTGTCCCGATAAGACATGACCTAAAAATCTCACTTCTTCCTTCCAGAAGTGACACTTCGAAAACTTAGCTCTCAACTGATGTTTTCGTAAGATTTCTAAAACAATTCTCTAGTGAGTCTTGTGTTCCTCCTCAGTCCTAGAAAAAACAAATATATTATCTACGAACACAAGTACGAGCTTATTCATCTGATCTCTAAGGACTCGATTCATAAGATCCACAAAATATGATGGTGCGTTAGTCAATCCAAATGGCATCACTAGCCACTCACAGAATCCAGATGGTGCTCTAAAAGCAGTCTTCGGCACAATATCCCTAGCCACTCTCAATTGGTGTAATATCGTTGCCAAATCCATTTGGGAAAACACCTTTTCTTCATGAAGTTGGTCAAACAAGTCATCAATTCTTGGTGACAAATACTTGTTCTTCTTGGTCACCTTGTTAAGCTCACGATAATCCACACATAATCGCAATGATCCATCATCCTTGGTTGCAAACACGACTGGTGCACCCCATTTAGATACACTTCTCCAAATGAATCCCTTACTCAAAAGATCGTTCACTTTCACCTCTAACTCTCACTGTTCCTTAGGCGCCATCCTCCTAAGAGGCATAAAAACGGGTCTGGCTCCATCCATTAAATAAATATGGAACTCGATCTCTCGCTGTAGCGGCAACCCTCTGACTTCGTCAAACACATCAAAAAACTCTCGTACGATTGGCACAGATGACAACCCATCCCGTGGAATCACAAGCGAATAAAAAGCTAAGCAGAACTCCACCCTCTGGTATACAACATATCACAATCTTTTGCCCTTCCACATTCACAATTGTTACTACAAGCCTCTCACAATCTACAGTAGCTGCATACTTCTTATGTCAGTCCATACCCAAGATAATCCCAAACCAAGCGAAATTCAAAACAAAACAGTCACACACAAAAGAGCAATCATGACTTAATAAAACTTGACCACGACAAAGCATACAAAGACTAGACAAACCCCCTACTGGGTTAGTCACGACTAATGGTCGATCAACAATCTCATGTTCTAAACCTAACTTGCAAACAAGATCATTACAAATAAAAAAATGTGATGCTCCAGTGTCAAACAAAATGCGAACCGAAACATCTCTGATAGAAAGTGTACCTTGCATAACAACACTCTTCCCCTTCTCCTCAACAGTCGGACCCCTTGAGGAAGATGACACAACATCTAAAGCATACGCTCTCATAACTAGTAATATCAATAGACGGGGCGGGCGTGGGTAGTAGCCCCCCATATCCCACCCCGTTAGGTAATTTTTTACCCTGTGCCCGCCCCATACCCACATGGGCACCCATTAAACGGATTTTAAATAAGTCGCGGGTATTCGTGGATATCCACGGGTATCCATGATAATTTGTTCAATTTATTTTTAACCATCTATTGAAATTATTCAAAAATTCATTCGGTTAAAAAATAAATTAGAACAGGCGTGAACTTTGGCAACGTGTTGCTTGGAGTTGGCACCATATTGATATAAACCAGTAAGGAGAAGTGAAGCAAGAACTTTAGCAGGATGTGTTGAATTTGTTGAAAAGAGAAGAAGGTTTGGAGAGAAGAAAAGACGCATTGCTTGCTGGATTGGAATTCGAAATAATTAATGTGAAATTTGAGAATTTCTAACTAGGTATATATAGGGTTATAATAAACAGCATGCACAATTATTACAAATATCGATAACTGCTTATAAATTGTTCAATAAAAGTATGTGCACAAATACCCAATAGCCCACACCAATGATTTTTGCATCGGAAATAAACCACACTCAATACAGACAAGGGTACCCACAAACACGGATATCTTACTATCTGTACCCGCCCCATTAATTAATGGATATTAAAAAACCCGTTTATTTTACCCATGCGTACCCATTTAGCTATTTGTTTCATGTCCATGATGGATTTTATGCGCGGGTAACCGTGGATACGAATTTTTTTCCATCCCTACTCACAACTTGTTTATCCTTCGGTAGTTCCGAACAATTCTACTTTATATGACCCGACTTATAACAATTAAAGAATTCCTTTTCCACCTTCGCGTTCTTACAATCTCTGGAAAGATGACTCTTCTATTGACGGTCATAGCAGGTAATCTCTCCCTTTGGCTTGTTCTGGCCATTCTTTCCCTGTTATTGCTGGTTTCTCTTACCATTCCACCTTTTCTTATTATTGCCACCTTGTTGTGGTTTTGACTCCTCTTTTCTATTTTCAACAACAGCGTCAACTTTTTGCAGGAACAAGCTTTTCTTCCTTAAAGCCTTCTTGACCAATTTCTTATAAGGATCATCAATATGGTCGATTAGTTGTTTCCCAAGACTCTCATTTAAACCCATAATAAATTTCTAGTTATTTTGATAAGGAGTCTCAATATACAATGATCATACTTCGATAAAGCTTTGAATTTAGTCACATATTCATAAATATGCCTTTCGCTTTGCTTCAACTCAACAAACTTCTTAAAGAGTATCGACTTTTGGACCATAGAAATGAACTTCTCTTCAAACTTAGTTCTAAACTGATCCCAAGTGATTTGATCCTCCGGAGTCTCCAAAGTAATAGAGTTCCACCAGTTTATCGCTCAACCTAGCAGCTGCCTCGATGCAAGCTTCCTCTTAGTTGCATCGTTAATTCCTAAGTCTCCAAAGATTTGAACACAGGTATCTAACCAATTCTGAAATTCAACTGCCAATTCTGTCCCAACAAACGGGTTGCCACCCAGAGAAATGTAATCCTTGCACAACTCAGCGAAATCCACTGCCATAGGTGCCTGCACAAGAACACCACCATCTACTGCCACTTCTGCAGTGGGCATCCTCTTTATGATCGCTGCCATCATGGCCTCGAACATAGCAGGATAATCGGGCATAGTAGTTGTAGCTCCTGACTAGCTACCCTCGCCTCTCCCTCCAGTCACAGGCTCATATTTAGGCGTGTCTCAAAGTTCGTCGACGCATTCTTACTTTGAAACTATAGTCAGTTCACATTAGAAAAAGCCGCATTGGTGTTCAAGCGCTTACTAACCTACTGTACTATATATGTATATAATATAGTAATCATCTAATTAAAATTACAAATACGTCTCTCATACATGTTTACGTTCATGAACTTTAGGTAAAATTGGTTAACCAAAGCTATGATGCCAAATGTGACGATCGCCCTATACCTCTTGCACCTAATTAAGGAAAAATGTGCACTGTATGATGTGCCAGGCTGATACGGGGAGATCACAAGGGTAGAATAACTCGAAATGAACCTGTCATATAACTCACAACGCATAGATCATATATAATATAATAAAATATAGAACATGATATAATAGTGAAGCATAATTGAATAGAAAATCAAATTTCCATAAAACCATAGAATCTCGAGTATAATACATCTCAGTACATGAATCTCTAAATACAATATGCCTCACTACTTCCCTCAGGGTCTCACTAACATCAACATACAACGAAAATAAAAAAGAAATAACTATAGTAGGTGATAATAGTACGCCAACCTCCTGCTCGTCACCGCACAGCGTCAATGGCACCAAACCTGCTACTCAGTCTGCTCATCAACAATATTGATGAACATCCTAAGGTAATAAGAGGGAAATAAAACATTGAGTCAGATTATTGAGTGATAAAATAGCTAATAATAGATACATAGGATAAATATGAGCATAGGCAGATCAACCATCCGATCTTCCCCGCAACCAACACGTTAACACGTGAAAACCACTTGTCACATGTCAATTCAAAAATAGGACAGGAAAACCCCAACCCGCTTTTCTTCGACAACCTACGATGATAGCCTACCTAGAGAAAAACAGAGAAGAAGACACACAATTAACCATATCATCCATAGCATCCAATATCCTAATTATCACCGACTACAAACCTTAAATCCATCGATAATTAAACATGCTTTCGACAATCAAAAGGGAAAATGGAGAAACCCTGATTCTAGCTAAACTACTATATCTCATCATGACTCGTATGTTTGTCTTCTTCCATTCTTGAAAACTAGGCCCGTCATGACTGTCCTGGGTATAGGATCTCTTGAATCTGATCTTAACGGGCGTCCCCATAATACCCCTACCGACGATCCCTTGGCACATCAAATATGTTAAGCCTTTCATCTAGATGACTTAATTCATTATCGGACCATTCTATTATCATCCATGATTGACTCTCATCCTGTCAAACAGTCATCGTACAGGATCGTATATCGAATCACAACCAGTATCACATCAATCTGGCTTTGACCACTCCATTGGGAGTTCACAATCAGAGCACCATCGATCTTTGAGTTGCACATCATCCATAGAAAGCCCATTTCCAACTAAACACCACCAGAAACCTTAGGAAATCACAACGATTCACCTCATAAAACCTCACTGCCGGGCCATTATCCCTGATGACTCGGTGTCGACCTATCATGGGTCGGTGTTGACCCATCCACTTAGCCAATTTTGGCTAAATGGCTGGCCTTATCCATCTCTACCTCGAGAGCTTCTTACCTGTCCATTTTCCCGTTGATTCGACACTACTATAGAAGCTTCTTCCAGTCCTTTCTTATCTCGAGTAATCAGCCTTTGACCAATCTCAAATCGACTGCGAATGTTATGAAACTTTCTCGGTAGCCTCAACTCACCAACGTGAAGCCATACACCAAAAATTGTCACCATCCGACCGTTCCCAATGGGTCAATGACAACCTATTATGGGTCGGTGCCGATTCATGCACTTAACTTATGTAGGCATGAAAATTTCCATACCCCTGCCTCCCCATCTTCCAAAGCGCCTCCGCCAAGTTCCATCTGATTCCGATCATCTGAACCTCGGATTTGCTCTGTTCTTCAATCCTAAGATCCAAGACAAACATTCTAACAACTCAAGCAACACAATATTTTCAATCAAAACAAACATTAATCTATATAACAATGATCATACAAACATAAACAAATTCCAATTAAAACATGAGCATATCACAATTATGACATTTAGCATGATTTGGATCTTAACATATGCATAAACATGATTAATCTGACATGTATCCAGCTAATATAATCAAACTAGGTTTTTCTAGGGTTTCTAAATCAGAATTAAACATATATGCTCGGGTGTAAGGTGATTATAACATGTAACATATGAATATAATCCTAATTTACCCATACAATTCGTAGTTTCCGTGTGAGGGATATTTATCGCTCACCTGTTCCTTGATTTTATGTAAATTCAATGAGATCAGATCTAGACAATGCTGAAACCCCTTGAATTCGATGCAATCTGATGTGGTCTAACTTCCCCTAATGATGATCTATTTTCTAGATGCAATTACTACGAATATGAATGAAGAAGATGGAAAATCAGGGTTTCAGGTTGAACTGGAAAATCACAGATGCGCAACTTGAAGTTTAGAATGAAGAGAGTAACACTAGTTCTCTCCCCAAGTTCCCTTATTTATATCTGCAAGTCATAGGTCCATTGGGCTTGGCTGATTAGCCCATTAGCTGTTGACCAGTCTGCCTAAACAGTAGTTGAAACTTAAAAAAGTGATTCCTCCCGAATCGCTGAACCAAATCCTTCATGTGACCACTCTATGGAATTGTAAACAACTATTCCGATCCAATGAAACCAATCTCAACTCCTGATTCAATCCCTATCAAAAGTTATGGCCCAAACAATAAACTCAAGGGAAAAATGATCATACTTGAATTCGCTAAAATTCATGGATATGTTTCACATCTCCATGAACAACATACCAAAATAGGAGAATGATCCGACCACTACAGAATAAAGTATAATTATTTTACAATCGATCGACATGTAAAAATTCCGGTCAATTACAATGAAGGTCTAGATCCTCTAGGGAAAGAGAAACCCAATTATGTGCTATCACTAAACAACTTTAGCTCATTCCTTCAAAATTAATGCCTCTAAATCTATAAAGCAAACTCTATCGCCACCAACTCCGAATCAGCAGTCGAATACTCCTTGTGAGGCTTCGCTCGTCGACCAGGAATGTCACGACCTCCATTTCAGAATTAAGTATTTGCCTACCAGAGCAAAAAAAACAAGTGAGTGTTATCGACTACATATTCTCTCAAGAAATAGGTAATACTGATACACTCGCCAACTTCAAGATCCCCTTAGGTCAATCTTTGAACTCCAACTTTCATGACCCCCGTAGGAAATATAATGGCATCCTACTTAAGGTAACGCGACCCAAGCACCTCACTTCCCTTATCTTGAAATAATATCCCAAAACTAAACTATCCGTTGGTGCTTTCTCGACACGAATCCACAACATCGTCCATGCCGTGCGCTTTTCTCTCATCAATGGGAAAAAAGAATACTATTGTTTAGCACAAGCATAACTCCATGATGTGATATCTTGGACGAGAGTCTAAGAAGTCAACTAAATAGGCTGACTAGCTAGTCAACTCGAATGTCCTAACCAACCCATGAAAGTCAAAGCAGCATATAAGACGTTGTAATCGACACATTTCGCCCAACTGCTCTTCGTTGACCAAATTCATCCAAAAATCTCTATTGAGAGAACATCCTGACACTACAGAGCCGATCTAACAAGCTACCAAGATCTGCTTGTCTCATACTCTATAGGTACCATATGCGCTAGGGTGCGAATACTGGTTTGACATATAAAACCATATCTACATGAAAATTAACTCTAATATGGTGGAAATCTAGCTACCTTCAGCTAATTTTAAACAACACTCAATATAATTGAACGATCTGTCTCTGCTATGAATGTTACCGATGCTTCCCACTCGGATATTCTTCTTTGAATCCTAAATAATTGTTCATTTGCACCCCGAGCTCCTCCTCTGATCTTTGAGTGTTTTCCTTCTTAAAGGAATAACTATAGGTCTGGCATACTTTATTAGGTCAATATGGAACTAAATCTCTCTAGTGACTGACACCGTCAACAATCCAGCGTCTGGAATTTCTAGCTGTTGTAAATAACTGTCCATCACCTCCTCATTTGGTGGATATCCTACCACTACTCCCTCACCATCATCTATCCCTATCGTAGTGGGCATCCTCTCGAAATCTACTATTATACCGTACTTACTTAACCAGCCCATCCTCAGTGTAATACCAACCCAACAAGTTAACTTCTAGAGTCTAATACTAAGTTAATTAATCCTAAAGAGACCAAGTGGCGAACAACAATCAACAAGCAACCATAATTTGATGATATTAAGTTATGATGAATCATGTATACTGCATAGTAAAGACACCCATGATGTAACACTCCTATCTTGAGGCCCGAAATTAAACGTTATGGATGCTACAATCATCCACCGTGTTAATCCCTAGTGACCAAACATGGGATGTTACACACGTAGTCCAACTAAACCCTCAACACGGAAAGTCAAAATCAAGACAGGACAAATCAAATCTTCTTAAGTCCCAATCTCGTGACATCAATCAAACTACTAGATCAAATGGAACGCTAAAACCTTGACATCAAAATAAAAACATATGCAAATACCATTGGTGAAAAACATACTTCATGTAGTAATATCATTCTCTTCCTCTTTCATGTAGGCATATGCTTCTGCGATTGGTTCATAAGATATGACAACTCTCAACTGGGTACAAGTTCGAACATCTTGTGCCCCTTCAACCAACTTCTCCAAGCCTTCATCCTCTATCTGTATAAAATCAACTTCTTCCCTTGTCGATCGCCTAACCCAGCTATAAACTTCCATCCTTCTTGTATGGAGTAATAACGGGGGAAAAGTAAACCATACTTCGACACTATATCGAGTTATGCCACATACCCCGACACAAACCATATCATCCTACTCAAATCAGTTAACTCCTCAACCAATTAAGATTCAACCTTGGAGCTTTTTTGAGATAAACTCCTATCCCACTTCACCATCTAACTTCTAGTCAACAAAGAACTACTTGTAAGAAAGCAAACCAATCCTACACCATCTTAGTTGATTCTGTTACTAAGAATGGTTTTCCTCCTAGAGACCTGAGTTTCTACACAACTTGGCTTAGTTGACTCATTGCACTTGAGCAACAAAACAACTAGGGAAATCGAAACATCTTAAATAATGGTTATACTACCATTGAGAACATATTGTGTGAATCAAGGCTAGTGGTCCTCGACTCTGTTCAATTCCCTATACGAGAGATGGAGTAATTAGTAGGATTTCTCATTTGCTAGATCATCTCAGAAAAGGGGTCAAAACGATTAACCATTCAAAAAGAAACCATTCCAATAGCACTCGTGTGCAAAATAACCTACATAAACTACTAATATATAATTTTGAAAACAAAAATATATATAAATATGTATTGTCTCGTATATATCAACTCTTGATTTGATACTGCTTCGGTTAAACAACGCATCCTACGCTCCAATACCACTTGTGATGACCGACATAAACCACTAGTGCCTATATGACATAATAGTAAGATGTGCATGCACTCAATCAACGCATGACCATTGCCAAGGGAAAGAAATTGGAAAAGAAATGAAATAGACAAGAAGAGAACAAAAAAAGGGAAGAAACGCCAAACACAAAACCTATCATATATCTCACAGCACACCAAATAAAATATAATATGAATCATACGTATAAGATAGGCGGGACAGTGATAACTATATAACCCACATGTTAGAGTATACTAGCTCATGCAGTCGCATACTAATAGAGTTTATGCTAGAGATAAATTAACTCATTGGCAAACTTTCTTTGAATAAATAGTCAATACCGTCATGGCTACACAATATTGCACAACGGAATAAATATTAATACAAATATAATATAAGGTGCCACCTCTGTTAATCCATCTGTCCAGCTCCAGATAATGCTCACACCTACTACCTAGCCTATTCATCAAGGTGTTTGATGAGTATTGTAACAATCTGCCCAGAATGAGCCTAAATTTCGACCTAGAAAAGGCTCATCGGAACTTAGAGCCATTTTAAACGGATCATTGGTTCCTATAAGGATATAATATATATGTATCACAGAGCACTATAAAAGATAATTAGTATCTCATACAGTGAAAGGGATAAAATATAATAACATAAAATAGATGTACCATTTAATTCAAAACCACAATTTCAGAATACAATAAGTCTCAAAGGTACAAGGTACATCAATTATTCATTATCCTAATTACATAACAGCAGTAATAATAAAGTTACTGCCAATATAACTAAGTCTTCGAGAGGCTCCTCCTCCAAGCAATCGTCCCTCATCCCCAGTCAACAGTCTCACTTACTAACCTGTTAATGTTAAGAGGAGGGAGGTCAGAACATAAAATTTCGGTGAATGAAATACACATGAGTTTAGGAATAATTATTCGCTAAAATTTGGCAGCATAAACTTTTCATGTTATGTCTATGTAACAAGCTTACACACAATCAACAATATAAGGCGGACATCCTAACAGACACTTAAGGCATATATGTGAACCTAGGGCAGACGTGCTTATAGTCACTTAATACCCACAAAATTAATTTAAGGACGGACATACTTACGATCACTTAATACCGCACAAGGCAGATTATTCCTAGTCACTTAAGGCCATTTATTTCTTTATTATGGGTGGACATCCCTGCAGTCATGTAATACCCTTTGGCGGACCCCTTAACCACTTAAGACCTCATCTCTAACGTCAACATCATAATGTATATACTCTCTTTGTAGGTCGAAAAAAAGTAACGGCCACCTACAACCAAACAAAGGTCAGGAATTCACTTTAAGAGAACCCTCTAGGGGGACCCTCTTGTTACTATCTAGTTGTCCCTATGGGTGAACTCCTAACTACTTAATACTTCCCTTAGACGGCGGTTCCTTTTTGGCCATACACACACACACACTGTCCCTAAGTCAGCCCTCACTAACCCCTAGATAATAAGCAGACATTGCTTGGAGAACTACCTTACTCACGTCATCATCTAATAAGACCATTTAATACCTTTATAGGAGAAAGGAGGACCCAACAACCATTTAAATTCTCGAAGGGCGGGTTCTATGACTTGGTTCCTGAACCAAGGAGTGAACCTTAGGAATGGAAGTATTCCTAACCACTTAATATCCAATAAGAGAAAGGTCAGCCACTTAATCCCTTTTTCCTAAGGCAGGCCTACTTCACACATAATATACTCAAATTAGATCGTCCACTTGTAGACGCTGGATTTGTCGGGCGGTTCCGGGCAGGCTGCTCTTACAAGTTGGGCCTAGCCTCGTATCATAGTGTATTAAATATAATGGCTTATGGCACTTAGACCTTTCACATTAACTAGGCTAGCTTGTAGATGCTGGATATGTCAGTCGGTTCTGGACGCATTTCTACCACAAGTAACGGTTAACCTCGTGTCTATGTGTCATTAATATATCTAAGGTCATTAATACACACAAACATACATATTTATATGGGGATATTTAAATTCAAATTCCTAATTTAACTATATTTATTTACGCAATAAGTATGCATAATTATTATGTTGTTTACGTTGTATATATATGTATGTATGTATGTATGTATACAAACGTAAATTAAGAGAACGTAATTAGTGTCCTAGCCATGTTTTGAAAATGTCAATCTCTAATTCAAATTAAAGGTGTACAAGTTATTATTTCCCATATTTTATTCAATCAAGGTATAAATGTACATTTTAGCATGTAACAATCCAAAAATGGGAAAAATAGCAATAACAATACAAAACTTGCAAACTAGTTTTGACTTGATTATCAAATTAATAAAAGATAAATTATGTGCATATACCCAATATATATATATATATATATATATATATATATATATATATAACGTTCCTATTTAGTAACAGATTCACTTTTTATGTATGTTACATACAAAACCTTAATATTTGAATATCTTGTAAATAATACGTTCAAATACCCTATTTTTAAAGAAATAAAGATTTAAACCTATTGGATTTACAATTCCATCCAAATCTTAACCTTTTGTACAAAACCATACATATGAAATAGCACAAAATGATGAATCAGACAAAATAAAGAAAATTATACAACACAATCAAACTTCTCTTTTATTAATCCAATAATCCCAAAACCACAAACATACATAAGCTGACAATTTCATCGCAAAACATAAAAAAATGGAAGGTTTGAGGAGTCTTAATGTTTTGTCCTTCTCGTATGAACTCAAACCATTCTAGGCACAATAATCCAAGTCTTAAAGTAACAAATTATAGGAAAATAGCAAATTAGATGGATTCTACTCACAGTGCTATTAGGAACAACAGTAACAAGATTCAATAGAACAAGATTTGGATTTGGCCTTCGAGAACAAACGTGCTCCAACCTTTCAAATACATACATATACATATATATAAGAATTACATATTAGAATCTTATATAATATATATATATATATATATATGAATCTAAATTCTACAATAATCCTAAATCTATGTTAGAATAGGACAAAGAAGATATAATAGATTAGGGAAACTGAAGAAAACCTAAACCCTTTTCTTTTCTAGAATTAGAGACAGAAGAAATGCAGCATGAAGACGCGTAGAAGAATGATTGTTGGGTTTGGAGTGATTGTTTGAGGGTGTATTAATAGTTGACATTGTGTACATGAACCGTTAGATTTAATAGATTAAATATATACAGTCCATTCGATATAAATTCTAAATAAGTCCTCATATAAAACCCTCATTAGACTCCGCTATAAGAGGGCGGTCGATCGCTTCTACAGGCAGGCCCGACCCTGGGCATAGGCGGGCCAGGCAGCCGCCTAGGGCCTCTGTAACACCCCGTAATTCTGTTAATATTAATATCCACAAATTAAAGAATAACTAATCTCAGACGTGAGAATTGTGGGAAACGGGTTGCGCCATTGTGTTCGTCTCGGAATTCTGGTCGAAATAGAGTCCGAGTTTGCATGAATTGGACTTCGTATGAAGAAGTTATGACCATCGGAAGTTTCAGAAAATTCAAAACAGATTCAGAAAATTTAAATTTCGAAAAGTTCAGCCCAAACAGGCTGGGCGGGAAAAATTCCCGCCCGGACCAGGTCGACCTGGGGGTCGACCTGCACACCAGGTCGACATGGGTGTCGACCTGGGGGTCGACCTGCCCACCAGGTCGACATGGGTGTCGACCCTAGGGTCGACCTGGGGGTCGACCTCCCTGGTCGAGCCCAGGCGACCTGGGTGCACCTGAATGGGTTTTTGGGCTGGGTTTTGGGGGCTGTGACGAAATCTGACGGCTCTAATCTTTCCTAGGGTTTATCTAAAGGCCTAAAACAACTAACTACACCTATAAATACACCCTAAGACCTAGCCTCCTCTACACACAATTCTATTCTGCTTCTTCTCTGCCTCTGTTCTAAATAAAAATAAAAATGGCGTCGCTACTCTGCTGGAATCAAAACTAGAAGCTAATCAACATCAACCTAAGCAACTCAATTCAAATTAGAGATTAAAGCTTCTGCAACAATTCTGCAAAAACTAAAGTTCTTTCTTTAATCCAACCAAGGCAAGTACAGTTATTCTCCGCTATAAACGTTAATTCTGATTGTGACATGAATTATAAATCTGAATCTGAGGTTATATCTGTTCTGTTCTGTTTGGATCTATCTTATTTTGTATCTCTTTCCTCTTTCTGTTTTATAGCCAGGCTACCACGAGCCTGAGCCAATCTCATAAGAGATTAACCTACGCTAAATTGTTTGGGACAGTAAAATGAATGATGCATAAATTGGGCATGACCAACAGGTGACTGATTCGAGGAAAGAACATGGATTGTAGTTAGAACATAAATTTGAGACATATGACTGGACATGTTGTATTTATAACATAAATGGGTATTGAACATATGATTTGTGATAAAAAGAATATGGCTTAGGTATAAAGATTTACATGAGAGTAGGGTATCTATTAATGTAAATAAACAACTAAGTAAGGGATCTTTGGAATATATGACATGCATAGTAGTCGATAACTATATTTGGTATAATTTATATATGGATCTTCTGTACTATGCAAGTTTAATAAAAATTGAAACATATGATATATGGTAAATTATGACCATAATCTATGCTATGTAAATGAAATGCAAACATGGGGTATATGATTATATTGTGCATCACGACTATTAATTATGCATGTGAACTTAGGCAAGATTTATAATTAGGCAAGATATATTTGTGAAACTTTAAGAAATGAGTAAATCTGTTATATTTGCCTAATTTGTTAGTTTAGTTACATTGCCTAATCTGCTAGTTCTGTTATATTGCTTAATCTGCTAGTTCTGCTCTACTACCTAGTCTGCTAGATTTGTTCATCTGCCAAATCTGTCATCTGCTAAGTCTGTTGAAAATGCTAAATCTGCTAGTTTGCTTAATCTGCTAAGTCGCCTAGTCTGAGAAATCTGTTATCTGCTATATCTGTTGAGTTGATATAATTAGTCCGCTATTGACATAATCTGAATTGGCTATAGTTATGAATAATTGACATGTATATTAGGCATGGGTATAAATGGGAAATCATTAATTAATTGGCCGCAAAGATAAACATGGATAACTCGAGGTTATAATGAGTTTGCGGCGTAATTCTGCCCGGAACCGCCCGGCATATTCCAGTGGTCGCAAACAATAGGTTCTAATGTGAGAAGTTAGTCATAACGTGCTTGAAAACCCGAGGTTAGACTCAGTTTGCGACAGAAACCTGCCCGGAACCAACCGGCCTAACCAGTAGCCGCAAACTGTCAGTCTAATGTGAGAGGTTTTGGGCATTAATATTTAATTAATGAAAATCTGAAATAAATATGATGTCTAAAACGTGTTGGTTGGGTAAGGATAAACCAATTGGACCAATGAATCTGATAAACCCGTTTTGTGAATCCGTAGGCCCAATACAAAGTTAGATAATCTGTAACCGGTTAATCCGTAAGTCTGTAACCAGTTAGTCTGTAAGCCTGTTAATCCGAACATCTGATCCGTTAGTCTGAAAACCGGTTAACTTGTTTGTCTGATCTATGAACTAGTTGATCTAAACTCTGTATGTCTGAACTTCTAAACAAGTTAATCTGAAATCTGTTAGTCTGGGGACACAAGGTTAGGAGGGGAATTACTTGTGTCATCTGTTGTTTGGGACCCATATTAGTCAGTAACCCTTTCTGGTATCAAAACTTTGACCCAACAGTAGGTAGGGTCCGGGCACGCTTACTGAACTAATTATAAGCGGTTCATTCTGATAATGGCGAGGGGTGTTGATGGTGCGTTCCAACCGGGTCATGTGCGTGCATGGATCCCGGTCTGCCTCTGAGGATGTAAGACGCTGTGACATCTGTAAATAGGTCTGTGCCAATTGGTTGTCACTTTAGGGAGTGATACACCCTACTGTGGGGCCGACACAGGATATTTATGTATTAGGGAGCCGATCGCTTGGGGTAGGGTTTTAGGGTACACTTAGTTCTGTCTGTTTCTGTTGGTACCGTCTGTTTCTGTTGGGTGGTAACACCTGTCCGTTTCTGCGTGGTACCGTTTGTTCGGGTGGTAAAGGCCCGTTACTAGTGTACACCTAATTCTACATTCTGTTTTCATAGGGATTAATCTGTTTCTGCTTCTGTCTATTTCTGATCGGGTAGTAAAGGCCCATTATTAGCATTCTGTTTCTGTTAAATTATTCTGTACCCGTTCCTGTTTCAGTTTAGACATTAGGGTGACACCTAATTCTGTTATACTAGTATTAGTGCAGAGAAGTGTAAAGCAATAGTTTATGTCATTCTGTTCTTCTGTTATATCTGCTACACCTGTTACAGTTATCTCTCATCCAGTTTTATGTTCATGTCATATTATTATTATCTGTTCATATGCTGAAAGTCATTGGACTTGCCAGACTTTTTGTCTGACCCTTGTTGTTTCGCCTCCTTTCTTCCGTTTCCCCCCAGGTTATCCAAGGAGGGAATACTTTAGCTTGATCCGGATTTCTCTTTGCTTGAAGTGCTTAAAGTATGGCTTGACTCTGTATAGCTTCCGTTCTATGGGGATTATGATTTTAAACCAGGCATTTTGAAGGCTTTTGTACAAGAGTAATATTTTGTACTTGAATTCTGAGATTTGAAAGGATGTAACCATATTGATTTCTGTTTTCCGCTGTAATAAAGTTAAAAAATTTCAAGTACTGTTTTATCTGTCTTGTAAGTTTCCGTTCTGTTTACTAAAATGCTCCACCAAAGTTAAGGCATTCCCTTTGTGAGTGACCTTAACGGAGGTGGGGTGTTTCACTTGGTATCAAAGATGAAAGTTACCAGATTTAATAAAAAGTTTTGAAAACTATTTTCAAAAAGGTTTTGAAAGGAAGTATTTTCAAAAATATAGCTTATTTTGAAAAACATAATCCCCAAGAGCCATATATCTTTCTTTCAGTCCTTTTTGTATTGAACCTTTCCTTTTTCGTTTCAGCATGTCTGAAGCATCTGAGATACCAGAGGGTGTTCATGTACCCGGTTGGTTTCG
The DNA here is from genome assembly GCA_030737875.1 of Allium sativum. Classification (NCBI taxonomy): domain Eukaryota; kingdom Viridiplantae; phylum Streptophyta; class Magnoliopsida; order Asparagales; family Amaryllidaceae; genus Allium; species Allium sativum. Next base: position 33,246,053 of record CM060923.1, read on the forward strand.
TCAATATCTTGAGGCTAGGACCGCCGCTGTAGGTCCAGCAAATGATCCCCCTCCCCCATCCCCTCCTCGTGCAATTGCTTTCTCAAAGATCTGTAGAGATTTTAGGGCCATGGGTGGGAAGGATTTCAAAGGAACTGAATCATTCGTAGAAGCGAGGAATTGGCTCAAAGAAACTGAGGATCTATCCGTTATCTTCGAGGTGGATGATAGGCAGAAGGTACAGTTGGCGGTATGGCTGCTCAAAGAGGAAGCTTCCTACTGGTGGGAAGTCACTAACGCCGAGAGGCTGGTTGAGACATGGATGGATTTCAGAACAAGGTTTGAGACAAAATTTCTCTCGCAAGCTGAACGGAGTTTACAACTGGAAAAGTTCTTATCTCTTAAGCAAGGAAGTATGACGGTCAAGGAATACGTCAACCAGTTCAACCAACTAGCTAGGTTCGGATTGGATTTAGTCAACACTCAGCATAAAAAGGCTCTCCGCTTTGTTAAAGTATTGAACGAGCCACTGCACAACCTAGCCATGACCCATGTACCCATGGGAGCGACTTACGAGAAATTGGTGGACATGGCACTACTGCACGAGGAAGACAAGGGCCCGAAAGAGACAAAGAAGGAAGAACCACAGAATAAGAAAGCGGGGCCCAAAAAGGAAACACAAAAGAAGGATGAAAAGACTGAAGATAAGAAGGGGAAAAAGTGCTTTACTTGTGGGAGCTCGACTCATCTGAACAAGGATTGCAGAAAAAGGAAAGGCACTTGCTTCAACTGTGGAGAGATGGGACACTTCACTAGGGACTGCCCGAAGAGACGAGGGCAAGGAGGGCAAGCAAACACTCGCGAGGCTAGTGGCTAGGATAGAAATAGGAAAATTTCTATAGTAGGTTTAATTTCTTTATCTGGTTATGGAGTTAAGACTTTTCTGATTCTGGTATTTTGATTTTGTAATCGATACTCTGCACTTTAATACTAGTATTATTTCTGAATTCCGCTGTAGACTCAGACCCATAAGGGTTATGGCTCATCTGTTTGAGATTGGGGTTTGAGGGATATTTGTGTTAGACGTCAAGTATGACGCATACATTCTGAGTTTTTGTGGGATATGATTTTTATCATGCTTAGCTTCCTAAGAATCATTAGGGAACCTGATCTGTACCAGTAGTCTGTAAATCTTTGAATAATTCTGCTTTCCAGTTTTGACATTGGCTAAAGGAGGTGATCCTCTGGGTGTCAATCTGATGTTGATTTCGGTCTTCGGGGTGTATACTTAGGGGAATTATTTTCTCAACCAATGTCTAATGGGAACCAAGTCTTTGACTTATCTGTACTCGCTTCCATCATTCGACTGTATCCTATCGATCGAATCTTCGAACTTTAGGTAGAAACTAATGGGTGTAAACATGTGTTTGAGACATGTTATGTTTGATGGTTGCAAGTGGATGCAAGTGGTTGCTAGTGGTTGCCCGTGGATGCATATACACACACTAGGCACTAGATCGGCTCGAAAACACTCTCATACTGCATATGGATGTGTGAGCATTTTCAATTTTTGTGGATGCAAAATGATTGACTCAGCACATGGATGTTGCATATGACTGAATGGTTGTGCACTCATATAGAAATATGTATCGAGTAGGAAAATTGCATACATGTTGGACTCATGGCACTGGCATAATTCGCATTAAGGAGGTCAACTGAATCAGTGGACCACCTGATCTTTGCATTAGACAAGGAACATATACACACACTTCTTGCATATGTTCATACAGCATTAGAAATCTCTTAAGGACAATGAATTCCTGTGATTGGTGGTTGAGTAGATGGTTGTTTGGATGATTAGGATATACATTCTTCTTGACTTGAAGATTTCGGGGACGAAATCCTTTAAGGAGGGGAGAATGTAACACCCCATAATTCTGTTAATATTAATATCCACAAATTAAAGAATAACTAATCTCAGACGTGAGAATTGTGGGAAACAGGTTGCGCCATTGTGTTCGTCTCGGAATTCTGGTCGAAATAGAGTCCGAGTTTGCATGAATTGGTCTTCGTATGAAGAAGTTATGGCCATCGGAAGTTTCAGAAAATTCAAAACAGATTCAGAAAATTTAAATTTCGAAAAGTTCAGCCCAAACAGGCTGGGCGGGAAAAATTCCCGCCCGGACCAGGTCGACCTGGGGGTCGACCTGCCCACCAGGTCGACATGGGTGTCGACCCTAGGGTCGACCTGGGGGTCGACCTCCCTGGTCGAGCCCAGGCGACCTGGGTGCACCTGAATGGGTTTTTGGGCTGGGTTTTGGGGGCTGTGACGAAATCTGACGGCTCTAATCTATCCTAGGGTTTATCTAAAGGCCTAAAACAACTAACTACACCTATAAATACACCCTAAGACCTAGCCTCCTCTACACACAATTCTATTCTGCTTCTTCTCTGCCTCTGTTCTAAATAAAAATAAAAATGGCGTCGCTACTCTGCTGGAATCAAAACTAGAAGCTAATCAACATCAACCTAAGCAACTCAATTCAAATTAGAGATTAAAGCTTCTGCAACAATTCTGCAAAAACTAAAGTTCTTTCTTTAATCTAACCAAGGCAAGTACAGTTATTCTCCGCTATAAACGTTAATTCTGATTGTGACATGAATTATAAATCTGAATCTGAGGTTATATCTGTTCTGTTCTGTTTGGATCTATCTTATTTTGTATTTCTTTCCTCTTTCTGTTTTATAGCCAGGCTACCACGAGCCTGAGCCAATCTCATAAGAGATTAACCTACGCTAAATTGTTTGGGACAGTAAAATGAATGATGCATAAATTGGGCATGACCAACAGGTGACTGATTCGAGGAAAGAACATGGATTGTAGTTAGAACATAAATTTGAGACATATGACTGGACATGTTGTATTTATAACATAAATGGGTATTGAACATATGATTTGTGATAAAAAGAATATGGCTTAGGTATAAAGATTTACACGAGAGTAGGGTATCTATTAATGTAAATAAACAACTAAGTAAGGGATCTTTGGAATATATGACATGCATAGTAGTCGATAACTATATTTGGTATAATTTATATATGGATCTTCTGTACTATGCAAGTTTAGTAAAAATTGAAAATATGATATATGGTAAATTATGACCATAATCTATGCTATGTAAATGTAATGCAAACATGGGGTATATGATTATATTGTGCATCACGACTATTAATTATGCATGTGAACTTAGGCAAGATTTATAATTAGGCAAGATATATTTGTGAAACTTTAAGAAATGAGTAAATCTGTTATATTTGCCTAATTTGTTAGTTTTGTTACATTACCTAATCTGCTAGTTCTGTTATATTGCTTAATCTGCTAGTTCTGCTCTACTACCTAGTCTGCTAGATTTGTTCATCTGCCAAATCTGTCATCTGCTAAGTCTGTTGAAAATGCTAAATCTGCTAGTTTGCTTAATCTGCTAAGTCGCCTAGTCTGAGAAATCTGTTATCTGCTATATCTGTTGAGTTGATATAATTAGTCCGCTATTGACATAATCTGAATTGGCTATAGTTATGAATAATTGACATGTATATTAGGCATGGGTATAAATGGGAAATCATTAATTAATTGGCCGCAAAGATAAACATGGCTAACTCGAGGTTAGAATGAGTTTGCGGCGTAATTGTGCCCGGAACCGCCCGGCATATTCCAGTGGTCGCAAACAATATGTTCTAATGTGAGAAGTTAGTCATAACGTGCTTGAAAACCCGAGGTTAGACTCAGTGTGCGACAGAAACCTGCCCAGAACCAACCGGCCTAACCAGTAGCCGCAAACTGTCAGTCTAATGTGAGAGGTTTTGGGCATTAATATTTAATTAATGAAAATCTGAAATAAATATGATGTCTAAAACGTGTTGGGTGGGTAAGGTTAAACCAATTGGACCAATGAATCTGATAAACCCGTTTCGTGAATCCGTAGGCCCAATACAAAGTTAGATAATCTGTAACCGGTTAATCCGTAAGTCTGTAACCAGTTAATCTGTAAGCCTGTTAATCCGAACATCTGATCCGTTAGTCTGAAAACCGATTAACTTGTTTGTCTGATCTATGAACTAGTTGATCTAAACTCTGTATGTCTGAACTTCTAAACAAGTTAATCTGAAATCTGTTAGTCTGAGGACACAAGGTTAGGAGGGGAATTACTTGTGTCATCTGTTGTTTGGGACCCATATTAGTCAGTAACCCTTTCTGGTATCAAAAATTTGACCCAACAGTAGGTAGGGTCCGGGCACGCTTACTGAACTAATTATAAGCGGTTCATTCTGATAATGGCGAGGGGTGTTGATGGTGCGTTCCAACCAGGTCATGTGCGTGCATGGATCCCGGTCTGCCTCTGAGGATGTAAGACGCCGTGACATCTGTAAATAGGTCTGTGCCAATTGGTTGTCACTTTAGGGAGTGATACACCCTACTGTGGGGCCGACACAGGATATTTATGTATTAGGGAGCCGATCGCTTGGGGTAGGGTTTTAGGGTACACTTAGTTCTTTCTGTTTCTGTTAGTACCGTCTGTTTCTGTTGGGTGGTAACACCTGTCTGTTTCTGCGTGGTACCGTCTGTTCGGGTGGTAAAGGCCCGTTACTAGTGTACACCTAATTCTACATTCTGTTTCCGTAGGGATTAATCTGTTTTTGCTTCTGTCTGTTTCTGATCGGGTAGTAAAGGCCCATTATTAGCATTCTGTTTCTGTTAAATTATTCTGTACCCGTTCCTGATTCAGTTTAGACATTAGGGTGACACCTAATTCTGTTATACTAGTATTAGTGCAGAGAAGTGTAAAGCAATAGTTTATGTCATTCTGTTCTTCTGTTATATCTGCTACACCTGTCACAGTTATCTCTCATCCAGTTTTATGTTCATGTCATATTATTATTATCTGTTCATATGCTGAAAGTCACTGGACTTGCCAGACTTTTTGTCTGACCCTTGTTGTTTCGCCTCCTTTCTTCCGTTTCCCCCCCAGGTTATCCAAGGAGGGAATACTTTAGCTTGATCTGGATTTCTCTTTGCTTGAAGTGCTTAAAGTATGGCTTGGCTCTGTATAGCTTCCGTTCTATGGGGATTATGATTTTAAACCATGCATTTTGAAGGCTTTTGTACAAGACTGATATTTTGTACTTGAATTCTGAGATTTGAAAGGATGTAACCATATTGATTTCTGTTTTCCGCTGTAATAAAGTTAAAAATTTTCAAGTACTGTTTTATCTATCTTGTAAGTTTCCGTTCTGTTTACTAAAATGCTCCACCAAAGTTAAGGCATTCCCTTTGTGAGTGACCTTAACGGAGGTGGGGTGTTTCAGCCTCCGACCGAGGAGGAGGAGGGTGGAGGATGTGGAGGGCGTCTAATATACAAATTTTTAATTAAAATGGGTAATTCCTTTCTAGACGTGAAGTATTCTTGGTTGAGTGGGAGCCGCTCTTCTTTCTGAATCAGGTGGCCTGAGTTCAATTCCTGGTAGCTTCATTGCTCCTAGGCTCTTGTAATTTCCCTCAGTAACACTTTCCTTTTGTTTTGCTATTTTCCACACAAAACTTAGGCCTCGTTGATTTTCTGCCTAGGGCCACATTATGTTCATGGCCGACTATTTCTACAGGAGGCAAGTCGATCGGGGAGGTCGACACCCATCCTAGAGAGGCGATAGACCCTCTTCTGGGGTATAGCCAAGGAGAAATTATCTCCTAAACGTTACTTTTTGTTCGTTCATTGGTTGATTTAGTTTATTTCTTACATTATATTTATTATTCTTGTCCCCTACTTTGTATAAATATACACAAACAAGTTTGAGTTCAAAAGGAATATTCTTTTCATACTTATCCAAATTAATATATTCCGGGTTTGTATATTTATTTATTTATTTGAAATTCAAGCTTTGTACGTTAATATATACACACAACTTAATTTATTAATATCTTTTGCATACAGACTCCGTTTTCAGAAAATAAAATATGAAAATAGGATCATAATCTCGCCACGAACGCAACTATGATACTTTTGTGGTCTAATTCCTAATTTTCCAAAATTCCACTTTCAGCCCATTAAATTATTATTGATTATGATTTTTTATTTTAAGTAAAATTAACGTAAACATATTTTTATGAGGTGTTACAAAGTGCCGAAGATAATAAGAAGGAATGTACAATCTTGGGTCAGACCACAATCTGATGTGACTGATAAACAATCTCAAAATATTGTAATAGTCGTAATAGTGAATGGAACAAAAGTATTGGAATCCGTACTGACATGTCCCTATATCCACAGAGTTGGCACACGAAATAATATATTGCTACGTAATAATAATTTTAGGTATACCCTTCATCATAATACTAGGGTATCTAAATGCCTGCATTAACGCAACTTACGTCTAGTGACATTCCTAAGAGTGATAAATGACTAAGCAAGCATAACATACATCATTCATCATCATATTCAATCACTCAATGCGTTGTACATATAATATGTTTGGTCCTATGGTAGCTATAAGATGAAACATTCTAAATCTGACCAACAACCTACTGTTTGCGAACAAATTATACAATTGTAAAATTCGTTCGTCTTTCCTAAACAACAAGGATCATTGTAGAGGGTGTCGAACTCTGGGACCAAATTATTTTATTAATAAATCCAATCAAGTTATCCCTAACTTTTGATTGGTTGAAAACAAAGAAAATAGCAGAAATTAAATAAAAGAGAGTTTTAACAATAAGTGAAAGCAATTAGGGGATAATGACATAGATCAGATTCATAATCATCAATAGCCAAAAGATTAACCAGATCTAATACATGTTTCTGTCACAAACATGAATCAACGACAATAGGTTTTTAGAAACAAATATGTAAATAACGACAAGCATAGCCTATGCAGGAGCTCCGCTCTACAACCATAGGCTATCAGGACAGATTCACTGTTTTATTTCTAAAACCCTAAATATTAAATCTAAATCTGATAAGTGTTAGATTGAACTCGAATATACCCTGTGAAGGAGCACAGCTCTTAAACGACACAGGGTATGAAGGTTCAGATCTAACCCTTAGTTCATATCTAGATCTACATACATGAAGTTCAAATCTTTTGGCTATGCGATTCATATTGAATCATATCTATTAGCGTCATCACCCCCTAATCAAAGAGGATTAGCTAGACATGGCTAAAAGAAAAGAAAATAAAAAGAAAATAACAGACATGAACATAAATAAAATGCAAATAAAAACTAAATAGAAGAGAGAAAGAAGAGTTTTATTCCAAGCAAAGGATTACAGAATAAAACTAAGTGTGTTTTTACATGAATGAGATACAAGGTATTTATAGCTGATATGACAAAGACTACTTGGCAACTTCCACAATGTGGGACTAATGAATTAGCCCAAATAACACATAAGCTAGTGTGAACGGGGTTGTAGAGTAAGAGGCCTTGTAAGTGAGCCAGTGTGAACGCGTGCAGTGCATGAATGAGAAGCCTTGCAAAGGAGCTAATGTGAACGCTACATGAGTGAAATGGTCTGCAATTGAGCCAATGCGAACACAATATGAGTCTTTAGTGAGCCAAATCTACCCAACTGAACTCTATTTGCAACCGTTCTTCAAGCTTTAAACTCTTCAAGCTTTAGTAATTTTAACTTCACTCTTTTTCAGCAAATTCTTCATGCTTTATTCATCAAATGCTCTCAACCATGATTCTTGTCAACAATTTGAAAACACAGCTATAAATACACAATATCAATTATTTAAAAGATAAAATAAGATAAATATGCGGATAAAATATACACATTTACGTGTATATCACCTACATCTGGTTGAGAATGAGCGTAAATAGTAACCATGAGTCCCTTTGGAATAACAATCTCCAGACGAGTTGAATTTCTGATGGCTAGCCTATGAACTGGCTTACAACCCACATCCAATCGAAGACTCGGTCGATGCTCAAGCCTCAGCTCTCCAAGTACCCACCCGAACCTACATACTAATGATCTCTTTGCACACATTTCTCTACTATAAAGTTATTCTGGAACTGCCTCCATACTCCTGTATGAAACCTCCTGGTCGGGAACTGCCTAGACCACTACATCTGTCATTAAGCTTTGCTTACTGAACCTCTCCCGATGATTCCTCCATGTTGACTTGCAGTCTCGCCATTATAAACTTTAATCTCATCATCTTGACTTGCAATCTCCTCATCGTTGATCAAGTTTCAATACCCTGGCGCTCAGAGAATAACCATCCATCTCGAAGCTGCTAATGCTTCTCATTATGGAATCACCATCGTCAAATGAGGAAATTATTACGTCGAAGCACCACATCCTTGCCCCATGCTAAAATCACTTGTCGAAGAGCCATTATACCTAACCTTTTTCAAACGAACCCTCAAATTCTGCTTCGTGAAACCACACCATCGTTCACGTCAGATAGTCCAAAATGACTAATATTAATAGTAATCGATAACGGTCACTCTACTGTAATCGATAATGATTACTTTTAATCATGTACTTAACCAAAATTGGCTAAGTACACGTCAATTGGAAATGTTTGGCATTCGTTGGGAAATCCAAGCTCGTCACCAGATCGATTCTTCGTATTCAAATCCATCGCCATGCTCCAATGTTGCTCTACTCTCAGATTAATCCATACACTTCGCTTCTCCTTCACAAATTCATCTCATCTTGTTCGAATCCTATCTATGTAATAAATCAACATGCACTAAAATTCTTGTGCATTTGATCGATAAGCGCTAGCAACTCTAAAAGATGAGATTTTTCCTAATACTAAGTCGCCATGAACAACGTTTTAACAAACCAAGCAAACATTCGTTAATGCAACCAATAATGATATAATTATTTAAATTAGCAAACAAACATCCATAAAATCGATAAAACCTATCTAAAATAATTGGTAATGATTTGGTGTTAAAACAGTTCAATTCTAGCAATAGTGTCAAAATAGCGCGCAATAACGCGTAGATGGGTAAAAATGTGAAACTCAGGTTTAAACTGACAAAATTACTTTTTAATTATTTTATTTATTATTAAATAGGTTTAACTATCCTAGAAACAATTACAGTTCAGTGAAAGACAATATGACTTACATTGGCTAAATCAGGTGTAAGCTAGCGTCAAACCGTAGAGCTTACCAATATGGGTATATGGAAGAAACAACATACAAATCTGGCCCTGTATGAAAAAGTTACGCAGTGTACAAGTTTCACAGTTTTAAAATAAATAGTTAAATTAACTAATTACAAAACAACAAAACCAATTACTACCAATATTTTCTTTTCCAATGCCATGATCCACAAGTGCACAAAACCCATTTCTACCATGCACCAATCTCCAACGATACGGAGTTATGCTTCACAAAATTCGGATTCGACTTCAGCTGTGCACTTCTCGTTCAATGTTCGATCTGCTTGCACTAAAACCCCATAGCCAAAGCTCCCCTAGCAAAACGCATTCTCTACGGTGGAGGTATAAGTTTTCGTGAAACCTCCCAAGGATGCGTTCATCGATGGTGAGCCGGAGCTCCCTAAAATCCAGACGCAAGTGCAAAACACCATGAGAAACCGATTATGCTGTCTATTTCTCTCGAAATCCTCCGAATCTTCAACAAATCTCAACCCTAATTCACTGCCTTAAAGCAACAAACATAAAATCAAAGTTGCACTCGACAATTTGGAGATGGAGTCAAAGAGAATTTCAATAGGAGTTGATTACAAGTGGTTTGGGAAATTTTCATGGCAAAAATCTCACTATTTTGATTTTTGAAATAAAATGATGGTGGCGACCATGAAAATACGAAGGGGGAGATGGAACAATAGTCGATTAACAAGGGATTAGTGTTAATGAGTGATTAGGGGTATTTATAATCTCATTATGCTCAATTATCTATAGTTCTTCGTTCAAAACTAACACTAGTTTTAATTTTACACAATCAAACGGTACATCTGATTGCTAATAAACTTGAGAGCGTGCAACAACTCACCGTGAAGATTTCAGAAATATAATTTTTTTCATAATCCGACAATATATCTGGAAAGACAATTTTCGCGTATATTTAGAAACTATTTTGCCTTTGGAGCATCAAATCTTGAAGTATATCAGTTCATATGCTTTTTCTCCACCTAAGCACTATTCGGACACAATGGAAAGAGGGGTGGCAATTAGACCCGACCCGATAGATCCGGACCCGACCCGATGGGTCTCGGGTCTAGGCGGGTCGGGTTTTGTCGGGTCTAAACTATACATCTTCAAAATCTGGACTCGACCCGAGTTTCGGTTCGGGTCGGGTCGGGTTGGGTCGGGTCCGGGTCGGAAATAATACTAAAATTGCATATATTTCAATGTTTTTTGGTCGGGTTGGGTTTTATCGGGTCTTTATTGTATTTTTCATCACCCAGACCCGACCCGAGACCCATCGGGTTCGGTTCAGATTCGGGGTCGGATCTTTTCGGGTCAGTTCGATTCGGATTTTCGGTTCTAATTGTCAGCCCTAAATGGAAACGTTCTTTAAGTCTTGATTCAATTGTTTATGAAAAAACTCACTTTGGAATCGTCTTTCAGTTAACGATTAATATTTAAATATCCAATCGTAAAAAATATGGGTCATTACAAATATTTTATGAAGGATTCCTTATATGGTAGTCAGATATGGTGTTAGTCTTGATGAATAATTTTCCGAAACCTTTTCATTTGAGGGTGGTAATTTTTTTTTCTTGATTTCGAAAGTGGAATTTTCAAGAAGATACGCTCTTCGGTTTTACCGAAAGGGGTTTCCTCTTTCATTTCCGGAAATCTTTTATCTTTGATACCTTTTGGTGTAACTTTATTTTTTACGTTTTATTTCGGATCAATACATACTTTAGCTTTGGCCGAGGACTAGTTTTGATTTCTTCAGAGGTCTTTATTCCTTTTTGGTTACTTTTCAAGAATTCTTGGTTTCCTTAAGAACCTGCCTCTGTAATTTGACTTTCTTTCACGCTGTCTGCTTCAGAGAATATCTTTGGCTAGCATAACATTTACAGTATTATCCAATTTTATGGTATTTCATTACCTAAAGTGATTGGTTTACTGATAAAGCACAATGTTCATTTGTTAACAATAAGTCAAATTAGAATACGAAATAAAAATCACTTTAAACATAAATTTATATTTTATTTTGAGTGAATTAATCATATGAGTAATAATATATCATTGAAGTTCGATTAAATCGATTACCAAACAAATTAAGTCGAGTCAACATTTTTACTTCAATACAGGTCAAACCACGGATCGACCACCCCTAACCGTACATCTTTCCAACGCGTTTACCGTTCATTGTAATTCCAGTTCAAATGTCACGCGGTGCTCACGCTTTGAACTAACGGCGAACGTACCAACCTGTATATGGACAGGTACTTGATTTACCGAACTCCAATCCAACCGTTAAGTAATGATAGACGAAATTTGACGGTTCGGATTCTTTCTTAGTTGATAAGCACGTGAATTCCATACCACTGTCATCTTCTTTCTCGCCGTGTTTTCTCTCTTACTCCGGAGGAAAGAGAGGAAAAAGAGGAAAAAGGAATTTGATAAAATTCGTGAAGTCTAAGAAAATATCCCATCCCACACCCCGTTCTCTATCTATAACTTTTATCTGTCGGCATGAAGGCCGACGCGTTCTAAGATGCAACATCGCTACAATCGAGCGTCACCGAATCTAGGGTTAGGGTTTCTGTTTCCCTTTTGAGTAAGAAATAGTGCTTTTCTTATTATTGTAAGATGGAGACGAGGGTTTGGGGAGGACTGTATCTCATGATTATATTTGGAGTGCAAGGATTGGCGATTGGGATTGATAGGGAGTCGGCTGAGACGTGCGCTACGGTTTCTGGATTTGATTTTTTGGTAGGTTTGCATCAAGATTGGTGCTTTGCTGAGGAGGCGATGGCAATTGAATCGGTTGGTATAGTCGAGGTGAGCTGTAATTGCTTTTAAGCATATAATCCGCGGCCGTGGGCAGAGTTGAACTGTTTATTTTTGTTAATTGTCCTATTTTTTTAGATCCTAAGTTTCAGTAATTTGCTTATTTGTTTAGTTTTAACGTTTGACTGCCACCGCTTAAGCATTTTGTTAGAATGTTAGAAATTGTTGTTCTCTGAGTATGATCCTGTGAGCCTTCCATCGTGTAAACTAAAAGTTGTACACTAACCCTTAGGAAGGTTTCGTTTGTAAGATGGTTATCAGTTTATGTTTTTGTACATATCCGTTCGTAGATTTTGTTTGTTACAATGACTCATACTCAAATTATCACTCTTAACGTCGAGTTTTATGCTTTTCTGCAAGCTTCCCTATGTAGTGAAATCGTTTAAATGGTAAATGATTGAATTTAGTTGATTAATCTGGGGTTCATAAAGTAAACATGGATTTTTGCCTTATAATCCTTGCCTCGCATTAAATGTAGATGTTGCAAATCACCAATCTAGTTGTTACTTGTGATAGTTATACTGTAATCGTAGGCAGGATTTTAATGAGAGGAACGCTAAGCACTTCCGCCAATATGGATAGTGTGTCTGTACTCCCCCCATGATTGGTGGAGAGTATACACTAACAGATGAGTTGTAATCCAATCACTGATTGGTCCACTCTCCACCAATCATGTGGTGATTAGAGCATGCTGTCCCCATGTGAGAGTACTTATGATTTCCTTTTGACTTTATGTGTTTCCTACTCACTTTGGGTATTGCTATTGATTTTTAATTCTGTTGAGTTGAGTTGAGTTCAGTAATTATTCGATGATAACACCGCGTTGGCTATAGCAAAGAAATTTGGTCGTCAGAACTACAAAATTGTGCTAAAACTCTGTATAAATCCATAAAAGGATATTCCCTATATTTCATCAACCCACTCGATAAATATTATGTTGTCATATTAGATGCCAAAATTTATTTTTGACTCCGATACCTTGTTTTGCCTATTGAAATAATATTTCTTAATGTGTCAGTGTTCTTCCATTTCCATTGACTAACAGAGCATGTACCTGTAAATTATAATCTGCAGCCCCATCTTTCTGTATCTCTTATAGCATCCCAACAGTAGGGATAGAGTGAGTGAAAAACTTATGTCATGCCATCTCATATTCACTTTGAACAAGAAAAGAAAAGAACTACTACCATGCTACCACCTATGTTCTTATAAGTAAATATATCATTGACTGTTAAATAGAATGTCATCCTTATACTGAATCAAATTCGAATGACGTAGGCAGTGACCTCTACCAGTTTATCCTTGACAATAGTGCACTGGTTCAATTAGTACGTGGCGTGAGTGTTTTACCACTCACTTGTCTTCCTCCAGCTATGCTTTTTCAGTTGAATGTATTTTTGTGCACTCACTTAAACCTCTATTGGACTGATCTTACATAATATCCCATCCCTTCATCAGATTAATCATTTTAGCCTTCAAAAAATATATATGAGGAAATTATGTCCTTCAACAAGGATAAAAATACATTGGATTGTTACGATGGAAAAGATGCACGATAATGTATTAAATAAAAGTTTATAGTAAGCAATAAGTATTAGCTTCTGTTACCAATCCAGTATATATGTATTACTTATCATATGGAAGTTTATACTCAAAAGAAAATGGTTGTCAATTTTTATACCTTTGTTTCTGTCATTAGGGGGACGAAGCTGCATTACAATGGGCACTAAATCTTGTTTACAAACATAAAAAAGCTTATGTAGCAGTTCTTTTTCATGCCTCATGGTGCCCTTTCTCCAAGATTTGTCTGCAAAATTTCAATAGTATGGCATCCTTATTTCCTTCAATTAGACATTTTGCGTTCGAGGAATCTGTTATCCGCCCAAGGTATTCATACACTAGCAGTTTTATTCATTACTTGTGTACCTGATGCTCATATTGGATGATGAATAAGGCAAATAATTTAACTACAAATGCAGAGTCTTATCTCGGTATGGAGTTCACGGTTTCCCAACTCTCTTTCTGTTAAATTCTACCATGCGGGTGCGGTATCATGGCTCTCGAACTATTAGCTCTCTCATTTCTTTCTACAGCGATGTCACAGGTATATTACACCAGCTACTTAGACCAAAATATTAATTTGTACAATAGAAATGACTGAATTAGAAACATGAATTTGCATACATTACCGTTTTCATTCATATACGAGCAGTAGTATGATTGCTATTATTGTGTTGGATTAACATGTAACGTTTGAATTTGGCTACTGTAGATTGGTGCTATATGTTAAAATTTATTGTCAAGCATATAATTAGTTATATTGTTAACATCATGAATTCTTGTAGGTACATTTGAAACTAATTAAGCAGAAAGAATTAGTTGGGAACACTGCAATGATAACTGAAAGCATAAGATTGTACTGTAGATTTTTTTTCAAAATGGTCTTTACGTCATATATCCTCGATTTTTTTTTTTTTCCATACTTTATTGAATTGCTGGGAGATACTTGGATAATATACATTCGAAGTTTGCGGAAAGTAATTGGTTAGCGCTCCTTGACATGACATAGCATGTATGGATCAGTTTGATGGAACAAATGGAAATATAATATGATATATTCTAAAACATGAAGTAGTATACAACATGCAAAAGGTCGCAATAACTTTTACAGTTGTTTAATCACAATAGTTTTAATTTATGATCCTTATGCAGAGTTTGTTTCCTCATTATTTACCATGTGTATAAAAGAAGTATGTCAACTAAATTTCATAACATAGGCATTAAGTCAGCTGATCTGGATGTAACCTCTGTCAACAAAGCAGCTGATACATCAAGCCTTCCTAACCCAGATGAAACCATAGAAGAGAACTGCCCATTCTCATGGGCTCGTTCACCGGAGAAGATACTGCAACAAGACACTTATCTAGCCTTAGCTAGCATCTTTGTATCACTAAAACTACTCTACTTCCTAATTCCAAAACTCAATTCGTACATCGAAAGAGCTTATAGGAGACTCATACAAATCGTGGGTCTACTTACATTATGGGATCATTTCCATGCATATCTTCATGAAGCAAAGCAAAGCTTGAGTAGATTGAATCCGTGCAAGAAAAGCATTCATATTCAAGAAGAGGCAATGAATAATGCGAAGGCGTGGGCATCGAAGTCATTGGCATCTGTGTCCATTGGTGAACCGAGTTCTTCCGAAACACCGTTGAACAACTGAGCTAAAACTGGTGAAAGCTGAAATTTGCATGTTGTACAGTGATATGGGCGTGGAAGAAATAATTTTGAAGCCTGTTTGTTAAGCCATATTTGCTGTACGCTATTGTTTGCTTGAATCTTATACATGTACTCTATGTAAAACAGCAGTCAAATGGATTGCTTGGCGATTATTTGTTTATATAATATGTTTTGAGTTATCCGTGGCTGGGGCAGTATGGTACCCATTTCTGGTGTTTGGGACTATAATTTTTCATGTGGGCATTTGCGGATGGTTAACGTTTCCTTGTGTTTTCGAGTGCGATTAAGAAACCTATGATTGTTCTTGTTTGGGTGACTTAGTCTGGTCAGGCAAGCCAACGGATGGAATTCCGTTAGTTCGCATTTGATGTGTCTGAAGCATCAAATGTTAATCGGTGGAATTTCATCCGTTGGCTATAAATATCCTTCTATTTCCTGTCCTGTCCGTTTCAACCTAATCCAAGAGCAACCCACTTCTCCATTCTCGAATTTTCTAAGTTTCGGATCAGTGATTTTTTGGTAATTCTTTTATAGTTATGCTTATTTTTGTACAACATTTAATATTTTTTTCGTGATTTTTTGAAATATTTGAAATTCCACCTTTTTAACCTATGTACTTCACCTTCTACTGCTTTGTTTGATTTGTTGTTGTTTGTTTGTTCTGTTTATTTTGTATTCGACTCTTTTTTGATTTGATGTTGTTTGTTTGTTCTGTTTTGTATTTTGCTTTGTATCGTTGTTAGTAGTAAAAAAATTATTGTTTTGAATGAGTTTATTTTCAATTGTTATACGCATGTTACAATAGTAAACATATAACTTTTTTTAGCAAAACAATATATACATACAAAAAATGAAGAAAAACAGTCTTTTTTCGATGGCACATAAAAAACAGAGCAGTAATGCGATATGCAACTGAGTCTATACAACAAAATTGAGACCAAACACAATCTAACCAATAAGAAACAAACATTGTGCGGTGCAATACACGAAAAACAAAATAAGCGCCTTAAGAATCATAGAGCAAAGCACCACCCAGCTCAAAAGCACCGTACGAAGCAGCGATCTAGCCATAACATCCAAAAACAAAAGCACGACAACAACCCGCCTCCAACAACAACCTAGAAAGCCAACCAAGACACTTGAAGCGTTCATAAACATCGGGACCAAACATCGGGACCAACTTTGCGAACCTGTCATCCAACTAGCGACCGGGGACCAACTAGATACCAAGAACATCAATGCTTATCAGAGAACCCGACACTTTTGCTATCTCCAACCACGACCAAAGAAAGATCCTAAAAAAAATCACCTAACACCCGTCCAGGGACAAAATCCCCTGGAAACAAAGAATACACACGCCAAAGATATAGACAGATGACTGAGGTTACCCATGAAGGGCCTACCTCTAAAAGTGATATAAACATCGTCGAAAACTTTCTGAATGATGAATGTTGCCAGCATAGGGTTTTTGTCAATAACCGCCTTGTTCCGACCACACCAAATGTAACGCATCACCTCTATACTCGCGTTAGTCAAGGCCATTGCAAGCAACAGTGTCGACAAACCCCAAGAATAAGGCTGTTGAGGAGCGACCATCTGTATATTAGCTTTGAACGAGTGTTAAATATGTCGGGTAATGTGATCTAACTTTTTTTGAATCTCATGAGAATATCCGACACATCTAAATCAAGTCCAAATCTATTACACGGTGGCTATATATAAGTCGGAAAGCAATATAAAATACATAACAATAAAAATCAGAATTAGACATAGATATTCATATCACTAAGGCGGAAATATGTACGAATATAACACATAAGTATAAATACAAAGATAGTGGTCATAGTCGATCCACTATACAACAAAAGATTAGGTACAAGTTCCATCCAAAATAACATGCATACATGAAGGTCGCACACATAAATATCAAAACTACACTTTCAATGTAGAAAGCAAAAAGCCAAGAGGTGGTCCCTGCTAGAAATCATGAGAAGTACCTGCAATTCCTCGGTCTGACCCAGGTATTATTTATAAGAATAAACAATAAACGAATCAGTCTAGCTGTACTCATCATAATAATATGAGTTAGAAATAGAGATTTAAACAAATAATGACATAGGAGCAATAACAACAATGATCACAAGTAAATGTGAAGTCTCAAAAATGTCCATAAAATATATCAAAGAAAATCTCAGAGCTATATAAAAGATATCACAATATCAATGAAACTAAGATTGATAAATTAATATCAATACGAGAATTGACAGCACATATGTCAACGAAACTAAGATTGATAAATTAATATCAATACGAGAATTGACATCACAAATGTCAACGAAACTAGGATTGATAAATTAATATCAATACGAGAATTGACAGCAAATATGTCAACGAAACTAAGATTGATAAATTAATATCAATACGAGAATTGATAGCACATATGTCAACGAAACTGATATTGATAAACGAGAAGGGGGTACGAAGACTCAACCGAGATGAACCGAAGTTCCTAAGGATGATGCGAAGATCATCGATATGATCAAAACCGATCAAGTATAGTGTAAACTACGCCAAGCTAGTAAATATAAGATTCGAGCTACATGTCTTATAACCACTTGCTGTACTCAAATATTTAAGAATAAGTTATATATTCCACTAGAAATACGAAACGATCATTGCCACGGTGTTCAATCGAACGAGTCCAAGAAATAACTTCGAAGCAAACATAAGGGGTCATAGTCCTTATTTTTACTAAGGCATTTAATTAGATTTCTCATGCGAACGAGAAAAAGGTTTATAAAATATATACTAGTAGATTAGTAAATCAATTTATAAAATAACTTCATCCAATGAATTTGGAGTAGAAACCAATTTGGAAAATAACTTCATATAATGAAGTGGAAAATAATTTCATAAAAAGTTTAGTAAAAGATTTTGGTATCTACAAACAATTTAAAACCCTTTTATATAATTTCGAAGTGGCAAATCTCGTGTAGTAGCGATCGAAATGACGACCGAACTAAGGGTTCATGTTTTAATAACGTAAACAAAATCTCATGACTATCGATTATACTTTCGTTCATCACGAATAAATCGAACGTTCATTAAATCGAAACGCAGAAATCTGCAAACCAGAGAAATTGGAAAGTCACAAATAAAGGTGAAATGGGCCGAAACTCGGCCGGGAATGAGCTCAAATGGACCTAAACTGTTGACTGTGGTCTCCACGGGTCAACAGTCCGAAAACAGGTTTCAGACGTCTGGAACAAAGGGGCAGACATCTGACCTGCTACCGATCACAAAACAACGATCCAAATTAGACGCCTGAGCCTCATTTTCAGACGTCTGGATTATGGTTCCAGACGTCTGACCTAATGTTCGGGGTTAGAAATTGACCTCGGAACAGACATCTGAAATTTATTTCAGACGTCTGACCTGATGCAAATCAGACTTATGAAGAAGGGAACTCTCCGATGGGAGAATTCCGACAACTTCGGACCTCCCTTAAGGACTCCAAATGTTTAAGGATGTATCATGCACGCTCTAATACCCAGAATGATGCACATTCACTTATACACAAGATTGCAATTATTTTGATCATAAGCTCAAAAGTGAACTAAATTCTATTTCCTGTCCGTTTCAACCCAATCCAAGAGCAATCCACTTCTCCATTTTTGAATTTTCTAAGTTTCCAATCAGTGATTTTTTGGTAATTTGTTTATAGTTACGCTTATTTTTTATTTTTGTACAACGTTTATTTTTTTCGTAATTTTTTGAAATCTTTGAAATTCCACTTTTTCAACCTATGTACTTCACCTTCTACTGCTTTGTTTGATTTTTTGTTGTCTGTTTGTGTTGTTTATTTTGTATTCGACCTTTTTTCGATTTGATGTTTGTTTGTTCTGTTTTGTATTTTGCTTTGTATCGTTGTTAGTAGTAAAAAAATTGTTGTTTCGAGTGAATGAGTTTATTTTCAATTATTATACGCATATTACAATAGTAAATATATATAACTTTTTTTAACAAAACAATATGTACATACCAAGAATGGAGAAAAATAGCCTTTTCTCGATGGCTCATAAAAAACAGAGCAGTAGTGCAACATGCAACCGAGTCTGTAAAACAAAATTGAGACCAAACACGAAATCTCCATACATAAACAATAAGAAACAAACATCACGCGGTGCAATACATGAAAAACAAAACAAGCGCCGCAAGAACCATAGAGCAAAGCACCAACCAGCTCAAAATCACAGTGTGAAGCAGAGATCCAGCCGTAACATCCCAAAACAAAAGCACGACAACAACCTGCATCCAACAACCTAGAAAGCCAACCAAGACACTTGAAGCGTTCATAAACATCGGGGCCAACTTTGCGGACCTGCCATCCAGCTAGCGACTGGGGCCCGGTTAGAAACCAAGAACATCAATGCTTACCAGAGAACCCGACACTTTCGCTATCTCTAACCACGACCAAAGAAAGAACCTGAAAAAAAGACCACCCTACACTCGTGCGAGGACAAAATCCCCTGGAAACAAAAAAAACACACGCCAAAGATATAGACAGATGACTGAGGTTACCCATGAAGGGCCTACCTCTAAAAGCGATATAAACATCGTCGGAAACTTTTCGAATGATGGATGTCGCCAGCATAGGGGTTTTGTCAAAAACCGCCTTGTTCCGACCACACCAAATGTAACATCCTACCTCTATTGAGGATCGAGCATCTGTATATTAGCTTTGAACAAGTGTTAAATATGTCGGATAATGTGGTCTAACTTTTTTTTGAATCTCATGAGGATAGCCGACACATCTAAATCAAATCCAAATCTACTACACAGTGGCTATATATAATTAGAAAAGCAATATAAAATACATAACTATATAAATTAGAGTCCAATATTCATATCACTAAAGGCGGAAATAGATATGAATATAACAGATGAGTATAAATACAAAGATAGTGGTCATAGTCGATCCACTTTACAACAAAAGAATTGGTACAAGTTCCAGACAAAAGAATATCTATCTATACTATATTATAATTATTGAGTTTACTTTCAAGCATTCATAGGCCTCCTCACTAATATAAACTCAACCGTCTCCCATAAATTGAAGGCGAAAATAGCGTTGCCTCCCCCAATTGAATAATCTACGGCCTTTCCGATTCAATTTAACAAAGTCCAAACCCTATGACGAATTCATGAAACAGGTGTTCTTCTGTTTCTATTTACATTTTTTCTAGCTTTTAATCGAATCAACTGACAAAATTTTCATGTTATTTTTGCAGACCGTTTTGCACTATTGATTTTGCGGATTTCACGTGTAATAATTTTGCGAATTTTTTGGGTCTATGCTTAAGCAGGTATATATTCAATCAATATGTGATTCTACTGTTATTTTTCGAGAATTTTAGTTCTTAACCAGGTATATCTTCAACAAGAACAATGCTACAAGGACCGAAGTATTTTTTGTCAAAAAATGCGAAATAGAGAAAAGGAGATGGGTTCCATCTCCTGCTTTTAAGGCGCAACTCATGGAGGTCCTACCCATTTATCTCGCATTCGCACAATTTGACAAAATTCGGGTAAAGTAGCATTGTTGCTTCAACAAATATGTGAATATTTTCGGATTTACCAGTTTTTACTTCAGTATTTAGGTACGCATTTACTCAGTTTTGTTTATGGCCTTTTACAGATTACAACTAAATTTCAGTATGTATATACCTAATATAATAAAATATATGTATATTTATATTTAGGTACTAAATATACTTTTTATAGCATAGGGTGTGTCATTACAACATGTTTGTGATAATTAACTATCACGGAGAAGTATGATATCCCTACAAAATTGAAGCATTATCGTCCCCCCAACTTGGAAAACTTTCGATTTGGGCCTTTAAGCCTATAAATTTCATTATGTATGCTATTATGGATGATTACCATAGTCCATAGACAAGTCAAACCAAAATTAAAGGATAACACCAATTCATGGTACTGAAATTAATGCAAGTTAAGGAATATATGTTTGTAAGTGGACATTTTTTTCTTGAAGCTTATTTGGGAAGTTCTGATATATCTTTTGCATCAACCTTGCTGGATCTGATTTTTTTTCTGGGTAGTGTTATCAAATAAGACTTAAATTGCAGTAGGAATATGGAGAAGGTGAAAATCTACTAAAGGAGGAATAAAGAACAAGGCGTCAACACATGGTCTTTACAAAAATATACAATCATTGATTTGTTGATTTTTTTTTGGAAATTTTATATTATTTGAGAAAATAAACTTATGTATTAGGATTCTAAATTATATATAACCTGATAGTGTAATTGTTCCAGTCAAAAGTAAATTTTGTTAGAACTTTTGTAAATACACAACTGTGTTACAAACAGACAACAACAACAATCAATATTATTCAATTATGCCACAATTGTCGCGTCAAACTGTGTTTACAATAATCACAGAAAGTGCAACCGATTGTGCAATAGTTTAAAGATATACAGAAATTGTTCTTTTTCCAGTAATGTCTAAGTCTAGAAATATTATGTTTCATTGAAACAATATTGCCGTCGTATTCATTGGTTGGCGTAGCTGCAATTTGTTTCCCATGATAAAATGTCCATCTCCACAGCGTAGTGCCAGCAAACAAAGTTTTGACGAACTGAAGTAGATTACAGAAACTAGATCAGAGGATTACTTTGAAGAAGAAGAAGTAATGCGAGCAGAAAGGTAAATTCTGTCTTGTTTTGGGCAATGTATTTATAGGCAAACAGGAGTGCCTGTTCGCATGCATTAGTAACCGTCAGAATTGGAAAGGTTGCGACCCTTTAACTGCTCGGCCATTAATGTGCGTACGCTAAGAATTCAATGCCTTTCAAATTCTGGACTGAACGGACACCCATTAAAAATTCTGAGAAAAATTCTCGTTTCGGTGCACTAGCCCAATCAGTAACCGTTGGCCATATTCAATCAAGAGACCAAAGGCCCAAGGCCCATTCTTTGACATTTTAATGTATTATTATGTTATGGCCAAGTCCATACATCCCCATATAATTCCTCTTTCTTTTATTTTATATAAGCCAATTGGCTTCTAATATATTAAGAGAGATTGTGTTAATATTTTTATGATGTGAGACTTATATGTTGCTATCTCTTCTTCTTCCCAAATTCCTTTCTCTTGCTCATTCATTTCCAACAAATTTATTCGAGATTTAGTTAGAAATGAAAGTAAGTATTTTGAGCAGGAAGAAGATTATTTTGCATAATTTTGTATTGTTCATCTTCAGAATTTCATTAAAGGATATGTGATGCAATAAAATAAGGATGCTTTTTACTAAAGCATAGTGTGTTGGTTTACGTGTCTGTATATTTTGGTTTCTGCTACATAAGTGCTCATCAACAAAACCTTCTATACCTGCATAATATTCATATTGAAAAAAAAGATCAGTTAATATTAAGTAAAAGTACATGTTTCCTCTTTGTTGTCTATTATTTTTGTATTCAATTCTTCCAGTTTCTACAACTATTTTGTGATTCACTTAAATATAGTGTGGTGCTAAGGAAATCCCAATTTACTCTTCCTATTACCACTACTAAAAAATACCACAATAATTATCGTTACACTCTTCTTAATACTTCACGTAAAAAATTGGGGCTACCACACCATCGTTAACTTATTTTCCTCTCGTCTCTTATTTGTTCCTCTTTCACTCCATTCTGAAACTCTAGTTCTTCAATCAATCGATCAATGATAAATTGTTCGACACCGCAACAATGCCGAGAAAGAAGAAAGCTGTAGATACATTATTGTCTCAACCGCAGTCAACTCAGCCAACTAACTTTAGGGTTTCAAACGGTAAAAAAATGAATTTTCCCGTGGGAAAGATGAAGTAGACAACAATTGTTGTTGATTAGGGTTTTCAAATTAGGGCTGACTACGTGATCAGTTCGACAAGTACTGGTTGACTGAGATATTTGAATGGAGAGGTAATGTGGTATTAGGAAGCATATAAAATTTAATGAGTTTTATTTTTTTTAATTGCGGTATTAAGAAGAGGATATTGAGGTGCCATTAGCACCACACTAAAAATATATGAAAATATACTTGCTTTGTTATGAACATCAGTTACTAGGGCTAACGGTTTAAGAAAATGTATATCCTTATTTAAGGATATGTAAATAACCAATTAAGAGTATCTAGATAGACGAGATTTAAGCAGTGCAAGTTTCTTTTTCCATTTTTTTTTATAGAAAAATGTGCTTTGATATGGTATGGGAAAACTGAATATTATCATATCAGTTAGCTCCGACATAAAGATTGAAAATTTATTGAAGGAGGAATAAAGAACATGGCATCGACACGTAGTCTTTACGGAATATACAATCATTAAGCCTCAGGCAAATCGTCAGATTAAGCTTCAGGAAGATCGTTATGGTCCTAAGTTGTCATCAGTTCCAAGGTTGTTCTTGGGGTAAGGCCACATTATTCTCCATCTTTCACTACTGCTCTTTTCCGCTGGATTTCCTGCACCTGCTCAGTCCGAGGCCGTCAGGCAAACTGCTGATTTATAGGTATTTTATTTTTTTCCCCATTAGTTTATTTACAATTTGACATTTGTTGATGCTTTTTATATATTGGTATAGGCTTCAACTTGATAAGGTATTGCAATCATCATTCTCCTTATGGAAAATTGCCATTTTAAATATAACTGCAGTTAATCACTAAACAGAGGAAACACTATATGCATATTTGTTTAGAATAAATAGAAAAATATCAGGCCCAAAAAAACTAAAAGTATATATTGTTTAGAATAAAACAGTTAGATTGGTTACTTGCTCTAACGAGTATTATTTCTGAGATTATCTTTTGTGTCCATAGATGAATTCTCAACATTTCCATCATTGTATTCTTCTTATAGAAGTAGTGGTATTTTTCCAAAAAACTGAAATTATCTTTTATGTTCATAGATGGATTCTCATCACCATTTATTAAAATAAACCAAATTTATTATGACGTGCTTGAAAGTACCATCAACTGACCACTATCCCCTATATGTAGTTGAATTGGTAATTAATAATTAAGTATAACCTACAGTAGCATGACAAGTTAATAAAGGAGAGAAATCATTTTTTATTTGTGTCTGTGTCATTAATGCTATGCATACATGCAAACTTGGTTGTCAAATAATAGCAAGTACCTTATCACAAAGGAAAGATCCAAATTTAATAATTTATCGATCTTTTTCTTAAAAAGAATTTGAACAATTTCAGGTGTATTACTCAATTTCTCACTATATGCTTACATTGATATGGTATATTATATTAAAATATTTTTTCATCCCAATGCCTCAAGTTGCAGACATAATTTAAAAGAACAACTAAACATTTGATGTTGTACATGGCCCAAGGAGATGTAATTAGTTTGCTTTGTGTTTACATTGCAACATATTTCATCTTTGCACTCATTTATTGCACTGTTTATGGATTGTGTCATTAAGCATACTAGATTTATACATTTATGTTCTTGCATGGAATACATTTTTTTTATAAATCATTGTTGGAAAAAAAATATAGATTGGAATAATTTAATCAATTTGCCGAAGAGATCAAATGAAAGACTAAGTTTAACCGTCGCCTCACTAATCTCCTAGAAAAAATGAAACAAAGATGTAATGAGAGTTGCAAAATGACATGACTGTAGTTTTTCCTTTACACTACCATCATGCAAGATTGGTTAATAAAGTTTCATATATAGTTGTTATTGAGTATTTAAATGTACAATGAGCAAAATTAAATTTTATCTTAGTTCCACATCGCCTAAAATTCTATCATATGAGAGGTATATATACTATTACTTAAGTTGCCTACTAGTTGAATAAGAACCATGGCATGAATAATATAGGCTTGGCCTGGATGCGCGTGGGCACCTGTGATTTTCCAAATGCACTTATCACACACCCACATGCTTTGGGCCTTCGCAGCCTTGGTTTTTGATAGGCTGGTTTAGCCATTTCAAGCAGATATGACTGTTGCCTTTTAAATTCAAAAGTAATGACTGTTGGTTTTTAACGGTCACGACCATATGAACAGACATCTGATTCTCTATGTATACTTCCTCTTCTTCCTCCCAAAATCAACCTTTTCCTCTCTTCTACAAAATAATTTCTGAAATGAGGAATTCAGAAATTAATGTATGCATTCCTCCCTTTCGTTTTGTTGTATCCTGAGAAAAGTATACGCTGAAACTCTTCAGCAAACTCATCTGAGTGAGGGTGAATAACTTTATAAGAAAGTGTCGCACTACTAATACGCCTCAAAGCAATTCAGGTTTCCACATTTCCTTATCTGATTTCTAACAATCTTAAAAGTTTATTCCTACAACTATTGGATCCGAGACTAATATGGCATCCATAAAACTTATAAATCAAGACATGATCAAACTTGACCAGTTTGATGGCAACAACTTCACGAGATGGCAACAAAAGATGATTTTTTTGCTTATTGCACTCGGACTCTCTTATCTGCTTGATTCGAACCTGCCTCCACTTCCTCCGCCAGCAGCAACAGATACTGATGATGTAAAGAAGGCGCGCGCTAAATGCACTGAACACACGCTGCTTTGTCGAGGTCACATCTTGAACGCTCTCTCAGATCGTCTATACGATTTCTACAAGGAGATGAAGACGCCACTAGAAATCTGGAATGCTCTGGAAAATAAATATAAGGTGCAAGAAGAAGGTAAAAACAAATTTCTTATTGCTGAATATTTTGATTTTGAAATGGATGATTGTAAATCGATACTCAGTCAAGTTCATGAGTTACAAGGTATTGTTCACAAATTGGCTGCTCTCAATATCAAACTTCCTAAATTATTCCAAGTTGGTGCGATAATTGCAAAACTTCCTTCGACTTGAAGCAATTACATGAAAATGCTTTTCCACAAAACAGAAGACTTAACTTTGGAACATATTCAAAAACATCTTCGAATCAAAGAGGAATCTCGCAATCGAGAAAATAAAGGAAATCTGTCCAAAAGTGATATCCAGGTTGTGGAAATGGGAACCCAGGGTACTAATACCGTTAAAAAGCGCAGTTCTGATGGAAAACCTCCTACAAATAATTAAAAGAACAAGAAAAATGGAAAGTGCTACAACTGTGGCAAAAAGGGACATTATGTTAGAGAATGTCGTGCCCCGAAGAAGGCTGCCAATATGGTAGAAGAAGAACTTGTAGCCATGGTCGCCGAAATTAATATGCTTGGTACATCGGATGGCTGGTGGTTTGATTCTGGAGCGATTATTCATATTTGCATGGACAAGTCGTTGTTTAAAACCTATGAAGTCATCAGTGATGGCCAAGAAGTTCAGATGGGGGATCATTGTCGAGCCTAGGTTGTTGGAAAAGGAAGTATCATCCTAGATTTTACTTCTGGAAAGGTTGTCACTCTTATCAATGTTCTTCATGTGCCAAACATCAGGAGGAACCTGGTTTCAGTGGACCTTGTATGTAAGAGAGGATTTCGAGTTGTCTTTGAATCTGATAAAGTCATAATTACAAAAAATGGAATGTGTGTAGGGAAGGGATATGGCTGTAATGGAATGTATAAACTAAGTATTAATTAATGTGTTGCTTCTACTTATACCATTGAGTCATTCAATTTGTGGCATGATAAATTAGTACATTTGAACTTCAAATCCATTACAAATACGTGCAAACTCGGTTTAATTAATTCTGATGGATCCGGCTGTGATAAATGTGAGATATGTGCACAAGCCAAGATCACTAAGAAACCTTTCCCTAGTGTAAAACGAAAATTCTGAAATATTGGATTTAGTACATTCCGATATATGTGAACTAAATGGTACTTTGACCCGTGGAGGGAAAAGATATTTCATTACATTTATAGATGATTACTTAAAGTACACCGATGTATATCTTATGAAAAATAAGAATGAAGCATTTGACAAATTTCATATTTACAAAGCCGAAGTCGAAAACCAAATAAGTAAGAAAATTAAGGTTTTTAAGTGCGATAGAGGGCTGGAATATTTTTCTAACAAATTTGATGATTTCTATGAAAAGAATGGAATCATTCACGATAGAACAACACCTTATACTCCGCAACAAAATAGTATAGAAGAGAGGAAGAATTGAACGCTATTAGAAATGGCAAACTGCATGCTCGTGAAATCTATGTTACCTCTTAATCTATGGGGTTAACATGTTATTTACATAATTGAATTGTATCTAGAAAGACAAATGTATGTTCTTATGAACTTTGGAAAAATAGAAAGCCGAATTTGACATGTCTGAAAGTATGGGGATGTTTGGCTTATTATAGAGTTCCCGATCCTAAAAGAACCAAATTAGGACCAAGGGCACAAAAGAGTGTCTTTGTTGGATATGCTGAACATAGTAAGGCATACAACCTCCTTGATTTAAGCTCTAATACCATTGTTGAATCTGATGATGTAGAATTCTTTGACAATAAGTTTTACAAAGATTCTAAAGTTATTGATAATCCTTCTAGTGGTAATAGTACTGGTGAAAAACAACCCTGTTCAGAAAACAGTTTTCAAACCAATACAAATGCAAATCCATGTGACGAAGGACCAAGAAAATCCAAAAGGCAAGGAAAAGAGAAGGAGTCATGTCCAGATTTTATATCTTCACAAGCTCTTCTTTTCTTAGTTGATGGAAATAGAGAAAATGTAACTAACAAAACACCCATTGTCCTAAACGTTGAAGAAGAACCTAAAACTTACAGCGAAGCAATAAACTCAAGAGATGTTGCCTTTTGGAGGGAAGCAATAAGTGATGACACGGACTCCATAATGTCAAATAAAACTTGGACTCTGGTTGATCTACCACCTGGCTCTAAAACAATCGGGTGTAAATGGGTTTTTAAAAAGAAATATGGATTGAACAATATGGTACATACTTTTAAAGCAAGATTAGTTGCCAAAGGGTTTAGACAAAAAGAGTGTGTTGATTATTTTGACACTTATGCTCCAGTAGCAGGAGTGAGTTCAATTTGAATTCTAATAGCATTGGCTTCCATATACAATATGCACATTCATCAAATGGATAATGAAAATTGCATTCTTAAATGGGGATATGAATGAAGAGTTGTATATGGAGCAACCAGAAGGATCTGTTCTTCCTGGAAATGAGAAGAAAGTTTGTAAATTGAATAAATCTTTATATGGCTTGAAGCAAACTCCAAAACAATGGCATGAGAAATTTGACTCAACCATACTATCTTTTGGGTTTGTTCACAATAGCGCTGATAGATGTGTTTACTCAAAGTTTACAAAGGAGTACAGTGTCATAGTATGTTTATATGTTGATGATATGCTCATTTTTGGATCAAATATGGTAGGCATCTCGAAGACCAAGGAATATCTATCTTCAATATTTAAAATGAAAGATCTTGGTGAAGTAGATACCATCCTTGGACTCAAAGTTGTAAAACACTCTCACGGATATGCCTTGTGTCAAGCTCACTACATAGAAAAAATGTTATCAAAATTCGAACACTTAAAATTTAAGGAATATAATACACCTTTTGACTCAAGTGTTAAATTGGCCAAAAATGATGGAAGGTCAGTTGCACAACTTGAGTATGCAAGGGAAATTGGCAGCCTAATGTATCTTATGCATTGCACTAGGCCAGATATAGCTTATGCAATATGTAAGTTGAGCAGATTCACTAGCAATCCTAACAGAGAACATTGGAAGGCGATTAGTAGAGTATTTGGTTATCTTAAGAAAACCATAGGACTTGCCCTATTTTACAATGATTTTCCAGCAACTTTAGAGGGATACACGGACGCTAATTGGATTAATGATGCAAAAGACAACATGTCCACATCTAGTTGGTTGTTTCTTCTTGGAGGAGGTGCCATATCATGGGCTTCCAAGAAACAAACGTGCATATCACATTCGACTATAGAGTCAAAATTTATAGCATTAGCTGCTGCAAGTAAAGAGGGAGCAGATTAGGGATTTATTTTTAGATATAAAGTTGTATACTAAACCGATGCCTCCTGTATCCTTACATTGTGATAGTCAAACTACTCTGTCTAGAGCTTATAGTAATACTTATAATGGAAAATCCATACATATAAGCTTAAAACATGAATATGTAAGACAGTTAATTAAGGATGAAATTATCACAATAATGTACGTAAAGACTAGTAAAAACTTGGCGGACCCTTTCACAAAAGGCTTACCTAGAGATGTGGTGAAAGGGACAACGATAGAAATGGGATTAAAACCTATAAATAAAATCATAGATAATGGCAACCCAACCTCAAACTAAAATTCTATAGTACAAGGTTTAAAGGGTAATAACAAGTTGTCTAGAAGTGATTGTAAAATGCTAATAAGATTGCCAAGATTGGATTATCATAAAACACACTATGGTTAGGAGGTTGAAAGCGTTCTTAATGAAGTTAGTAAGTGTCCAAGTAGTGGGGACATATATAAAACTTCACTTATATAAATGTAGAAGTGGTGTCGCTCCTCACGAGAGTTTTTAGGGTTACTCTTTGGATCATTCATGAAACTAGGAAGAAAGCACATGGCCATAATAGTGCTAAGAAATATAAAGAAATTATTTTAAAATATAAATATCACATGTGTATTTAATATATCAGGTATTATTATAAAGAGTAATAAGTCAAAAGTCAAGGCTACCTATTACTCTAATAAGACTTTGGTATATTTTTACCAACAGAAGGTTTAAGTTATAAACACCTTTTTGTATCCATGTGATATTAAGGTATGTTTCGAGATATGGCTCATGCTTATGATCAAGATAAAATTTAAATGGAGTAATTGTACAATTAAAGTGGGGGATTATTGAGTATTTAAATGTACAATGAGCAAAATCAAAATTTTCTTAGTCCCACATCACCTAAAATTCTATCTTATGAGAGGTATATATACTATTACTTAAGATGCCTATTAGTTGAATAAGAACCATGGCATGAATAATATGGGCTTGCCTGGAATGCGCGTGAGCCCGCGTGATGGACATATGATTCTCTATATATACTTCCTCTATAATTTCTAAAATGAGAAATTTAGAAGTTGTTGTCTGCATTCCTCCCTTTCAATTTGTTGTATCCTGGGAAAAGTATTCGCTGAAACTCTTCAGCAAGCTCATCCGAGTGAGAGCAAACAAATTTTTAAGGAAAGTGTCGCACTATTGATATGCCTCAAAGCAATTCAAGTTTCCACATTTCCTTATCTGATTTCTAACAATGATTGTACAATCTCATCATTCTACTACACGATTATCTCATATTATTACCTATCACTGTCTATGAAATAAACAGACAATTTCTCATTTGGAATTACAGGTATTCAACAAAATATATATGGTATTAGAATTATTATCTTCAAAAGAACTTGAAATATTTCCTTGAATCAAAATTGATTTGATGTTTGCTTTTGCTTTTGTTAACAAAGTTGTTCCTTTCTAATATTTTTTCAAAGATGCGTGTTTATTAATCAAGTTTGAGCAAGTTGTAACTATTTTAATAATTAATATCAAGTGTCGTTATAAGGTTTGGAAAAGACTGTCAGGTGGTAATAAATGTAATACAATACGTTTTGTATTAATCAAGTTTGAGCAAGCCTTCCTTAGGAAGATATTTTTTGATACAAAGTAGTGTATTAAATTTTAATGGTATTAATGATGTTTATGTATTATTTTTATCCAGATTAATGCTGTTGCATGGTTCTTACGGATATAGATTTCTAATTTAGTAAATTAATTGTGATTCACCTACAATTTTCTACTTTTGTTGGTTATTGCAACTGATATTTAGCAACTGGAATAAATCACAAGCATTGTTCACCTTGGAAAGGTGTAAAATCAATTTGTAAGTAAAAGAAATTTCAAATTCATAAATTTGGTATGATTGTAATGTCTATATGGCTATCAGAATTGAAACAAAATTTATGATCTTAATCTAATAAAGCTTGCTTAATTGCGAAGGTATGTTGTGTATATTTATGGTTTGCAAGTGCACGAAAAAATTATTATCTCTAGTTTTTGATCCAGCGTTTTTTAATTCAAATTGCTACCTCAAATTCCAAACCCAAACAATTGCAGACAAAAATTTCCATTTAAGAGGAGTTTCGAAATCAATTTAATTGAAACTAACCACCAATTTAAAAGAATTTTCTTTAAAAATTATAAACGTCCATGCTCTTTAAAATTTGTCTTCGTTACAGATTAATGAATATGAATTGTTAGATTTATGTAAATGATAGCTCCTTATTATATATATATATATATATATAAATAAATAACTGACAGCATCCTGATTATAGGTATATTTCAAACATGTAATTTTGGCATTGAACCGGTCTGCAAGGTTAGATTATATGTTAAAAAAAATCTTTTACCTATAACTTCTTTGAAAGTCCATTTATTTTGTAATATGATATTTGGTACTTTTTTTAGAATTGTAGTTGTAAGTTGTTTATGTCATACTTGGTGAATCAAAGCTCTGGCTATTGTATCCTCAGTTTGTACAACTTCCTTTTCCATGAAAATAAAATATCAGCCCAAGTACAAATAACAATTTTTAACGTCAACTCTTTATGAAGACATGCAGTTAACATAATATGTGAGGCCAAGATTAAAGTATAATCTCATCTTAAACAACATATGTTTACCAACATACTTCAACCAATGTGTTTGTATGTTCTATCAAGAAATTACCCATTGAAATATGTGTTCGGACACATATAGATGAGCATATTTATTTTCTCAGCCTAACTTTTTTTTTAACCTTTATGTTTGTTTGTTTTAACTCAAAAGAAGTCATTTCTGTTTACGATGAAGACAAATATCCAACCCATAAAATAAATGGAATGAGCAAAAGATATGAAATTCAAGTAGATGGAATAGTGGATTTTGATTGCATACTGTATTAGGAGCTAACATTGCATTGTGGCCTTCAATTACAGCAACACTTACTTTTAAAAGAATCCAAATATACCACTTCAAAAGAAAAGGGTGAAAAAACTCCTAAGCTACCAACACTTTGTCACGATATTTATTAACTTAGACCATTCTCTTTAGTCATTTTCATTAAGGCCTGATTTTAAATTAAACTATTATTGTAACATGTGCGGGTTTCACATTATTAGAAACTTTGATTAAATCTTTTATGACATTTCTATTATAGTTTGAGGGAATATTATTACTGAAGATATATGTGAAGAATTTAAGACGATGGCAGCAGAATTTCGTCAGCAGAGATGTATATAGGTTTTGTCAGAATACTGGTGATTTGTTTGCTTTGGATTTGTTACACTACATCTGCTTCGCTTTAGAAAATGCGCATTACTAGTAAAGTGACTCACTTCTATAAAAGATGAGCTTGTGATTTAGGCCAATTGCTTCGCTTTGATCGGAGAAACCAGAGTACTTTCGAATGTAGGAAATTACTTCGTTTTGAACTAGCTAAAGTTGAGTATTAAAGACATTTCACTAATTAGCTATGACAAATACATGGAAAATGGCTTTGCTCAAAAGACACTACATTGTGCTCGAAGCATTTTTCTTTGACTCTCATATACTTTTCTCATTAAGGATAATAGGTAACACACTATTCATTAATATAGTACTCTACGGGTTGAAATGTTGTTTTACATTTTTCTAGGTTAAACGAGTTAACACATTTATTGATACAACATTTAGCAAGTGCGTGCATTTTAGGCTTTGAGTTTAGTCCTTGACAATCTCCCACGTAAAATTGCACTGAATTTTAATGCATTTATCATTTGTTGCTTAATATTATTTGTTTTAGCTTATGTATTTGTTTATAACCCACATTATACTTTTTGCAAAATCCGCGCGCTAAATGTGAAAGCGATATACAAATATCTCATTGTATATCAAAATGCTTATGACATTTAGCATGGGTAGTACTAAACTGTTGTTAGATCCAAAAATGGTTCTAACACCCAAATGAATGATAATTCTGACTGAAATGAAAGCAAAAAAAGGAAAGAAAACACACGATTTATAGTGGTTCGGCGTTAAAGAGCCTTCGTCCACTTTATACTTTGTTGATGAATGATTCAAGTACAAATACAAGGTTAAATAACACTCAACCTCATTTTTATAAAGAATAATTTCACTCAGTATTTACTAAATTGTGCTTCGAATGATGATAATGATCTGAATAAAGTGGTGAAATTCGGTTGCAAGAAGAGCTTGAGTCAAAAGTTTTCCAAAAGATCCCTTGAAATGAAGCTTGATGGTGTATTTATAGGCAGAAAATATTCTTTGAAGGCCTCCGGTTCGGGTACACGTGGTGGCCATCTCGTTCGGTTCAGAATGAGGAGCCTGAGGTGTTGTCAGCGCATATCCTTTGTGGGAAAATGTGGGGAAGTAGGTTCCTAACTGCCCCGAGTCTTCAGGGAATCATGCGTTGTTGGTGGGGCGCTGTGGTTCGGATCGGATAATTGATGAGGGTTCGGATCGGAAGGAGCCGATCTGATCCGGGAGTGCTCTCTATCCATCGTTTCCTGGGCTGCTTGCTTTAAGATAAAAAGGGATCGATTCGGGGGTCTCCGACCAAACTGAATTCCTGGTGCTCAAACCTCATATTTGCAAAGCAATCTCTTATCTTTGCGTAGCCTAATCACAAAGTAGGCTAACATTTTGCCTCCTCGTAGTATGCTCCTATCGGGGATGGAGTGAGCTTCGAAGTAGACATCTATATGTTTCTGAATTGAAGTCATTGAATAATTGCTTCCATTTGTTTGTAAAGTCATCTTGCTTCATCAAGTCACATTTCTTGTTGTCTATAAATACGCAATGGAATGCGTAAATTGCTTCCGTTATTTAAAATAAGTCCAAGAACTTTATTTAATGTATGTTTGTTACTACTTCTTTCAAGTTTGTCTCATGTGCTGAGTTAACTTTGGTGATCATGGTTCAGATTAAGTTTATCCGATCCGGTCCATGTTTCAATTAACATTGCATCAATGGGCTTTTGTTCTTTAAGCCGGGCTAGACTATTTTGCTGATCAGATCGGATTAAAGTGCCTAGTCCCCCAGAACACGACGAGGCACCTATCTCCCTCATATATATTTGCACATTTCTCTCTTATTCCTTATTTTACTTTTCACTGCCGTGTTTTAACCGTTATTTCCAGACAAATCCCTAATTCCCCTTTCATCAACTCCACTTGAACTTCTAATTCAATAGTAAGTAGGCTTAAATCCTTAATCA
Organism: Allium sativum; assembly: GCA_030737875.1. Lineage (NCBI taxonomy): Eukaryota > Viridiplantae > Streptophyta > Magnoliopsida > Asparagales > Amaryllidaceae > Allium > Allium sativum. Next base: position 33,280,557 of record CM060923.1, read on the forward strand.
TACATGTTTTAATCTTTGATTTTTGTGTACATAACATTCAGATCTTCATGTTAATCCATGTCGCTTTGGCTAAATTGATGGGGATGGAAAAAATCGAGGTCATCTCGACCACCGCCATAGATGGTGGTGCCGATTTCACCTCCAGGTGGTGGCGCACACGATCTAGGCTCAGCGTTGTAGGGCTTGACGTTGGGATTGGTTCCTGAGTTCGATGGAAAAGAAAAGGCGATGGAGGCTTAGTTTTGGTGTGATGAAAAGGAAGAAGGAGAGGATGAATTAGGAAGAGGAGGAACGGATCGAGCCGGAGCGAAGGATTCTAGAGAAAACTGAAAAAGGCTTAGGTGATGAAATTGAATTGCAGCGAGGGGGTTTGGTTCGGATCGTGATCAGAGCAATCATAACCCCTTTATAGCACAGCGATCCAGCGTTATCTCTCGTGAAACTTCGAGCCGATCCGTTGTTGTTTCCTTCCTATCTCTGCTCTGAACCGAAACTGTTTCCTATAGCACATTGGCTCGACCCGATGCACCCATCATGGAAAATCCGAACTGATCCCACATCTTTGCATCCAGACCTCTGAACCGATGTGACATCCTTACATTAAGACATCTGCACCGGTCCGATGTCCTTGCATATGGAACATACGCATAACTTAACCTTATCATTTAGATTTGACTAGAACTGGAGCCTTGATGATGTGAACCTGTGACACATAACTTTGCATATAGCTCAACCAAAAATCAAACACAACTTACAATCTCGTGGACAGTTGGGATAGAGCCTTCAAAACTGGGTCTTCTGGATTTAATGAATATGCAATTACTTTCTACACTTCCTTCTTTTCTGCTTACTTTATATTCTCTGATTTTAGCATTGCACACACCAGCGCAGTTTCATACACATACACACACGAGGGGCACGTGCAACTTTACTCTAATTTATGCTATTGTTTCTTCGATAGTACAATAGTTATGGCTGAAAGACGCTCGTCTAGATTAGCAGAAAGAAGAGAAGTTATGGGGACATCTGAAAGTCATACCATTAAAGATATATCCCCTACTTCAGATCCAAAATGGGACGGCGAGGGTCCATATTACGTGAAGGGAACTCATGATAGTGAAGTTTCTTCCAGGGGTGATGTCTCCATGGATGAAGAAGAGGATGGAGGAGTCGGGGATAATCATGCTCCTGATGAATTTGGGAATGTTGTTGTTTTGGATAATCCAAAAGACTCCGCTGCATCAACGATTGACAATGACAAACTCGCGCGAATATGTTTAAACCATGGGATTCTTCGGAGAGATACTGAGTTGTCTTCGAACACAGATCGACCTCATAATCCACCTGAAGGGTATATGGCCATCACTAGATTAATGTGCCTTGGTGGGGGCAATACCTCCATTTTCACCATTCGTTATTGATTTTCTGAGACAAATGCGGATTGTCCACATGCAACTTCAACCCAACTCCTACGATTATCTGAATACTTTGTACATAGCATATAAGGAAATTTTAGGTGCAGAACTTACTTTCGAGGACGTTCATTTCTTCTATAATTTCAAACATAGAACTCAGGATACCCCCTCTTTTGTATACTTCGAATCTGTGCTCAAAAGAAAGATCATAACCATCCCATTTAGCAGCAAGGTTGGTGATCCCAGGCTTGAATGGTTCTATATTAAGCAGCAATCGGGGTGTGCTAGAAGATGGCTTAAATCAAGTAAAAGCTATAGCCTTTGAATTCGAGTTCTGATCTTTATTATGCATGTATTGATCATTGCTTATTTTCACTTGCAATCCCTAATCCACCGCAAGAGAAGCATAAGGTGCAATTTGATCGTTTGAATCAGTTACTTAATGGTGATCAAAAATTCTTGACCATAAAGGACTTCTTGTGGATGAATATCTTCATGGCATCATCTAGTTGCTATAACTCGTAGCATAGGTCATGGGGAAGGCCCTTATGTGTACATACCCCCAGTTGAGGGGCCAATTGACACTCCACTCAAGAGGGGAGAAAGTTCAAAAGATCCAACATTTCCCCTTAGGGATCCTCCTTCTCCTTCTTCAACTCAAGTTGATATACTAGGAAATATAGCGGAAAAAGATAGAGATAAACTCATCACTCCCGAGGATGTTGCCACTCCTGAAAAATCGGTCTCTCCAAAAGAGTTGACGTCAGACGCTCCTCAAGGAGATGCCTCCACTGCGGATGAATCTATATTTCGAGGCTTGGGAAATCTTCCCTTGCCCGGGACCCTTTATACTCAGAAGATTTCAGAACGAATCCTCTTACCTTTACTTCTGAAGAAGAAGTTACTCCTGTGAAGACTAAGGAAATTGCACATACTAGCCTGGCTTCGGGTTCTGGTTGGTTAGGGGGGATATCACTTAGGATATGCACAACATACTAGCACTGCACGTCACAGTACCTGTGCTTTACATAAACATTGGTTCTGAACTTTACATACCTTATTTTGCAAGAACGATGACACGACCCCACTACGATGTCAGGAAAGTCCGAGCTAGCATGCCAAGATTTGATTCCGACGCTGAACATGATCGCCACGAGAGCCATGGCAGGGATAACAAGAGGCATTATGATTCCAATCGTCCTCATTCTTCGCGCTCTCGTTCTCCTCGTTGGTTAGACCTAGACAAGTACAAGAGCTACCAAGATCGTCACGAAGGTGACAACCACATTCCAAAGATCCGATCCCTCCTAAAGAAAAGCATCCACAAGAGAAACCGGCGTCGAAGCGCGTTGATTCGCAGGATAAACATAAAATTTCCGAAAAAGGATCGGGCAAGGATGAAATATCCATTGTACCCATTAAATGAAGAAATGACAAACTATCCCTATCCAAACCCGTGTCGCTCGATTCTGAGCACAAAGCGAAACTGGCATATTTGAAGAAACAATTCCCGGATCATTATTTTGATTATTTGCAGTTTGTTCCTTCACTTGAGCCTATTTCGTCGAAGTGGGTGGATGATGTTAAAGCAAAGATAGATTAGTGGGCAGGAAATACACATAGATGTAAAATATTCGCTCAACCTTTCTAAGATTATTCGGGACTTAATCACCGATATCGGTCACATGAAGGAAATGGCTGATTATGATGAAAGCATCTTGAAAAATTCAGAGAAGGACCTGGAAGATGCACAGGCTCAGCTTGCTCCTACTCAACGAGACGTTGACAACTATAAAAAGCAACATGAGGAGTTACAGAAGCGCTACCACACTTTATTGGAATCCCATAGCCAAAAGTGCTTAAATCTAAAGAAACAGACCGAGGATGCTAAATCTGAGAGTGTTAAAGCACAATTGGTTTCACTACCCTTGAACAGGAGAAGGTTGAGTTAGAGAAGAAAAATACTGATTTGGAAAATCGGAATGTTGAATTGGAAGCCAAACTAATGGAGGCTGAATCTAGGGCAGTCTTGGCTGAGGGGAATACAAGCATCACCATTAAATATGCCGAAGAGGTCCAAGCTCAGCTTTCTGCAGCCCAGAAGGAATTGGATGGTTATGGTGAACTGATGATAGAGTTCTTTGCCCAAGTGATCCGTCGTCGGGACATTTCTTGGATCGAAGATTACCCTACAACTCTGGTTTATGTGTGGGACCAAATCATTGAATAGAAGAAGAAAGAGCTCAAGGTGGACTCCATTGATGAAAACAAACTTATGGAGAAATTCCTGAGGGGTGAAGAACCGGTGCGCTTGGCTGAAGGACGCAAACCCATTTCTGCAGTTATGGAAGAAGAGATACGTCAAACTAAGGGGAAAACGTCCTTGAAATTGGTTCTTCTTCTGCTTCCCCTGGGGATACCAGAACGGAAGGATATGATCCAGAGAATCCAAGAATCCCTAAGACATCTTTATTATCCCCTCTTCCTGAAGCGACACCAGAGACTCTAGCTACTCCAATCGAGAAATCATCCGAAGGTATCTCTACCTTCTCACCCCCAATTTGTTAGAGCTATTTCAACCTTTCTCTACATTATTGGGCAGTCAACCGAAGACCCTATTGTTTTTCCTGAGCTAATACCAGTTAATTCTCATTCTATAGGTGCACAGTCAGCTGAAAAGGCCGATGAGCAGCGGAAAGAAATCACTGATCTGAGGCCTACTGAAGAGATCCAAGAGAAGCATGCTGAAGTTACTGGCTCAAAATCTGTGGAAGAGGTCAAGGATTAGGATGAGGTTGCCGAGGAGACTCCCATGCCATCTACCACTAAAAATCCCCGAGATGAAGATGTGATAGATGCCCTAAAAGACGATGGTGGCAGTGATGGGCATGAGGAAGAGGACGATGTTGTCGTGAATAAGGATTTAGTGAATGTTGACGACATGACTTTGGCCGATATGAAAGCTGAACAGGACAAGCTCTTTAAAGCCAAGGTTGAGAAGGAAAATCTCGAGGCTGTCAAACCACTCGCAGAAATCCCTCCTGGATCCAGGTTAGTTGTCAAACTTTCAACCAGGTCAATTACTGAAGAGCTTGCTAAAAAAACTTCTACTGATCCCAACGCTCCAGTTCTAGGGAAGAAAAAGCCAAAGCTAATCCAAACCGAGGCTCAAAAAGAGGAGAAGGAAAAACTTAAGGCTGCCAAGAAAGCAAAGTCCACTCTGAAGTCCAAATGAGAAGCAGTTCTACTCTTCATTTTGCCCGTTCCTCGATTCGCTGTTGTTGTAGCGAGTGCGGCCCTCGCCTTTGTTTATTTAGTTCTTTTGTATAAACCCGCACTTGTGTAAATAAATTAGTTCATTTCCACTATGTCAAGTGCTTGCGAGTTCGTCATCTATTTCTGTTAATGTTGAGAAATTAATAGGCATAAGTAGTATGTTCCCCTGCAAATGTATAGACAAAGAAAATATCATTCACAGAAATTGCCGCTTAAATAAATAAAATAAATGTTTGATAGCAGGGTGCGAGACGTGTATGCCCCCAATCAATCTTGAATATAGCGCCTGGCTAAGGCTTGTTTGAGATTGATTAAACTACCCCCAACTCTTTCGGTGGGGCTAAAATTCTTCTTTGTTGGTACCCATTCTTTGTACCTTTATACTCTCCTGCCGTATGGTCAGGTTAGAGTTGATTCGAGGTGGTCTTTTGTCATGGTTCACTTTCACGCCTCAAGGACGTCATCTTCCCATTCTTTATACTCTCTCTCGACTCGTGAGAGTTAGAGTTTGGGACGTCGGCTTCTCGTCCTTTTTACGTCGTTATGCAAATGGTTATTTCATTTGCTTTTGTATCGATTAAAATGTCTATTGTTTTCGACTTATGCAATGACAATCACAAAAATACATAAAACAAAATTCGAATGGGTAAAGTAAATCACACAGTATTTTATAGTGGTTCGGCCAAGTCGTGACCTATGTTGAAACGACCAAACTTCTCCGCAAAGGAAAGTACGGATTGAATTGAGAACATGACAAATCAGAACACAAACAAAAGAACATTTCATTGCTTATTACAACAATTATATCATAGTACAAGAATATATCAGAGTATGAATAAATAATATACAACAGAAACATATCATAGGTTTAAATTACATTTAAATAGCAGCAGAAAAATAATATAAAATACAACTAAAAGAAATACACGGATACAGAGCTTTCCAAATATCGCTTCAGCTATAAACCAGGATCCTGTGAATATAATATTTGCAAAACCAAAACTACTAGCTGCCCGTGTGGAAAATATGGGTACCATGAGTTTAGGTTAAAACAATAAACTCCAAGTCAGTCATGGGACTGGTGTGAGAACTAAAACCGTTATTAACTTGATTTTAAAGTTAGGTAAATCATGAGACCACGCTGTATAACACGGAACTGGTTTACTCCACATGATCTCAGTTTAAAATAAAACAATGCAATGCTTTTTGGAAAAATGAAGCTATTATAAGACTCAGGTCCCTTCACACAATGCAACGCAAGCCGGAGGATAGAGTTTTCCCTTATAATAGCCAAATATGCTTGGTACGCGAATTTTCATCTTTTATTATTATTACTATAAGTGCATATAAGTGTATAGTGTCAAAAACAACTTCAAATATAAATGTATCAATCATAGACGACATGGGTACCATATATCATGTTGCCATACTAGCTCTACAATCAAAACCGCATGATGTTGTATTGGAAGTTGGATTTCAATCTATGAACCAAGGCAAGGGATCGTCCTTACTGAATTCGAGACTCTCTAGCCTGATCCTTAGGCAAGTACTCAGTCAAGCCTTAGGAGCCACAGGGTCGGTCCACACATATGTCAGTAGATTATATATAACTCCTGAATAATACGTTTCTCTGCCCTATGGGGCGTAAATAAAGAGCCACTAGGGACTCAAATCCGAAGCGCCTCATTCCATCATCCACATAAGTAAAAATGTCTAGGCTCCATACCATGACACCACTTCTAGCTATAAAGAAACGCATGTTCTCCCTGGATCCTTCTCCCGTTTCTGGTTCATACCGGGGTGCGAGGCTAGCGAAGTAACGCTACACAAAGCTATGCCTAAATAAGCTGTGCTTTGATCATCAACCACAAGGCTATGCTTTTCAACAGAAGCCTTGATCACTTGCATCTTAGCATGCCACATTGTCAGTTCATACCATACCATTGATTTCTGCCAATATATAACCTCTAAGCTCGTACGTCTCAAAGAAGGGTGTTAAGCAAGAGAAAAAATTCTCTACCACCAAACAGATATATATTTAGTAGAGATCAACGAATACAACATAAAGGAATACAACGTCAGACATACTATCCATTTACAAGTCCGTTCTGGGTCTGATAGAAACCGGAGGCACCTTATTCCTCGTCCTATATGTCTAATACAGGAGAGAGGTCCTCGCATATCCGTCGATCTCCAAGTACGTTTGGACGATCACCAGTTATTACCTCGTCTTGGGTGTATGGCCCAATCAAGACATTAGTAATCACACAAACGATGTGAAGAACTCCAGTCTTCAACCACCATCTTCATCTTCGACTCTTAATCGTCGTAGTAATTATTCAGAATGGGTTAAACCCAGTCTTTCCTAATAATTTGGTATTTTATAATCAAGTGCTATAAAAACACATCATATGCCTCATTCCATTTCAGAATATTCTTTTATTAAAATATTCACATTTTCAGGGAAAAATTCCCATTATTTTATCAAAGATGAATTCTTTTAAATTTATTCTTTAATCTTCCTTTGAATATCATTTCAAAAGATTTTTATTAACTAGTCGGGATTATCGAACCTTACCGAAGTAATCATTAATTTATATTTATCATCCTAATCCCAACCTATTAATACCACGGAGCAAATCTAGTAGCACTCCATATCTAACACCCACGGTGTTATCGGAAAAATTAATTACCATTTCACGTTTAAATCTAATTAAAGAATTTAACTATCGCTTGGAGTAAAACTAGTGGTACTCCATTCTCGATCATTTCAAGAATTTGATAATCTAATTATCTCATTTCCATTTCAATCTAATTTATTAAAAATCCAATTTAGTTTTAATATCAAAAATCATTACTTTATGATTATTAAAATTTAGGAAATTAATCTTTATCTTTAACTAGGTTAAAGAACTAATGTCATTTAAAACACAGTTCACGACAAACCCAAAATCATCTTCCATTAAATATGGAATCTTCACAGAAATGAGATCAATATATAATCAATATAAATTCCCGTATCAGAGTAATAATATAAATGGAATAACGGCAAAGCCTTTTAAATTCCATATATAGTAACGGTCTTCTTTTACAAAAGCTCATCTCGATTATTATTAAATCGAATTCCATTCAATTCCAATCTATTCTATTAAATTAGAATTTACTTTGGAAAAGTTCCCATTTAAATATTAATAAAAGATTTATAAATTCCATTTAAATCTTAATAAAATACTTATAAATTCCATTTAAATCTTAATAAAAGATTTATAGATTCCAAATAACATTTCAATGTTAATTGGGATTAAAGAACAAATGTCGTTTAAAACATAGTTCACACAGGGTTTAAGAACAGTGTTATTGAAGACACCATTCACGACGAACCCAAATTCCAATTTAGTTTATTTAATTCCAAATAAATATTAATTAATTGGAAAACTCTATTAAATCTTAATTAAAGATTTATTCTAGTTAATAACTAGTTCATTTCGGTAAATATATATTTTTGTCTTTTCAAATATGGAATTTTTCATCCTAAATCTTTCCAAGCTATTTATTATAATTTTACATAATTTTTTCATAGTTTTAATAATTTTATTATCACCCGTACAATCGGTTTCCAATAACGGCCACCGAACTGCATCCATAGCGAACTTTTCCAAATTTGATTTGGACATAATTCCAAATACATCCATTAGATTTCAAACTTCTTATATTCATTAGAAAGCTCTTTTCGATACGAACCCAACAGTTCCAGTTTTAGGAGAATCCGACGATCGAATCTCCCGTAATGTCAATTTGAAGCCAATGGTCGAAATTCGCAAATGGTCGGTACGCGACACGTTCTATTCAGGCCATTAAATATATATAATATATATATTATATATATTTCATCAATTTCCATTTTAAACGTATTTTATAAATCGTTTATAAATTTGTTTTGAAACGATTCCAACTTTATTTTCAATTTTAAATCAAAGTTGAATATTCTATATCTTTATCATATTAAAATGATAATATTTTCAAAATGTCAGATTTTGAAATCAATTCTTTTCGATATTCATTATAAAATGACTAAAATCTATCGATAAACCTGTTCGGGTTAAAATGGCGTTTGTTGCTTAATTCGGCTTCATATTTTTATATTTTTGTGTCCATCTAAAAACGGACATCAAAATCATAATTTTATTCTCCACTCAATATTATTTTAAAATATTTGTTATTCTAAAATATTCTTTATTTTAAAAGACTATTTATTTAAAATATTCTTTACATTAAAATGTTCTTTTACATTAAAAATATTCTTTTACATTAAAAATATTCTTTTACAAAAAATATTATTTTACATTAAAAATATTCTTTTACATTAAAAATTTTCTTTACATTACAATAGTTCTTTACATAAAAATGATTCTTTTATATAAAATTGTTTCTTTACATAAAAATGATTCTTTTATATAAAAATGTTTCTTTACATAAAAATGATTCTTTTATATAAAAATGTCTTTTGTATTCTAAAATGTTATTTTGTTCTAAAATGATCATTCATTCTAAAATGATATTTCATTCTAAAATGATATTTCATTCCAAAATGATATTTTATTCAACATTATGTTTATAAAACATTATTTATTACAAAACATTATTTATTATATAACATTATTTATTTCTGAATCGGAATGCGACTCAATCAATTACCATATAATTTCAGTTATATGGATTTCATACATTGGATATATTCAACAATAATGATAAATAATCAATAATCAGTCCATTCACATCTAGAGTGAAATTTACAATTGTGTGAGCATTAAATAAATAAATATCGCTCATCACAGACTACCAATCTATCGATTGACATATAATTAAATATTGGTATTAGTTTATGTCAAATATCATCCCAATACCCGTGTGGGGTTTTCAAACAACAACAGTTTATTTAAATAAATTATTGGTTAACAAATTTAACCAATTCTAATTCAGATTGAATTATTTTTAAACTTAACCAATTTTCACTATTTTAAATTACAAATAAGTATTTATAATTTAATTCCAACTGCCACATTAATATTAACATTATTTTTAATACGTTCAACATTTCAACATCACAAACAACATACAATATAGTAAATTTAAATCGTTCATGGTCTGTGGACAAGGGAAGTGATCTAACAAGCACCGTATACAGTTTATAATGATATAACTGATAAAAATCTAAACTGGCAATTCTATATATTTATTAGTTATGAAAATAAATAAATAACTATGTAGAATTTTTAGTGAGGAGTTCTCACCTTTGGTTTCCACTCCGTCATTCTTTACGGGTTGGTTTTAATTCCATTTTGTTCCCAGACAGTTCCGTTATAATCTGTTTCACGCGGTATACATAAAAAAATCACATTTTTGACGACGCTATTGATAATTTAAAAACAATGCTATTTTATAAAAATTATATTTTTATTTACAATGCTATTTATATAATTTAAAAACTGTGCTATGCACATACAAAAGTTACATTTAAAAACAATGTTATATATATAAAAAAAATTCATTTTTTATGCAATGCTTTTTCTATAAAAATCACAATGCTATATTTATTTCGAAAAACAATTCCATTTTTATTTTTAAAACAAATCTATTTTTATTTTTAAAACAAATCTATTTTTATTTTTAAAATAAATCTATTTTTAAAAACAAATCTATTTTTATTTTAAAATCATATTTTTTAAATCATGCTTTTCATATTAGATAATATTTTAGTTCATGCTTTTCATATTAGAAATCATATTTTAAAAATCTAAATTATATATATATATATATAATAAATCATACTATTATACTAAAGCCATTTCTATAAAAATCCTATTTTTACTTGATGTTTATATTTATAAAACATTTGCTAATTTTATTTGAAAACATTTGCTAATTTAATTTTAAAACATTTGCTATTTTATTTTAAAACATTTGCTATTTTATTTTAAAACATTTGCTATTTTATTTTGTAAAACAATGCGATAAGTATTTTTAAAACAATGCGATAAATATTTTTAAAGCAATGCAATAATTATTTTTAAAGCAATGATGTTTACTAATCTTTAAAACAATGACGTTTATTAATTTTTAAAACAATGATGTTTATTAATTTTTAAAACAATGATGTTTATTAATTTTTAAAACAATGCAATTTATATTTTTAAAATAACATGATTTATATTTTGAAAAACAATTCTATTTTTATTTTTAAGTCATGGTACTTTTATTTTTAAAACAGAGTTATATATTGAAAAAAACAATTATAGCTTAATTACATAAATAAATAAAAGAAAAGCTCACTGTTTTTCAATTCTGGACAATCCCATTGTGTAGATCTTGCTGTCGGGGTTCCAACGCTTCCGAAAGTGTTCAATTCTGTTTTGATTTGCATAAGATATGATTTTTTTTAAACTTTAGACAATTTAATTATATAATTATCTTAACTTAATTAAGGATTTAATTTACTTAACCTTTCCTGGCATCGTTATCTTCTTCCAGGAAAAAACCCTGACCGTAGAGCCCATTTCGTTGAAGACTAGGGACTCGACTTCTCGCCCTCCACCGACGACTGGTCCACCATCGTCGTACTCCCCATTGACGTCGCTGCCCCGCTTCGCCTACGCCTGGAGGATGTCGCCGCTCGCACGCCTGTAGGGCCACACAACTCCACTTGAACGCAACGTGTTTGGATGCTAGATTCTCGCGATACACCATACAAACGATAATCACATCCGTACCATTTTGAAGATCTCAGATTTCTCCTTAATTTTTGTTTATAAATCATGTTTTGAATCGGCCTAATCTAAGAATGACTGAGGAATTTATTTCTGAGCATTTCGTTTGTTGATTATAGTGAATGGAGGCTGCTTAGGGTTTAGGGTAATACGGTGTATATTTATAGTATTTCTATAATTATTTTATTAAATTAATTCAATTTAATTCCAATAATACTAGTTTAGCACCTCGAACTCCAAACTGAACCCAATGAATTTTGTCCCTAGCCAAATATCCCCATTCCATACACAATGGAATATGTTTCGTAAGCCAATTCTAATGTTTTGATTAGTTTTCATTAAAATTAAAATATAAATCAATATATTGAATTTAAACGTACAATTTAATTTACCGGGGCCATATACTGACTCTAAAAATTACAGAAAAAATATTTCTAGTTATGTTTTGATGATACGGTCCTACGAAAATTAATTTCATCGAATTTGGAGACCGTTTGAAAAATGGCTAATTTCTGGTCGATCCAATTTTGAATTTAAATTACCAAACACATTTCAATTTATTGCACTCACATATTAATTCCAAAATTATGAAATTCGGAATCTAGCAATAGTTTGACATTCCGGATTCAACCAAAGTGGTTTCGTCGAAAAAGGAGGTCATTTATAAAATGGGTATTTATTATATTAATATATATATATATATAAATTCCACAGCGACTATTTCAAATTTTAAATTGAACATAACTTTTTATTCCCGTTATGAAATTTCAATTTTTTAGATTCATTGGAAAGATATTTTTAGATGGATTTAAATATTTTTGGTTTCACAAAATCCGATTTATTTTGAATCCTATACATTCAGTCAAAGTTCAAATTCAAATTTTCAAACTACCGCGCTATTTCTAACTCCTTTTATAATTAAAAATAAATATATTCGTTCTAACTTCTATTTAAATAAACTTTTAGTCATTATTATTTAAAATAAATAATTTTAAATATTCAAAATCCATTAAAATTTCTAAAATAAAATTTTTGAACTGGATCCAAAATTTCGGGTTGTTACAATCTCCCCCACTTAAAATCTTTTCGTCCTTGAAAAGGAACGGAGCTGAAAGTTGTTTAACTAACCAACTCAACTTTCAATTCTAATCAATTTTCAATTCAGTTCAATATTAATTCGATTTAGTTAAATTTATCATTATTTCTCCTATTGGTTAAATTAATTATCATTCAAATATTTTAATTAGTTAAACTAATTATCAAACATCACAACCAACAATCAATTAGGCGATTAACTTTTAAATATATATAACTTTTATATATAGTAAAAAAAAACATATTTTTAGTGCAAATCACAACAATAAATCCTAGCTTGTTCTGGTTCTCACACCAGTTAGTTAGAAATATATAGATATCCCACTTTCGAAACTCGAACACAAACTACTGATGTTGACATGTCAATCACCAGTATCATCAGAGTCATCTCTGGGTGACTAAAGTCTGATTCTATATCTATCCAGTATATTTGAGACTTTAAATATACGTTCATGACGCATATATGCAAAATCTTCATATACTCGATTATCCAAAATAAAATAAAATAATACACTCAAATACTCTTCACACATGTTCTAGGATACTACTAATCCTATCTCTAACGAGTTATTCTTATTAGATATTACTAATCCAATCTATGATGAATTCTTTTGTTCGGTTCTAATGTGTCGTGTTCTCGAGCTCTGTAAACCAAAGCTCTGATACCAACTAAAACAACCCAAACTTCCCCGTAAAGGAAAGTATGGATTGAATAGAGAACAGAACAAATCAGAACACAAACAAAAGAACATTTCATTGCTTATTACAACAATTACATCAGAGTACAAAAATATATCAAAGTATGAATAAATAATATACAATAGAAACATATCAGAGGTTTAAATTACATTTAAATAGCAGCGGAAAAATAATATAAAATACAACTGAAAGAAATACACGGATACAGAGATTTCCGAATATCGCTTCAGCTATAAACCAGGATCCAATGAATATAATATCTGCAAAACCAAAACTACTAGTTGCCCATATGGAAAATATGGGCACCCAGAGTTTAAGTTAAAACAATAAACTCCAAGTCGGTCATGGGACTGGTGTGAGAACTAAAACAATTATTAGCTTGATTTTAAAGTTAGGTGAATCACGAGACCACACCGTATAACACGGAACGGGTTTACTAAACATGATCTTAGTTTAAAATAAAACAACGCAATGCTTTTTGGAAAAATGAAGCTATTATAAGACTCAGGTCGCATCACACAATGCAATGCAAGCCGGAGGATAGATTTTTCCCTTGTAATAGCCAAATATGTTTGATACACGAAATTTCATCTTTTATTATTATTACTATAAGTGTATATAAGTGTATAGTGTCAAAAACAACTTCAAATATAAATGTATCAATCATAGACAGCATGGGTACCATATATCATATCGTCATACTAGTTCTACAATCAAAACCGCATGATGTCATACTGGAAGTTGGATTTCCATCTGTGAACAAAGGCAAGGGATCATCCTTATCGAATTCGAGACTCTCTAGCTCGAGCCTCAGGCAAGTACTCAGTCAAGCCTTCAGAGCCACATGGCCGGTCCACACATATGTTAGTGGATTATATATAACTCCTAAACAATATGTTTCCCTGCCCTATGGGGCGTAAATAAAGAGCCACAAGGGACTCAAATACGAGGCGCCTCATTCCATCATCCACATAAGTAAAAATGTCTGGGCTTCATACCATGACACCAATTCTAGCTAGAAAGAAATGCATGTTCTCCCTGGATCCTTCTTCTGTTTCTAGTTCATACCGGGGTGTGATGCTAACGAAGTAACGCTATACACAAAGCTATGCCCAAATAAGCTGTGCTTTGATCATCAACCACAAGGCTCTGCTTTTCAACAAAAGCCTTGATCATTTGCATCTTAGCATGCCACATTGTCAGTCCATACCATACCATTGATTTCTGCCAATATATAACATCTAAGTTTGTATGTCTCATAGAAGGGTGTTAAGCAAGAGAATAAATTCTCTGCCACCAAACAGATATATATTTAGCTGAGATCAATGAATACAACATAAAGGAATACAAAGTCAGACATACTATCCATTTACATGTCCGTTCTGAGTCTGAACGAAACCGGAGGCACCTTATTCCTCATCCCATATGTTCAATACAGGAGAGAGGTCCTCGCATATCCATCGATCTCCAAGTACATTTGGACGATCACCACTTATTACCTCTTCTTGGGTGTATGGCCCAATCAAGACATCAGTAATCACCTAAACGATGTGAAGAACTCCGGTCTTCAACCGCCGTCTTCATCTTCAACTCTTAATCGTCGTAGTAATTATTCAGAATGGGTTAAACCCGGTCTTTCCGAATAATTCGCGTATTTTATAATCAAGTGCTATAAAAACACATCATACGCCTCATTCCAGTTCAGAATATTCTTTTATTAAAATATTCACATATTTAGGGAAAAGTTTCCATTAATTTTATCAAAGATAAATTCTTTTAAATTTATTCTTTAATCTTCCTTTGAATATCATTTCAAAAGATTTTTATTAACTAGTCGGGATTATCGAACCTTACCGAAGTAATCATCTATTTATATTTATCATCCCAATCCCAACCTATTCATCCCATGGAGCAAATCTAGTAGCACTCCATATCTAACACCTACAGTGTTATCGGTAAAATCAATTACCATTTCACGTTTAAATCTAATTAAAGAATCTAACTATCGCCTGGAGTGAAACTGATGGTACTCCATTCTCGTTCATTTCAAGAATTTGATAAATCTAATTATCTCATTTCCATTTCAATCTAATTTATTAAAACTCCAATTTAGTTTTAATATCAAAAATCATTACTTTATGATTATTCAAATTTAGGAAATTAATCTTTATCTTTAACTGGGTTAAAGAACCAATGTCATTTAAAACACAGCTCACGACAAACCCAAAATCATCTTCCATTAAATATGGAATCTTTACAGAAATCAGATCAATATATAATCATTATAAATTCCCGTATCATACTAATAATATAAATGGAATAACAACAAAGCCTTTTAAATTCCATATATAGTAATGGTCTTCTTTTACAGAAGCTCATCTCGATTATTATTAAATCGAATTCCATTCAGTTCCAATCTATTCTATTAAATTAGAAAACTTTACTTTGGAAAAATCCGCATTTAAATCTTAATAAAAGATTTATAACCATTTAAATCTTAATAAAAGATTTATAAATTCCAAATTATATTTCACTGTTAATTGGGATTAAAGAACAAATGTCGTTTAAAACATAGTTCATGATAAACCCACAATCAACTTTCATTTCAATTCTAATTAAACATTAATTAATTAGTAAACTTTTCAAAATCTTTGTTAAAAGATTTATTATTTTCACAGGGGTTTAAGAACAGTGTTATTGAAGACACCATTCACGACGAACCCAAAATCCAATTTATTTTATTTATTTCCAAATAAATATTAATTAATTGGAAAACTCCACTAAATCTTAATTAAATATTTATTCTACTTAATAACTAGTTCATTTCGATAAAAATATATTTTTGTCTTTTCAAATATGGAATTTTTCATCCTAAATCTTTCCAAGCCATTTATTATATTTTTACATAATTTTTTCATATTTTTAATAATTCTATTATCTCCTGTATAGTCGGTTTCCAATAACGGCCACCGAACTGCATCCACAACGACCTTTTCCAAATTTGATTTGGACATAATTCCAAATCCAACCGTTAGATTTCAAAATTCTTATATTCATTGGAAAGCTCTTTTCGATACGAACCCAACGGTTTTGGTTTTAGGAGAATCCAACGGTCGGATCTCCCATAATGTCAATTTGAAGCCAATGGTCGAAATTCGCAATCGATCGCTGCGCGGCGCATTTTATTCAAGCCATTAAATATGTATAATATATATTATATATATTTCATAGATTTCCATTTTAAGCGTATTTTATAAATTGGTTATAAATTTGTTTTAAAATGATTCTAACTTCATTTTCAATCTTAAATCAAAGTTGAATATTCTATATCTTTATCATATTAAAATGATATATTTTCAAAATATCAGATTTTGATATCAATTCTTTTCGATATTCATTATAAAACGAATAAAATCGATCGATAAACCCGTTTGGGTTAAAATGACATTTGCAACTTAATTCGGCTTCATATTTTTATATTTTTGTGTCCATCGAAAAACGGACATCAAAATCATAATTTTATTCCCCACTGAATATTATTCTAAAATATTCGTTATTATAAAATATTCTTTATTTTAAAAGATTCTTTATTTAAAATATTCTTTACATTAAAATGTTCTTTTACATTAAAATGTTCTTTTACATTAAAAATATTCTTTTACAAAAAATATTATTTTACATTATAAATATTATTTTACATTAAAAATATTCTTTTACATTAAAAATATTCTTTTACATTAAAAATGCTCTTTACATTAAAATGGTTTTTTTTATATAAAAATGTCTTTTTAACTAAAAATGTCTTTTATATTCTAAAATGTTATTTTGTTCCAAAATGATCTTTCATTCTAAAATAATATTTTATTCTAAAATGATATTTTATTCTAAAATGATATTTCATTCTAAAATGATATTTCATTCCAAAATGATATTTTATTCAACATTATATTTATAAAACATTATTTATTATAAAACATTATTTATTATATAACATTATTTATTTCTGAATCGGAATGCGACTCAATCAATTACCATATAATTTCAGTTATATGGATTTCATACATTGGATATATTCAACAATAATGATAAATAATCAGTAATCAGTCCATTCACATCCAGAGTGAAATTTACAATTGTGGGAGCATTAAATAAATAAATATCGCTCATCACAGACTATCAATCTATCGATTGACATATAATTAAATATTGGTATTAGTTTATGTCAAATATCATCCCAATACCCATGTGGGTTTTCAAACAACAACAGTTTATTTAAATAAATTATTGGTTAACAAATTTAACCAATTCTAATTCAGATTGAATTATTTTTAAACTTAACCAATTTTCACTATTTTAAATTATAAATAAATATTTATAATTTAATTCCAACTTCCACATTAATGTTAACATTATTTTTAATACGTTCAACCTTTCAACATCACAAACAACATACAATACAGTAAATTTAAATCATCCATGGTCTGTGGACAAGGGAAGTGATCTAACAAGCACCGTATACAGTTTATAATTATTTAACTGATAAAAATCTAAACTGGCAATTCTATATATTTATCAGTTATGAAAATAAATAAATAACTGTGCAGAATATATAGTGAGGAGTTCTCACCTTTGGTTTCCATTCCGTCATTCTTCACGTGTCGGTTTGAATTCCGCTCTGTTCCCAAACAATTCCATTATAATCTGTTTCACGCGGTATACATAAAAAAAAAATCACATTTTTGATGACGCTATTGATAATTTGAAAACAATTCTATTTTATAAAAATTGTACTTATATTTACAATGCTATTTATATATTTTAAAAGCTGTGCTATGTACATACAAAAATTACATTTAAAAACAATGTTATATATATAAAAAAATCATTTAAAACAATGTTATATATATAAAACAATGTTATGTATATAAAAAACAATGTTATATATTTAAAAATAGCTTAATTACATAAATAAATAAAAGAAAAGCTCACTTTTTTTCAGTTCTGGACAACCCCATTGTGTAGATCTTGTTGTCAGGGTTCCAACATTTCCGAAAGTGTTCAATTCTGTTTTGATTTGCATAAGATGTGATTTTTTTAAACTTTAGACAATTTAATTAGATACTTATCTTAACTTAATTAAGGATTTAATTTACGTAACCTTTTATGGCCTCGTTATCTTCTTCCAGGAAAAAACCCTGACCGCTGAACCCATTTCGTTGAAGACTAGGGCTCAACTTCTCGCCCTCCACTGACGACTGGTCCACCATCGCAGTACTCCCCATTGACGTCGTCGCCCCGCTTCGCCTACGCCTGGAAGATGGCACCGCTCGCACGCCTGTAGGTCCACAAAACTCCACTCGAATGCAGCGTGTTTGGATGCAAGATTCTCATGATACACCATACGAATGATAATCACATCCGTACCATTTTGAAGATCTCAGATTTCTCCTTAATTTTTGTTTATAAATCATGTTTTGAATCGGCTTAATCTAAGAATGATTGAGGAATTTATTTCTAAGCATTTCGTTCGTCGATTACAGTGAATGGCGGCTGCTTAGGGTTTAGGGGAAATACGAAATACAGTGTATATTAATAGTGTTTCTATAATTATTTTATTAGATTAATTCAATTTAATTCCAATAATACTAGTTTAGCACCTCGAACTCCAAATTGAACCCAACGACTTTCGCCCCTAGCCAAATACCCTCATTCCGGACACAATGGAATATGTTTCGTAAGCCAAATCTAATGTTTTGATTAGTTTTCATTAAAATAAAAATATAAATCAATATATATTGAATTTAAATGTACAATTTAATTTATCAGGACCACATACTGGCTCTAAAAATTACAGAAAAAATTATTTCTAGTTATGTTTTGATGATACGGTCCTAATATAACTAATTTCGTTGAATTTGGAGAACGTTCGAAAAATGGCTAATTTCTGGTCGATCCAATTTTAAATTTAAACTACCAAACAAATTTAAATTTACTGCACTCACATATTAATTCCAAAAATTATGAAATTTGGAATCTAGCAATAGTTTGCTCAACCAAAGTGGTTTCGTCGAAAGCGGAGGTCGTTTGTAAAATGGGTATTTATTATATTAATATATATATATATATATTCCGTAGTGACTATTTCAAATTTTAAACTGGACATAACTTTTTATTCCCGTTATGAAATTTCAAATTTTCAGATTCGTTGGAAATATATTTTTAGATAGATTTAAATATTTTTGGTTTCACCAAAATCCGATTTATTTTGAATCCTGTACATTTAGTCAAAGTTCAAATTCAAAATTTCAAACTACCGCGCTATTTCTAACTTCTTTTATAATTAAAATAAATATATTCATTCTAACTTCGATTTAAATAAATTTTTAGTCGTTATTATTTAAAATAAATAATTTTAAATATTCAAAATCCATAAAAATTTCAAAAATAAAAATTTTAAATTTTTCGGGTTGTTACATATGTCCACTTTACAATCTTTTGTTTATATTAACCAGACTTTTCTAGGCAAGTCGTGCATTTTCACAGGGCTCATAAAACGAAAGAAAATAATACAATTTCAAGTCAAGTATCGCCACAAATGTTGGGCGTTCCAAGCTCTAGGAATTTCTTCACCATCCACGGTCGTTAGCTTGAAAGCTCCCGTGCCAAGTTTCCGTTGAATGGTTTACTGTCCTTCCCACTTTGGGCCTAGATGAACCGGAGGTGGGAAGACTCGCTTCAGCACCAAGTCTCCAGGTATGAAGGTTCTAAGCCGAACCCTTCAGTCATAATTGCATGCCACTTGGCGTCGGTGTCTTGAAGCACGCAAGTCCGCTTCGTCCCTCTTCTCTTCAATCATGTCCAGGGACTCTAGGAGGAGCGCTTTATTTGCCATTGGATCATAATACGTCACTCTATGAAAGGGGACTCTAAACTCCATCGGAATTACCGCTTCTGATCCAAAGGAGAGTGAAAACGGGGTATGACCAGTAGTCGTCTTGAAGGTTGTTCGATAGGCCCACAAAGCTAGCAGTAACTCATCAACCCACATGGCTTTTGCTCGTTCCAACCTCTTATTAAGAATAGACTTAATAACTTTGTTTATTGCTTCAACCTGTCCATTCGACTGTGGTTGAGCTATGACAATATACCTCTTATCAATCTTATACTTCTGGCAGAAGTTTCTAAATTCCACACTATCAAATTGGGTTCCATTATCAGTTATTATGGTTTTTGGTACCCCAAATCGACAAATGATATTCCTGATCACAAAGCTTATCACTTTTCTTTTTCGTGATCGTGGTTAAGGGTTCGGCCTCCACCCATTTCGTGAAATAATCTACAGCCACGATCGCCTATTTAGCTCCTCCTTTAGTGATTGGCAGGGTCCTGATGATGTCCAATCCCCACATTGGGAACGATCATTGACTGACCATTGATCTGAGCTATCTTGGGGGTGTTCTTGGAACTTTAGCAAATCTCTAGCATTTGTCGCAGCATCGTGAGTGATCAGCTGCGTATCTATTCACGGTAGGCCAAAAATAGCCATATCATAATACTTTCTTTGCTAAAGTTTGGCCTCTAGTGTGATCTCCACACTCACCTTCATGTACTTCTCTCAGTACACGTTTGATGGCATCCTGTGCTATACACCGTAGTAGAGGCTTGGAAAATCCTTAGCGATAAATGACGTCATCCTGTAAAACGTATATTGCAGCTTTACATGTTACAACTCGTCTCTCGCTCTTCTTTGATGGGAGAGTTCCACTTTCAAGGAAGTTTTTAATCGGTGTCATCCATGATTCCCTTTCTGGTTCAGTTTACAGGGCTATTTCGACTTCCATTTGGTCAAAACTTGGTGATTCCAATTTCTCTATTGGAACCATTGCGGTTTCTTCTGGGTTGTCAGAACTTGCCAACTTAGCCAGTCGGTCTGCCTTTTGGTTTTCTGCTCTTGGGATGTGAGTTATGCTGTACTGCTCCAGGTTACCTAGCAACTCCTCTATTTTTTCAAGGTAAGTGACAAGCCGGGGTCCTCTGGTTTCGAATTCCTTTTTAACTTGGCAGACAAATATCTTGAAGTCACAGAATATGTCCAATGTCTTTATCCTTAGTTCCTTGTCGAGTTTTAGCCCGACAATCAGAGCCTCATATTTAGAGTCGTTGTTGGTGGCTGAGAATTCCAATCGAAAGGCGTAGCAGATGGATCGTCCTTCAGGAGTAGTTAAGACCACTCCGACGCTGGACCTTCGATCATTCTTAGTCCATCCGTATATAACTTCCATGGGCTAGGTTCTAATTTATGCTCTGAAGCGACAGTCTTGTCATCCACCATTTCTTCCTTGGGAAACGTGAATTCTACTATGAAGTCAGCTAGGGCCTGCCCCTTATTGATCTCCTCGGTTGAAAATTTAAATCAAATTGGCTCAACTCGATATTCCACTTAAGTAATCGTCCCGAAGCTTCAGGTCTTTGTAACACTTATCTTAGTGGTTGGTCAGTATATATGATTATAATATGAGTTTGGAAGTAATGACGGAGTTTTCGGGAGGCAATTAAGAGACTATAAGCAAGCTTTTTCTATTTTCGGATAATTGCATTCTGCAGCTGCTAACTTCTTGCTTACATAGTATACTAGCCTATGGACCTTATCTTCTTCACGCACCAAGGCTGTGCTAACAACATGAGATGACACCGCCAAACAAACGAACAGATATTCACGATCCACCGGTTTTGACAATATCAGGGGATTCTCCAGCAAGCCCAACAAAATTTGGAAGGCCCCTACATAGTTAGGGGTCCATTCAAAATTACGTTTCCCTCATTATATTAGATCAAAGAATGGGACACACTTGTCCATGACTTTGGAAATGAATCTGCTCAATGCTGCAACCTTCCCAGCCAGGCTTTGAACATCCCTAATCTTCCGTGGCTCTTCTATGTTTCTTATTACTACTATTTGGCTGGGGTTAATCTCTATCCCTTGAGAACTTGTGATGAAACCGAGAAATTTTCCTGATGCAACCCCAAATGAGCACTTTAAGGGGTTCAACTTCATCCCGTACCTCCGTAGGATGTCAAACATCTCTGCCAAGTCTTGTGTATGACTAGAAGAATGCCTGGATTTCACTAACATGTCGTCTACACAAACTTCCATGGTTTTTCCAATTTGGTTATAGAACATTCAATTTACCAAACGCTGGTAAGTGGCTCCGGTTGGTCAATCCTAGGAAGTGGGAAGTGGGGATCTGGTTGTATCCCGAATATGCATCCATGAAGGAGAGAAGTTCGTGTCCAGCTATTGAGTCCACCAGTTGGTCAATCCTAGGAAGTGGGAAGCTATCTTTTGGACAAGCCTTGTTCAGATCCGAAAAGTCAATGCACGTTTGCCATTTCCCATTTGATTTCTTGACTAAAACGGGATTCGATATCCAATCGGGATACGTTGAATCTCTAATGAACCTATTATCCTTTAACTTCTCTACCTTTTCCTTTAGCGCTGCTGACGTCTTCGGTCCCAACATGCGCCTCTTCTGTTTAACGGTGGATGCTTTGGGTTGATACTCAATGAATAACTCATAACGGAGGGTGATATCCCACACATATCTGCATAGGTCCAGGCAAACACATAAAAATTTGCCTTTAAAAAGTCAGTCAATTCCTTTGCTCGGAGCAGATCCAGCTGAGATCCAATCTTTAATACCTTCGTCAAATCAACATCATCAATGGAAATATCCACAGTCGTTTCATTGGGGGTCGCCTTCCTATCCCCGGGCTCTTCATCCTCTCTGGGATCTATGTCCTTGAGCAGTTCTCTGGGCGATTCCCTCGAGGTCGGTCCCTTTAATTGCTATGTTGAACCCTCCCTCGTAGGGGAGGAGGCGCCTTTAGTTTCAATACTTAATCCTTTTAGCAACATCTTCAGTTCTTCCATGTAGCAGGCCCGTCCGGTGGCTTGATCACCTCTCATTACTCCCACTCCTGCTTTGGTTAGGGATTTCAACAATAGGCACCAGGGCGCAATGCAAGCCCTGAATTCTGCGAGGGCTGGTCGACCCAAGAAGGCATTATAGGGTGAATCGATGTCCAAAACTACAAACAGGAGAATTCTCACTCTCCGACGGTCTCCTTGTCCCAATGTCATTGACAATTCTACATATCCCATCGGAGCTGTCGACGCCCCATTAAAGCCGCATATCCATCCCTCGCAAGTTTCATCTGATCGAATGCTTTTTTAAAGAGAATATTGACCAAACTCCCATTATCCACTAATACCTTATGAACTAGAGCTGGACCGATAGTGGTAGTGATCACCAATGGGTCTTCGGTGGGCGATTGAACTCCAGTATCATCTCTGTCACGAAATATGACATCATCTGACATCGTCTTTTGTTGCTTCACTGGAGTAGTATCCTCGAAGTTACTACATTCCCCTACTTCAAGGTGTTTGGCTGCATTCACATACTGGTCCATTGTCCTGTAGCTAGGCCAGCTGGACGGCCCCCCCCACTATAGTGTTGATGACAATTCCTTTACCTTTTTGT
Source organism: Allium sativum (assembly GCA_030737875.1). Classification (NCBI taxonomy): domain Eukaryota; kingdom Viridiplantae; phylum Streptophyta; class Magnoliopsida; order Asparagales; family Amaryllidaceae; genus Allium; species Allium sativum. The sequence goes on from CM060923.1 coordinate 33,304,347, forward strand.
TGGGCTGTGGGTTTAGGAGCAGGCTGATTTTGATTCGGAGCCTGCCCTCCTTGCCTCTATCCCTTGGGGCAACCTTGTATTCATCTAACTTTCCTTCTCATAGCAGCTTTTTAACTATGTTCCTTAAATGCCGACACTCATTAGTAGAATGACCGTGGGTTCCATGGAATAGACAAAATTTTATGGTCGCGACCTCCTTCTCCGTGGAGTCTCGGGGCGGAGGCTTCTTATATTGGAAGACGTTGTAAGTATCTAGGTAGATGTTTTCCAATGTATCGTTCAATGGCGTGTAGTTCTCAAAAGTTTGGAATCGAGGTCTTTTTCAAGAGCTGTTTCCTTGGTTCCTATTTCTTTTATTGCCATTTCCATTCCTGTTGCCATTTCCTCCATTTTTTTTGCCAACGTTCACTTCGACCTTCCCCGAATTATCGCCGAATTATTTCACACCAACATTACTTTGGATATCTTCTTTCAAAGTTCCATCAGACTTTCTCATTCGATGAGCGTATATCTCTTCTCGTCGTAGAATGCCTCCAAATTCATAGAATGCCTCCCTAGTCAACGGTGGCTTTCCAGCTAAATAACCCCTAAATTCAGTACCTGGATCGACCCCATTTATTAAGGCCATCAAAATGGTTGGTTCATGTGGATCGCTTACTTCAGTAACTGCTAAGTTGAAGCGGTCCAAATACGACTTCAGAGATTCTCCAAGGGCCTGTTTGATTCTAGACAATTCAATAACACTTTTAGATTTCAAGACATGGAGTCGGAACTAATTCATAAAACACTGGCTTAGTTCTTGAAAGCTCGACACTAATCATGGGGGAAGTTAAGTAAACCACATTAATACAACAACTTCTAGATATATCGGAAAGGCTTTACATTTTACAGCGTCAGGCAGGGCTGCGGCGTTCATATACCACGCATATCTCATTAAGTGTTGTTTCAGATATGTTCTCCCAGCATACCGGTCCATTTATGGCAGATTGAACCATCGAGGGAATTGGAAATTCAGGATGTCGTCGGTGAATGGAGTGTGACTGCGATCAATACCCCAATCTTCATTGGTATATCGGTGACTACCAGCCATGATTTGACGGACCATCGCTTCCACTTCTGCATTGGTTAGAGTCGGTTCAGGATCCATGCTTCTGTCTCTTCTAACACGTCTACTTCGGGCGACGCCCTTCGGTTTCGATTAGTAGCTGAACCTCCTCGCCTCCTGCGATCCCAGTCATTCACAGGACGAACAAGTTGAAGGATTTTCCCCTGAGTTGGATTGGTGATATTTGGATCTCTGGGGAGAACATGTGATCCTCGCATTGGTAATAGCATTGGTTCCCTCAAACTCGGATCGTCGGATCCCAGAATACGAGCTGCATCTTCACGGGATCCCAATGATCCGAATGTCGACTGGTCCAGATTTTTGGGCCTTTCGTACGGCCTTCTTTCACGTGGGCGCTCTTCATTTGAAGATGATGAACGATCCGTTGCAGGACGACGTATCGGAAAGGTCACTCTTTGTCTGCGAAGCTCGCTTATTTCTTTATTCATAACTCTCATATTCTCCCTCATGAGAACAATATCGCGTTTGTGATCCTCCAAAGCATCTCTAGTGCTCTCAAACATATCAAGCAAGCGCTAAAATTCTTCGTGTGTGACGAGTGCAGAGGGCGTAGGCTGATCATTAGTTTCCAAGGCCGGTATCAGAGCATTTGTTAGGGCTCGAGTAGAGTTTCCAGCCTCACCTGCATTTGGTTCGGATCGGCCAGAAGTCATTCCTGCGGTTCGGATCGGAGGGGAGCGGGAAGCAATGTTCAGGGAACTAGATCGGATCGGAGTGGCATTACCGGATTGGTTCGGGGCTTGGTGGTAAGACCAGTTCGGAGATGTCCTGCTAGATCGGTTAGCCCCTGAACTTTGTCCCCTTGACCTTGTAACGACCATAGCTTGCTAATCCTCACCCATTTCATTTCCCATGCATTTTGCACTTCTTTTCATTTTTCCTTTGGTCAAAGTATCCAATTTGTCGAGACCTTTTTTTGAAGAAAATTTCAGGAATATCGATTGTATGGACTATCTTCTTCGGATACACACACCCAAATAGTAGAATGGTAGCCTAAAATGTAGGGAATTCGAAACTTCTCAGTTAAAGCACCAAAATGTTAGATCCAAAAATGGTTCTAACACCCAAATGAATGCTAATTCTAACTTAAATGAAAGCAAAAAGCAAAGAAAACACGTGAATTATAGTGGTTCAGTGTTAAACAGCCTACGTCCACTTTATACTTTGTTGATGAATGATTCAAGTACAAATACAAGGTTAAATAACACTCAACCTCACTTTTGTAAAGAATAATTTCACTCAATCTTTACTAAATTGTGCTTCGAATGATGATAATGATCTGAATAAAGTGGTGAAATTCGGTTGCAAGAAGAGCTTGAGTCAAAAGTTTTCCAAAAGATCCCTTAAAATGAAGCTTAGTGGTGTATTTATAGTCAGAAAATCTCCTTTGAAGGCCTCCGGTTCGGGTACACGTGGTAGCCATCCCATTCGGTTCGGAATGAGGAGCCCTGAGGTGTTGCCAGTGCATATCCTTCGCGGGTGAACTGTGGAAGTAGGTTCCTAACCGCTCCGAGTCTTTAGGGAATCATGCGTTGTTGGTGTGGCGCTGTGGTTCAGATCGGATAATTGATGGCGGTTCGAATCGGAAGGAGTTGATTCGATCCGGGCGTGCTCTCTATCCATCATTTCCTAGGCTGCTTACTTTAAGGTAAAAAGGGATCGGTTCGGGGGTCTCCGAACCGAACTGGCTTCCTGGTGCTCATCCCTCCTATTTGCAAAGCGATCTCTTATCTTTGTGTAGCCTAATCACAAAGTAGGCTAACAATTGTCTGCATAATTAGGGCATTAATAAAGTAGAGCTAGCACTTCAAAAATGCAAATCTGAAATGAATGTTGGACTTATATACTCTGAGCAAGCATATAATATTGCAAAATCTTATGCGTTATTTGTTATGATTTTTATTTATGAATTCTGTAATTATCCTTTTCCCTCTGAAACCTATTGCGCTTATCACAAGTTCCAAGTAACGGATTCTGATTCATGCTAAACATGCCTATGGAATTGTTTTCTCAAATGTTTGGTAAGTTGGCATGACATTAGATTTGAACTTTTGACATATATGATGGTTTAACAAATTTTGCAATCTATAATGAAGCTTTAGCAAAGGTGCCAAGCTGAAGAAATTATCAATTTTGACTTCCAAGTTGTTATTGAATAGTCACTTTTAGGTTTACTCCTTTCAGTAGCAATGTCAGAACTAATTTAGCCTGCCTTTGATTGATAAATGTTTCAGGTTTAAAAGAAATATATTTTTATGTGTATAGGTGGGATGAAGATCCACACGGGATTGGATTTAGGTTTGGCCCAACAGTTTTAATTCTTAGACTTGATGATGGACTCATGCATTAAATTAAAACAATTATACTTTCAATTTTATAAAACAGGTGCACAAAGGGATGTCATGTTATATTTCACTGATCCTGTTTTCAGCGATGTTATTATATTTTGTATTTAGTGAGGATGTGAGTTGCATGAGTGAGCACTAAGGAATAAAACAAGAAAACTGCAAAGAAAGAGCAATGTAGAAGTTTTTGCTTGGAAAATGCTAATCTGTTCTGCTATTAAAGAATGGGAGGATGAAACCAAGGATACATCCGTGCAGGTTATCATATGTTTAAGTCGATAGAAGAGGTGGAAAGCTGTAGCTGGACGTAGAACTACTCATGGTCTGATTCCTGTCAATAATGAAACATGCCGTGAAATCTTAATTAATTACTGTATTAGAATTTTATATTCATATGGTTAAATAAAAAATTTAGTTTAATAATTTATTTCTTAGCTTATATGTTTTTCCTGTATGTATATGTTGTTTTGCTTGTGTTTATATGTGTTAAAGTCCAAATATTTCCTATCCCTATGTTTGTATATGGTTGTCCCTTTAAGGATTATATCTTTTAGCTGTTAAATCAAAATCTCGGTAAGTGCTGGTAGATTCAATTTAATTCCATGACAACCCGACTACATGTATTATGTAGCGTCACACTCCTAACATTTTATAAAAGAAAATTTTAAAGTTAAGAAAAACAATCACACAAAACTTTGCATATCTTTTAGGGGTCGGCTATCTAGACTTATGCAGCTGCATTGTTTTTAAAATCGGAGACTAAACAATAAATTTTCTTTTTACCTTTTGTTACGAAAGCACAATATTCATTTGAAGACCCTTCGGTTTCAGTTTTCTTTAAAATTTCATGTTTTTCCATGTGCCATGATATATTTAATTATGTTATTTTTTTTGAAACAAAAATGTGTGATCTTCTAAATAGAAGAGAGAGAGTGCGCACGCGCGCGCGTGCGCACACACACACACACACACACACACACATATATATATATATATAAAGAAAAACAAAGTACTCAATATCTGCCAATATGCCTGACAGGTAACCATCATTACTTTTGTTTATTTGTAGTTATTTCTTTCAATAATACTAATAGACTTATTAATATTTTATAGATTATCTTCTAACTATACATTTTAAGGGAAATAACAATGTGAACATTTGTCATTTCTTAATTATTTCACTTCCATTTTCTTTTCTTTCAATATTTTCTTTTTTCCACTTTTCTATGCATGCTCTCTCTCTCTCTCTCTATATATATATATATATATATATATATATATAATCCCAACCTACATCAAACTAAAGTATATCATGCTGAATATGAAAGCTCAATATTCATCTAAAAGCCTTTCAGTTTTCTCAAAAATTTCACGTGTTGCCATGTTTCATGGTAGTTTTATAGCCTTAAATATGTCACTACTTTTGCATGTTACAGTTATTTCTTAAAAGGAATCTAATGGACTTATTAACATTTTGTAGATTATATTCTTATTATACATTTTGAAAAAAAAAATCAATGTACACGATTGTCATTTTTTTAGTTTTTTTTGCTTCCATTTCATTTTCTAATAATATTATCTCCTTTTTCTTCTAGCTATCTATGCATGCTACAATTGAAATTTTCTGATCTCAACCTAAATCAACTTAAAAATTCTTTTCTAATAACTTTTAGTTAATTCCATTATTTATTTATTATAACAAGAAATTGATTAAATTGGTTAATAATTTTTTGCTTTATATTAAACTTATTTATGATTTTATCCCTATTTTATAGCGTTTATATCTCTAAAATTATTTTAAATTTTATTTCTTTTTAGGAAAAATAGTATGAAATTCCCTGGAAAAACAAACAGATGGTTCAATCGACTTTGAGTAGAAAGCTAGATTTTTATTTTCGTTTATTTAATTGATGTTCATTTTGTAGTTTTTGTTCTAATTTCTTATCCATAATTCAAAGTTAGATTTTCCATTTGTAAGAATATGAATGTATTCTCTTTATTTTTCACTGATTTCATAAGTAGTTGATAGCCTCGAATTTCCCACTGATTTGTAATGCATATTAAAGGTAAAGCTGAAAACGTTGGTTTATTCTTGAGTTTTATGTAATTGTTGGCTTTTGATTTTACATTTTTTATGTTAATTTATTTTGTACCTAATAATTTGTTCACTACTATATAGATATCAACTCTACTTCCATAATATTCATTTTTTTTCTAATTCTAGCTTGTATAATTATATAAGAAATAAGCATAGTAAGAACATTTTGTATGAAGTAAAAGAATATTAAAATAATAAACTTTTATATAGAATGGAGTATGGAACTTTGAAAATTGGTTAGAGGTTTTATTCTAAATAGGTGTTTTATAAGCAATTTTTAATATAAATGTTTTGTACTGTGTTATGCATAATCTTATTTATTAAACATTAAAGATACCTGTAATGCCTAGAATACATAATTATATAATAAACATTTGAATGTTATACATATCTTTTATGTTATATAATTACACATCAATTTAGAACTTTTGTGTTCTTATTTTTGTATGCCACAATCACACAATCATTATTTCATTATTATTTACATATACGGAGGCGTTTATCATCTACTAGTTCTTTCACTTCCACCTCATTTTATCATAATATTTTCCGTCCTTTTCTATTTCATGGGTATATTATCATTTAAAAGTAGATCTTGACTATTGTCTAAATAAGATAAAAAATTTCTATCGAAACAATTTTTAGTCTACCACTTCAATTTTTTTTAACCTGATTAGATTTTGATTAAATTTATCAATAGTTTTCACTTTGCATTTGTCTTGAATTATTTAGGACTCTACTAAAGTTATGCAGTAATTATTTTCCAACTTCAAGCTTGCACTATTATAATTTTTAAGGAAAAATAATCCAAGATTCTAGAATTTTTTTTACTACTAGTTTGATTAATCTTGATAAAAAAGGTTAGATTACTTTATTACTTCTATTTTAGTGAATGTGATATACAATTTGTAGCTTTTATTATAGTTTTTAGTTCTAATGCCAATTTTATGGCTTAGTTTAATGTTTTGGGGGATTTTGATATAGTTCTCTTTATTTCTCTTATTGAAAGTTAATGATTTTATAAATTCACATGTACGATACAATTGGTTGTGTATCCAGGAAAATATCGGAGCTTAAAGCGAATCTTTTATTCATTGGAGTTAAATTAGAAAACATATCGGTCCAAGAGCATTATGCACTATAAGTGGGATTTGTAGGGCTTTAACGGGGTTTTAATTGCATAGAATATAATAAAAAAATATCTAATTTGTTTACCATGCATAATATTGAAAAATATAATAATGCAAAGGATGGATGCAATTTCTTTGAACCTAATTTTAGCATTGTTTCAATCTAAATAAAATTTCAGTAATGTAGGTTTAGAATACTGTTTTATATATGTGTCCATCTTTATGTACTAAACTATATTGACTTAAATCGCTTACATTAGAAAATTAACAAGTGTTTATGCTTAGGTAGTGTTATACTCATGAAATTAGAAATAATTAACTTCTGATTTTATTGGTCATTGTATAAAACTATTCGCATCAAAACATTGAATCTCTATTTATATAATTTTAGATTATTCAAGCAAATTTAATAAAAAAACTTTTCTCGATCGTGTTCAACAAAAAGCTAATCAAAAGAATTACAATCAATGAATTTGTATTTCCAATTGGTATAACTTAAAATCAAAAAATAAGTTACAAAAACAATATCACGAAACTAGTGTGCGTAGCATGGGTTCACACTTGTGTATACATGAAGGTCGCATATACATAAATGTCAAAAACTACACTTCCAATTTAGACAGCCAAAATACAAGAGGTGGCCCCTGCTAGAAGTCATGAGAAGTACCCGCAATTCCTCGGTCTGACCCAAGTATTATTTATAAGAATAAACAATAAACTGATCAGTCTAGCTGTACTCATCGCAATAAACTGAGATAGAAATAGAGATATAAACAAATAATTACATAGGAGTAATAACAACAATGATCACATGTAAATTTGAAGTCTCGGAAATGTCCATAAAATATATCAAAGAAAATCTCAGAGCTATATAAAAGGTATCACAATATCAATGAAACTAAAATTGATAAATTAATATCAAATGAGAATTGACAGCACATACGTCAACGAAAATAAGATTGATAAATTAATATCAATACGAGAATTGACAGCACATATGTCAACAAAACCGAGGTTGATAAACAAGAAGGGAGTCCGAAGACTCAACCGGGATGAACCGAAGCTCCTAAGAATGACCCGAAGATCATCGATATAATCAAAACTGATCAGTATAGTGTAAACTACGTCAAGCTAGTAAATATAAGAGTCGATTTACATGTCCCATAACCACTTGCTCTACTCGAATATTTATCAACAAGTTGTATATTCCAACAGAAATACGAAATGATCATTGCCATGATATTCAATCAAACGAGTCCAAGAATTAACCGCCAAAGCAAACACAAGGGGTCATAGTTGTAACAACCCGAAATTTATGAACCAATTCAATTTTTTTTATTTTAGCTACTTTAATGGATTTTGAATATTTAAAATGAAGTTTAAATAATAATGATTTAAAAATTTATTTAAATTGAAGTTAGAACACATAGATTTATTTTAACTATAAAACGAACTCGAAATGGAGCGGTAGTTTGAAAATTCGATTTTAAATTTCAATTGAATGTACATAGTTCAATATAAGTCGGATTTCAGTAAAACTAGAAACATTTGAATCTGTTTAATGATAACTTTGTAACGAATGTAAGAAATTGAGATTTCATAGTATAAATTGAAAGTTATGTCTAGTTTAAAATTTAAAATAGTCGCTATGGAATTTATATGTATTTTAATATAATATATAACCCTTAAAAATAGCCAATTTGCGAACGACCTCCATTTTCGATGAAACCACTTTTGTTGGATCTGAAATGTTGAATTATTGCTAGGTTTCAAATTTCCTAAATTTTGGAATTAATATGTGAGCGCATTGAATTTAAACACATTTGGCAGATTTTGTTTGAATTTAGTCGACTGGAAAAACGGTCATTTTTCTAACGATCTCCAAATCAGATGAAATTAGTTTTGTTAGGACTGTATCATCAAAACATAACTAGATTAATTTTCCAGCAATTATCAGAATCAGTATGTGGCCCCGGTAAATTAAAATGTACGCTAAAATTTAATATTAAACATTATATTAATTTATATTTTAGTTTTGATAAAAACTGATATTAAACATTATATTAATTTATATTTTAGTTTTGATAAAAACTGATTGAAGTAGTCGAATTGGCTTACGAAACAAATCCCATTGTGTCCGGAATGGGGTAATTTCATTAGGAGCGATTGTCGTTGGGTTTAGTTTCGAGTTTTGGAGTGTTAAACTGTTAACATGTGAATTAAATACTAATAAATATTATAATATATACGGGAAAAAAGGTGGCAAACCCTAGTCTAAATTACATTTCTGTTCAGCATCGTAACTTGCGAATAGAGGGCCGATTTTATCCAGACTTCTTCACTAAAAAATTTCCAATCCACTTGATAATTTCCAAATCCTATAAAGTGAAAATTAAAGATCCTAATGAGATCTATAAAATGAATGGGTTGATCGAATTTTGTGGAGCAGATTGTTTTAACCCAAACTGAATACGTTCGAACACATTTTGAGGTGCTGGGGGACCGTCGAGTTCATCAATCTTCTGGGCATTGGGAGGTGTTTCGAGGCTCTTCAAAGTGGTGGCGAGGGATCGGAGTCCGGTGGCTTTTTAAGGTAGGGGCGACGGAGTTTTTGTGGTGAGCGATGGGTTTGAGCGTTGGTCGATTACATAAGATAAAGGGGGAGGGTTTAAATGTAAATAATGAAGTGATTAATTAATTTAATTTCTCGTTTAAATTGTCCAACGTTTAACTGGCCATAACTTTTTCAAACGGAAACGAAATCGAATAATTTCAGGTGCATTGGAATCCTCTTGAAGAGCAATACAACATGGAACTGACTAGAATAGAAACGGGGCACGTTAGAATTTCAGGCAAATTTTAACCCAAACCATACTGAAATCATCAGTAAAAGACTGACGGAGTGGAAAAGCAGAGTGAGAACTCCTTCTCACTCAAAATTATTTTATCATGTTATTGTATTCGTGCATAAAAATTTATAGAATTGTCAGTGTAGATTTTTATCGGTTTTAATCATTATAAATCGTATACAACTCATCTCCCTCGTCCACAGACCATGGACGATTCAATTGACTGTATTGTGTGTTGGTTGTGATGCTGAAATGTTTAAATATAAAAAATAATTTAATATTATTTTATGGTAGTTGAAATTAAATTATAAATATCCATTTATAAATTAAACAGTGAAAATTGGTTAATCAGAAAAATAATTCGAACTGAATTAGAATTGGTTAAATTTGTTAACCAATAATTTATTTAAATTCATTGTTGTTATTTGAAAACCCCGCACGGGTATTGGGATGATATTTTACACACACTAATCCCAATATTTAGTTGTATGTCAATCGATGGGTTGACATACTGTGATAAGCGTTATTTAATTATTTAATGCTTATACAGTTGTAAATTGTACTCTGAATGTGAATTAACTGTTTGACGATTGTTTGTCATTATTGTTGAATACATGTAATGTATGAAATCCATATAACTGAAATTATGTGTTAAATGATTGAGTCGTATTCCGATTCAGAAATAATGAATATTTTAAAATAACGAATATTTTAAAATAATATTCAGTGAAGAATTAAAATATAATGTTGATGTCCGATTTTGAATGGACACAAAAATATTGGAATATATGAAGCCGAGTAAGTAGATACTCGCCATTTTAACCTGAAAGGGTTTATCGATCGATTTTATTCATTTTATAATAATATCGAAAAGAATTGATTTCAAAATCTGATATTATGAAAATATTATAATTTTGATATTATATTGATATGGAGTATTCAATTTTGATTAAAAATTGATAAGGAAGTTGAAATCATTTTAAATTGGATTTATAAACGATTTATAAATACGTTTAAAATGGAAGTCGACGAAATATATATATATTATATATATTTAATGGCTTGAATAGAACACGCCGCGCACCGTCCGTTTGCAAATTTCGATCTTCAACTTCAAATTGATGTATCAAAAATTGCTTTCCAATTAATATAAAAGATTTAAATTTGAATGGTTGGATTTCAAGTTATGTCCAAATCAATTTCAGAAAAGGTCGCTATGGAAGTAGTGCGGTCGATATTGAAAACCGACTGAAATGGCAATATTAAAATTTTTAAAAACATGGAAAAATTATGTAAATTCATAATAAGGGTTTTAGAAAGATTTTGGATGAAAAATTCCATATTTGAAAAGATAAAAATATATTTTTATCGAAATGAACTAGTTAATAACTAAAATAATAATCCAATTATTTTAAAAAATAAATAAATTGGATTTGAAAATGGTTTTAAAATAAACAGAATTTTCCAATGAATAAATTGGAATGAAAATAATCTTTGGAATATTTCAATATTGGATTCCGTGATTATATGGATATTGTTGACGAATTTGGAAGATACAGACATCGTTATTCCCAATACGATATCCATAGGTTTCAGAATTTGATATTGAATATAAGCCGATATAATTTCTATTTAGAGCCTTGTATTTAATATCAAATTGAATTTTGGGTTTGTCGTGAATGGTGTCTTTAATAACACTGTTCTGAAACCCAGTTGAGAATGGAATACATCTTTTAATTAAGATTTAAAGGAGTTTGCTAATTAATTTAATTGGAATTGAAATGAAAAATTGATTTGGGTTTATCGGGGACAATGTTTTAAATAACATTAGTTCTTTAACCCAATTAACAGTGAAGATATGATTTGGAATTTATAAATCTTTTTATTAAGATTTAATGGAAATTTTCCAAAGTAAAGTTTTCTAATTTAATATATTAAATTGGAATTGAATGGAATTCGATTGGGTAATAATTGAGATGAGCTTCTGTAAAGGAAGACTATTACTATATATGGAATTTAAAAGGCTTTGTCGTTATTCTGTTTATAGTATTAGTACGATACGGAAATTTATATCGATTATATACTGTTATGATTTCCATGAAGATTCAATTTTGATGGAAGGGGATTTGGGTTTATCGTGAACTGTGTTTTTAATAACAATGGTTCTTTAACCCAGTTAACGACAGATTGATTTCCTAAAGTTTGAATAATCATTAAGTAACGATTTTTGAGATTAAAACTAAAATAGAGTTTTAAAGAACCTTTAATTAGATTGAAATGATAATGGAATAATTAAATTCATCGAATTCGTAAATGACCGAGAATGGAGTATCCAGGCGATAGTTAAATCTGTAATTAGATTTGAACTGTGAAATGGTAATTAAATTTACCGATAACACCATGGGTGTTAGATATGGAGTACTGTTAGTTTTTCTCCATGGGATGGATAGGTTGGGATTGTGATAATAAATAATAAATGATTACTTCGGTAAGGCTCGATGATCCCGAATAGATTTATAAACCTTAATTTGGTTCAGAATTCTTAAAGGATATAATAAAATCTTTTGAAATTGATATCCAAAGGAAGATTAAAGAATAAGTTTAAAAGAATTTATCTTTGATAAAATTAATGGGAACCTTTCCCTAAAGATGCGAATATTTGAATAAAAGAATATTCTGAATTGGAGTGAGGCGTATGATGTGTTTTATAGCACTTGATTATAAAATACGCGAGTTATTCGAAATGACCGGGTTTATCCCATTCTAAATAATTGATACGACGACTTAAAGTGGATGACGGATACGGTGGTTGAAGACCGGAGATCTTCACATCGTTTGGATGATTACTGATTTCTTGATTGGGCTGTACACTGAAGAGAAGGTAGTAAGCGGTGATCGTACATACGTACTTGGAGATCAACCAGATATGCGAGGACCTCTCTCGTGTATTGGACATATGGGACGATGAATAAGGTGCCTCCGGTTTCGTTCAGACCCAGAACGGACTTGTAAATGGATGTGTGTCTGACAATGGATTTTGTTTTGTATTGATTGATTTCAATTAAATATATATTTATTTGGTGGTGGAGAATTTATTCTCTTGCTTAACACCCTTCTCTGAGACGTATAAGCTTAGAGATTATATATCGATAGACATCAGTTGTATGGCGTGAATTATCAGTATGGCATGCTGAGATGCAAATGGTCAAGGCTTATTGTCGAAAAGCAGAGTCTTGTGGATGATGATCAAAGCACAGCTTTAATTAGCATAGCTTTGTGTATAGCGTTAATTCGCGAGCCTCACACCCGGTATGAGTCAAAAATGAGATAAGGGACCCGAGGAGTGCACTACGTTTCTTTCTAGCTAGAAATGGTGTCATGGTATGGAGCCTAGACATTTTTACTTATGTGGATGATGGATTGCGAGGAGCCTCAGATATTGGTCGCTGCTGGCCAAGTGATAGGTCCGATAGGACCGGGAAACGTGTGTTCAGGAATAACCAAACCACTAGAGTAAGTTTGGACTGGCCTTGGAGGATCCAAGGGTCACGAGAGTGTGATTCCTAGGTCATCTTGCTAGAGGTGATCTGAATTGGTAAGGAGACCATCCCTTGCCTTGACTCACGATGGAAATCCAATTTCCAATACGACATCATGCGATTTTAATTGTAAACCTATATGGCGACATAGTATATGGTAGCCATGCCGTCTATGATTGACACACTTATATTTGAAGCTATTTGATACACTATGCACTTATAATATTATCAAAATGATTTGTTTTAAACATACCAAGCATGTTTGGCTATTATAAGGTAAAACTCTCTCCTCCGGCTTGCGTTACATTGTGTAATGGGACCTGAGTCTTATAATAGCTTCATTTTTCCAAAAAGCATTACGTCGATTTATTTTAAACTGAAATTAATGTTGAGTAAACCCGTTCTGTGTTATACGGTGTGGTCCCATGATTTTCAACTTTTAAAGTAAATATTTAATAACTATTTTAGTTCTCACACCAGTCCCATGACTGACTCGGAGTTTATTGTTTCTACCTAAACTCTAGGTGCCCATATTTTCCACATGGGCAGCTAGTAGTTTTGGTTTTTGTATATATTCCATTTCACAGGATCCTGGATTGCAATTGGAGCAATATTTGGAAAGTTTTGTATCCGTGTATTTCATTGTTGTGTTAGTTGATGTATTTTCCGCTGTACATTATGTTTATGTATTTAAATGTAATTTAAATCTCTAATATTTTCCGTTGTAAATTATTTATTCATACTCTGATATAATCTTGTACTCTGATATAAATTGTTATAACAACAATGAAATGTTCTATTGTTTGTGTCTGATGCGCCGTGTTCTCAAAACAACCCGGGCTCCTCCGTCTCTTCGGGGATCGGCGAAGTTTGGACTGTCATAGTTGGTATTAGAGCTTTGGTTTACAAAGCTAGAGAACAAGACACATTAGAACCGAATGAAAGAATTCATCAGAGATAGGATTAGTAATGTCCTATGAGAATAACTCGCTAGAGATAGGATCAATAGTATCCTAGAACGAGCTTAAAGAGTGTCATTTATTAAAAACGAATTTAGTTTTGAAAATTACATCTTATTATACGTATTTGAGTATTTTATTTTATATTGAATTTGGACAATCTAGTATAAGAAGATTTTGAGTATATTCCTGACGAGATGTATATTCAAAGTCTAAAATATACTGGGTAGATATAGAATCACACTCTTGTCGCCCGGAGATAATTCTGATGATTATAGCTACATCATCAGTGTTCGTGTTCGTGTTTCGAAAGTGGGATATCTATATATTTCCAATTGACTAGTGTGAGAATCAAAACTTAGCTAGAATTTATTGTTTGTTATTTGACACACAAAATATGATTTTTTAGCATATTAAAGATATATATTTGAAAAGCTAATCAACTAATTGATCGTTGGTTGTGTTGTGTGATTATTAGTTCGACTAATTAAAATATTGGAATGATAAAACCAATATAAGAATGAAAAGTAAATTTAGCCAAATTGAATTAATATTGAACTGAATTGAAAAATAATTCCAGTTGGATATATGTACATCTACATATAGTGAACATGTCATAGCATGGAAGCTAAGAAGAGGAATAAAATTGTATGCCCGAGAAATAAGTACATGTTTACTATAATCATTGGGTTGATGATTTTATGAGCCGATAAGCAAGCCTCTTGGCTTTTTCTTTTTCTTTTGGATTGATGAGGGCCTTATGAGGCAAGTTATGGTTTTACCGATCAGCCCGTACAAAGGAGGTTATGGCGAAATTTTTCGAAAATTTAGGGTATTAGCTAAATTTTTGAGAAAATAGAAAATTCTTAGAAACTGAAAAGTTGAAGAATGAAAGTTGAGTTGGTTAGTTAAATAACTTTCAGTTTCGTTCCTTTTCGAGGACGAAAATATTTTAAGTGGGGTAGATTGTAACAAACATGAATTTCTGAACCAATTTAAAATTTTCATTTTAGCTATTTTAATGGATTTTGAATATTTAAAATGATTTATTTTAAACAGTAACGATTTAAAATTTTATTTAAATCGAAGTTAGAACGTATAAATTTATTTTAATTACAAAATGAACTCGAAATGGCGCGGTAGTTTGAAAATTCGATTTTAAATTTCAATTGAATGCACAAAATTCAATATAAATCGGGTTTTAGTAAAACCAGAAACATTTGAATCTGTTTAACTATACCTTTCTAACGAATGGATAAAATTGAGATTTCATAGTATAAATTGAAAGTTATGTCCAATTTAAAATTTAAAATAGCCGCTATGGAATTTATATATATTTTAATATAATATATAGCCCTTAAAGATAGTCAATTTGCAAATGACCTCCGTTTTCGACGAAACCACTTTGTTGGATCCATAATTCAAATTATTGCTAGGTTTCAAATTTCATAATTTTTAGAATTAATATGTGAGCGTAGTGAATTTAAACGCGTTTGGCAGATTCAGTTTGAATTTAATCTACTGGAAAAATTACCATTTTTCAAATGGTCTCCAAATTAGACGAAATTAGTTTTGTTAGGACCGTAATTGTCAAAACATAGCTAGATTAATTTTTTTGTAATTTTTGGAGTCTGTATGTGGCCCCGATAAATTAAAATGTACGCTGAAATTTAATATTAAACGTTATATTAATTTATATTCTAATTTTGATAAAATCCGATTGAAACAGTCGTATTAGCTTACGAAACATATCCCATTGTGTTCGTAATTGGGGTATTTGGTTAGGAACGACAGTCGTTGGGTTTGGTTTGGAGTTCGGAGCGTTAAACTGTTAACATATGAATTAAATAATAATAAATATTATAATATATATGGGAAAAAAGGAGGCAAACCCTAATCTAAATTTCATTTCCGTTCAGCGTCGTCACTTGCGAATAGAGGGCCAATTTTATCCAGACTTCTTCATCAAAAATCTTCCAATCCATTTGATAATTTCCAAACCCTAAAAAGTGAAAATTAAAGAGCCTAACGAGTCTATAAAATGAACGGGGATGATCGAATTTTGTGGAGCGAATTGGGAGAATTTCTCTCCCAATCTGAATACGTTCGAACACATTTTGAGGTGCTGGGAGACCGTCGATTTCATCAATCTTTTGGGCATTGGGAGGTCGTTTGAGGCTCTTCAAAGTGGCGGCGAGGGATCGGAGTCCGATGGCATCTTGAAGCAACGACGACGGAGTTTTTATGGTGAGCGATGGGTTTGAGCATTGGCCGATTACAGAAGATAAAGAGAGAGGGTTTATGAAACACCCCACCTCCGTTAAGGTCACTCACAGAGGGAATGCCTTAACTTCGGAGGAGCATTATAGGTAAAAGATGTAGATAAATTGCAAGATAGACAAATAAACCAGCGGAAAATAAAGTCATTTTATAAACAACTTAATTCAGTCAAGCTTTTACAACAATTTTGTAACGACCCAGGGATTTTCGACCCCGAACATTGACATCAAATCACCATGTCGACTATTCAAGCATCGAAAACACTGGATTGCCAATAGAAAGAAATTAGAGGGTGAGAAAGGAAAGAAAGAATGTTAGAATTGAAGAAAGAAGAAGAACACATCAGAATCTCACAGCGGAACGAATAAAATATAATATCAAATCTCTTTATACAAAAACTGTATATACATACCAATCATCAGAGTACAACATATATCAAACACAGCGGAATAATAACTTTATATAACTGGCGGTGAAGCCTCCTGCTTCCAACTCCTGAAATTCCAAGCGAAACATAACCTGGAACATACTCGGTCTGACTCGAGCACATTTGATTTAAAACAAAATACACCGGGTCAGTCTGGAATACTTTCAGTGATAAATTCACAGAACACACACTTGTTTAACTTTGGAAAATCCTTTCTGAAATCAAAGGATGATAGTAAGACCAGCCCACACATAAACACGGACGGTTTTTACCTTACTATAACCCAAACCATCTTTGAAATCAATATCTTTCTCTGATATTATCGTAATGTCAAAATACAAATAAATATCAATCTAGAGGAACGCTTGCATCTCACGCTCCCCATATATAGTATACAATCGAAAACCGCGGGCGCTTATTGGATATTGGATTCCAACCTTGACAAGGTATGGGACCACCTTCCGAACGTGTATCTCTAGAGGCGAATACACTGGGTTCAACAAGAACTTCTTGCAACCCGGCCCTCACATGACCGACCACTCATTTCGCTTGAGTGTATCGAATGTATATCACCGACGGTTGGGATCAGCAACCACCACCCGAATAGAGTCAGCATCGATAGATTTAAGAAGCAAAAGAAATTTCTCTAGATAGGTGATCATACATCCTAATGGGAGCGACCCACATAGCCATGCTGCCTGCCCGATTTTTGTCATTTCCCGGTTGATGAGGCTTGAGGCTAGAATTCATCTCTTCGAACATCTGGCCATTATTCACTTTGAATGCCACATCGTCAGATCCGCCAGATCACACTTGATTGACGTCCACAAAAATACTCTAGTTTATTTGGCTAGAGAATAACCATTTCTCCGCCATCAACTATGGTACATTTGGAGAAATCAACGCATGTAATTCTTTTGGAAATACTCTGTCAGACATCCGTCCATACAAGTCATCCAGGAACAGGATGAACCGAAGGTACTCTCCTACTGCATCTCATATAGGAATCACCCCATGGATCAGTAGCGAGTAGTCCTTGCAACCCATAGATTTCAACCACGACAGAATCACAAAATCAAAATAACTCCAGTTGCAAGCCAGAGAGATTTGACAAGTAGTTCTTCCGCTTACGAAGATCCACGGTCTTTGATTGCTCCATCTTCAATTACATCTTCACGTATTGTTGGTCGGAATGGTATTCGAATATAATTCGATCCCGGACTTTCCATACCAACAAGCGTATTGGTCTGGTTTGATAGTCGGTGATTTAACTATCAAATAACAAATAGTGTGAATACAATGAGTTTGCTGATTTAGCACTTGACACAACTCGACCTCTTTTAAAATAGATTTAACCAAATTTCCTTTCTACTAACTCTGACTGATTTACTTTAATTGATTAACCCTAACTTGACTAACTCGACTTATTTAACTCAACAAAACTAACTTGATTTGATTACTCTTAATGCTTAACTAATATTGGACTTAACTCCATTCGCTTGACTCTAGATTGCAGTGATCACAATGGTTACGCCTGATTCCCTCGGGAAACATCCGACCGCTATAGGCTATCCGCAGCCCTGCGAATTACGCTAGCAGTCGTGCACAATGGCGACCTTTCCTGAAAAACTATGTTTGATTAATTCTATTTCAAATACTATATTCGCTCAATTCAAATTGAATAACAAATGTTCAAAATAATTTGAAATCAATATTCTTATTTATATTCATATTTCCAAAATCTCGCTTTCATTTTCAATATTCCACGTATGGGACATCACGTCAATCATAACACCTTTCACTCGTTTCAAACCAATACCATTCCTTGATAATAACGAAGCCGTTCAAGTTGGGGTATTCTATTTACCTCTCAGACCTTGATCGACAACATCCTTATCTCAGAATAATATCAGTTCGTCACTTAACCACTGATATTCAAATCTCGTTTACCATCTTGACTTCAAGTCGGGTTTTATCAACCCTTTCTCATATTTTAAATCATCGTTTAATAATCCCTTTTTACTTAATTCCCTTAATTAAGTAAGTCTCCACTAAACACATTTTTAACTTAAACCACAATTCCACTTATAACCTGTGGGTTTTAATAAAATCCCTTTACCAGCTTTTAACCAGAATCACTATATGTGTTCCTCCTTGCCTTTGAAATCTTTATTCCAATTGTAATGTTTCGTTCAAACCATTATTTAACCTTTCAAAGCTATCGTTTGGTTTTAAAAAACCCTTGCTATACCGCGCTTGGATTCCCTTATACAAGATTAACAACTTCTTATATTTCATTTCTAATACCATTATATTATCATTTCTCTTAACATTTACTTTCAATTGAATTTGCTTTATTCAATTAAGTGAAAACCTATTTAAATCTCAATATTTACTTTCAAATTTCCTTTGCAAAGCTCGTTTGTACACTTGGTCTGTAAATCCTTTATAATGCCTTATTTGACCTCAATCAAACTTATCGCCACTTAATAACGTCTGACTTGAATTTCAATTCAAACCATTACATAAAAATCCCATTCGTCATTTTCCCTTTTAAATTAGTTACCCAATTAATTTAAAAACACTGTTTAATTGTTTAAAAACAATTATTTAATTTTACCAAACCATAGGTAAATACTTTGGTTCTTCTACTTTTAACTTACATAGACCCTTTTGAAATAATTCCTCTTATAACCTCGATTTAATATATTTATTTGTGAATTTCCAATTTAAATCCTTATATAAGATAATTAAAACCTTAATTCAGTTATAAATAAATTTATAACTTTAAAACAACGACAATCCACCTGACAGTAGAACGATGTGTTAAACAATGCCATTTAGGCCATGCTTACCAATTACCCAATCAACACTGTCGGTTGATTTTAAACACAACACAGGTGAATATATATTCAACCATCAACATACAGACAGGTTTTGGTGTCAGTCAGGGTAAACAATTCATATGTATGCACACAACAAATCAAAAATACAGTTAATTTGAGGAATCCGTTTGGATTCCTCCAACTTGTCCTTCTCTGCATCACAGAAGTCAGTTGATAAAATAGACGAATAAATAAATAAACAACTGCAACCAATCAGACAATATCAACCAATTTGCATCCATCGCATCCAATCAGCCAATTTAAACTGTTAACTGTAAAATATACTTTACTGTGAATGTACCACATCACAGGATCCCAGAAGGTGTGAGAAATAACTCACCAGAGTTTGTTCTGGTCGATGGTTGATGCGTTTGTTGCTTTTAATTTGAAACGAACGCTTAGAATTTGCTGAAATTTCAACTGCGTCAGATCAACTCCTAGTCAGTGCCATCAGATAGGTCTCGTCCCTGCGATACCAACGGATCCAGTTTCGTTAAATTTCGTTAACGTATGAACGAGTTATGGTGTTTTAAAGTTTGAATAATTATACGATGTTTAATTAAATAATAAAACAAAATAACTTAATTACCTTAAATAAATTCTACAGCGTGCCACGTCATCATCATTGGAGGAAAAAATGCGTCACCTCCTGTTATCCCTTCCAAACTCGATACTCCCTCCCTCTCAGAAAACCCGCCACCTTCAACCACCAATCGCGACGCTACCATCGAACCTGGGACCACCGGGACCCCACCAAGGCGACCGCCTGTTCACCAGCCACCCACGACTGGAGCGCCGCCTCCCTCCTTGGCCTCGACCGCCGTGAAAACCAAATACACCCAAATCCGTTCATCCCTACCAAACTCCGCCCATAGATGACCTGAGACCACCAGACCAACACCAGAGGAACCGCCGCACCTCCCTGCTCCGACCTCCCCTGGTCCGCGACCTCAGATCCGCCTCCAGTCGCCGGAAATTGACCATTTCCGTTCGTGACTTCAACCCGAACCCAAAAACAGCCTCCCACGTTCATCTCTCGATTTCTCTCACCTCCGACCACTAGAAACCTTGAGACCACCGCCAAATCGAAGGTCTTTCTCCCCTCTACAAAAGCCCCAAGGTCCCGCCCACTGAATTTGGTTAAATTGCTCGAATTTCAGAGAATAACGAAAAGGGTTTTTGCCAGTTCCTCGCGATTTCCGGCCACCACGATCGACGAAACCATCCCAACTTTTGCTGTAGGTAGACAACTTCCCGATCTACAACTTTTGCTTTGGTACGCCCACAAATTCATCACGGATTGGAAAATATAATCGATTTGCATTGGAGGACTTATTTGCAAAATTACATGAGAAGAATGAGGCTTGGCTCAGATTTTCTGGTGGGAAGGGGTTTATATAGGCGGGAAATAATATAATTTAAGTTGACGTGACGTGTGATGACGACTAACGATTTTTATTTCGTATCTATCGCGTTTTCGAATATCGTTTATTAGCTGCTGTGCTCACATACAAACCCCGTTCAAGACGCAACTGGACGACGTAGTATAATTTGACGATACAATTCTAACGAATCTTGTTTCGTCGAATTCCGTGTTCGTATGCTCAAACAGCGTTTGTTTACGTTCAAATAGTCGTGTTTATTTTACATTTTATTTTGCCATGCTTACAGAATACCCCCGATTGACGCGCCGTCTGAAAATCTAGCAATAATTTAACACTGCGGTCCCAATAAAATTTATTTCGTCGAAAACTGAGGTCGTTTGAAAAATGTCCCTTTTGAACTGGCCAATTTTGAATAAAATAACCCAATTTTAAAATACTTCAATATAATAATATCAGAATATCGCAGTTGGTCATACCCGACCAGAATTTGGTACACTAGCATGGAAAAATCCCCCGGGTTGAATTCCAAGCCAAATCGATATTTAAAATATTTAAAAACCCCTTTATTTAATATAAATAACGTTATAATATATAACGAAATTCCATAGCGACCTTTTCAAATTTTGATTTGGACATAAAACAAAATCTACACGACGAAAACTGAATTTTTCTCTACCATTGGAAAGATATCGTCAAACCGGTCCCCACGTTTCTTGTTTCGTGTAAATCCAGCTTATTTCGAACCCGGTACGACCAATCGAAGTTCAAAACGCCAAATCGCGAACTACCGCGCCGCTGCATCTCGTTATTTAATTAAATTATAAATTAAACGTTATAACGTCGTTCATAAACGAAATCGCCACGAAAATTTCAATAAAAACAATATCGAACCATTTTAAATCGCCCGTTCACGTTATACGGCAAATTCGACATTTTCTAAATATGCCGAAAATAAATTATTATTATTATTAATATAATTTAAATATTCAAATTAAAATGATCAAAATCGATTATTTAACTAAAATCAATATTTTAAATAAATAAAATATTTCAAATAATCGACCAGAAAATACGAGACATTACATTCCTTCCCCCTTAAAATAATTTCGTCCTCGAAATTGCTAAGGTATAAGAAATGTCGTCAACTATTATCTTTGCAAAAATGTTTCATTTAAAACCCGATTTTATTCTTAAACTGACCCAAATTGATTTTAAAACCAATTCATTTCAAATAAAAGAATTTTCCAAAAAATTTCTAACACCTTAGATTTTGGAAAAATTTCGGCAGAGTCTCCCCTGTACGGAGGACATCTACAAAATCGCAGGTTCAAGATATATGTATACATCGACTCTCAAGGTCGGAAAATCCAAAATTCAAACTCAAAACCCAAACAAAACCAAAATTTCATATTTGCGTAGGCGTACCTTTTGGCGAGCGTTATTACGTGATGAGTGATATATTATACTCGAGCTTGCTTAATCATAATGCAGCTCGATTCAAACTGGATTCAATTAACTCCAGAATTTTCTCCTGAATGGATTTTAAAGCTGAATTGGTTCTTCAGCACCTGTTCCTCAACTCAAATGGATTTCATTAGTATCCACAACAATGCCAGTTATGTTCAAAACATCCATCTCATCTATATCATCCCATTATACACACAATTCAATCCATACGAGGTTATAATTATTTATAATCACTTCCTTTATTTCCATAATTGTCCATTCAGATTTACTAACTTGGATTGATTGTTTCAACTTATTTATTTCACGCTGGTTTTCAACCAAGTCTATTCAGGTTTAAGTTTATACCCAGACAATCAACAACACAATTCAAACACATCATTCAGATCAACATAACCAATTCAATCGATTTGCCCATACTATAACCACCTTTACCTTTATTTTATTTTAAAATAATTTGGGCAAAAATAAATTTCAAAAATAATTACATATCAAAATACAAATACGCGCTCTCGTATATATACACAAACTCAATCTAGGGTATCGCTAACCCCATCTCTATTGAGTCACGCCACAGAGCCAAGGTTATCACTAAACCAATAGCTCTGATACCACTGTAACAACCCAGGGATTTTCGACCCCGAACATTGACATCAAATCACCATGTCGACTATTCAAGCATCCAAAACACTGGATTGCCAATAGAAAGAAATTAGAGGGTGAGAAAAGAAAGAAAGAATGTTAGAATAGAAGAAAGAAGAAGAACACATCAGAATCTCACAGCGGAACGAATAAAATATAATATCAAATCTCTTTATACAAAAACTGTATATACATACCAATCATCAGAGTACAACATATATCAAACACAGCGGAATAATAACTTTATATAACTGGCGGTGAAGCCTCCTTCTTCCAGCTCCTGAAATTCCAAGCGAAACCTAACCTGGAACATACTCGGTCTGACCAGAGCACATTTGATTTAAAACAAAATACACCGGGTCAGTCTGGAATACTTTCAGTGATAAATTCACAGAACACACACTTGTTTAACTTTGGAAAATCCTTTCTGAAATCAAAGGATAATAGTAAGACCAGCCCACACATAAACACGGACGGTTTTTTTACCTTACTATAACCCAAACCATCTTTGAAATCAATATCTTTCTCTGATATTATCATAATGTCTAAATACAAATAAATATTAATCTAGTGGAACACTTGCATCTCACGCTCCCCATATATAGTATACAATCGAAAACCACGGGCGCTTATTGGATATAGGATTCCAAACTTGACAAGGTATGGGACCACCTTCCGAACATGTATCTCTAGAGGTGAATACACTGGGTTCAACAAGAACTTCTTGCAACCCGGCCCTCACATGACCGACCACTCATTTCGCTTGAGTGTATCGAATGTATATCACCGACGGTTGGGATCAGCAACCGCCACCCGAATAGGGTCAGCATCGATAGATTTAAGAAGCAAAAGGAATTTCTCTAGATAGGTGATCATACACCTAATGGGAGCGACCCACATAGCCATGTTGCCTGCCCGATTTTTGTCATTTCCCGGTTGATGAGGCTTGAGGCTAGAATTCATCCCTTCGAACATCTGGCCATTATTCACTTTGAATGCCACATCGTCAGATCCGCCAGATCACACTTGATTGACGTCCACAAAAATACTCTAGTTTATTTGGCTAGAGAATAACCATTTCTCCGCCATCAACTATGGTACATTTGGAGAAATCAACGCATGTAATTCTTTTGGAAATACTCTGTCAGACATCCGTCCATACAAGTCATCCAGGAACAGGATGAACCGAAGGTACTCTCCTACTGCATCTCATATAGGAATCACCCCATGGATCAGTAGCGAGTAGTCCTTGCAACCCGTAGATTTCAACCACGACAGAATCACAAAATCAAAATAACTCCAGTTGCAAGCCAGAGAGATTTGACAAATAGTTCTCCCGCTTACGAAGATCCACGGTCTTTGATTGCTCCATCTTCAATTACATCTTCACGTATTGTTGGTCGGAATGGTATTCGAATATAATTCGATCCTGGACTTTCCATACCAACAAGCGTATTGTTCTGCTTTGATAGTCGGTGATTTAACTATCAAATAACAAATAGTGTGAATACAATGAGTTTGTTGATTCAGCACTTGACACAACTCGACCTCTTTTAAAATAGATTTAACCAAATTTCCTTTCTACTAACTCTGACTGATTTACTTTAATTGATTAACCCTAACTTGACTAACTCGGCTTATTTAACTCAACAAGGCTAACTTGATTTGATTACTCTTAATGCTTAAATAATATTGGACTTAACTCCATTCGCTTGACTCTAGATCGCAGCGATCACAATGGTTACGCCTGATTCCCTCGGGAAACATCCGACTGCCATAGGCTATCCGCAGCCCTGCGAATTACGCTAGCAGTCGTGCACAATGGCGACCTTTCCTGAAAAGCTATGTTTGATTAATTCTATTTCAAATACTATATTCACTCAATTCAAATTGAATAACAAATGTTCAAAATAATTTGAAATCAATATTCTTATTTATATTCATATTTCCAAAATCTCGCTTTCATTTTCAATATTCCACGTATGGGACATCACGTCAATCATAACACCTTTCACTCGTTTAAAACCAATACCATTCCTTGATAATAACGAAGCCGTTCAAGTTGGGGTATTCTATTTACCTCTCAGACCTTGATCGACAACATCTTTATCTCAGAATAATATCAGTTCGTCACTTAACCACTGATATTCAAATCTCGTTTACCATCTTGACTTCAAGTCGGGTTTTATCAACCCTTTCTCATATTTGAAATCATCGTTTAATAATCCCTTTTTACTTAATTCCCTTAATTAAGTAAGTCTCCACTAAACACATTTTTAACTTAAACCACAATTCCACTTATAACCTGTGGGTTTTAATAAAATCCCTTTACCAGCTTTTAACCAGAATCACTATATGTGTTCCTCCTTGCCTTTGAAATCTTTATTCCAATTGTAATGTTTCGTTCAAACCATTATTTAACCTTTCAAAGCTATCGTTTGGTTTTAAAAAACCCTTGCTATAACTCGCTTGGATTCCCTTATACAAGATTAACAACTACTTATATTTCATTTCTAATACCATTACCATTATATTATAATTTCTCTTAACATTTACTTTCAATTGAATTTGCTTTATTTAATTAAGTGAAAACCTATTTAAATCTCAATATTTACTTTCAAATTTCCTTTGCAAAGCTCGTTTGTACACTTGGTCTGTATATCCTTTATAATGCCTTATTTGACCTCAATCAAACTTATCGCCACTTAATAACGTCTGACTTGAATTTCAATTCAAACCATTACATCAAAATCCCATTCGTCATTTTCCCTTTTAAATTAGTTACCTAATTAATTTAAAAACACTGTTTAATTGTTTAAAAACAATTATTTAATTTTACCAAACCGTAGGTAAATACTTTGGTTCTTCTACTTTTAACTTACATAGACCCTTTTGAAATAATTCCTCTTATAACCTCGATTTAATATATTTATTTGTGAATTTCCAATTTAAATCCTTATATAAGATAATTAAAACCTTAATTCAGTTATAAATAAATTTATAACTTTAAAACAACGCCAATCCACCTGACAGTAGAATGACGTGTTAAACAATGCCATTTAGGCCATGCTTGCCAATTACCCAATCAACACTTTCGGTTGATTTTAAACACAACACAGGTGAATATATATTCAACCATCAACATACAGACAGGTTTTGGTGTCAGTCAGGGTAAACAATTCATATGTATGCACACAACAAATCAAAAATACAGTTAATTTGAGGAATCCGGTTGGATTCCTCCAACCTGTCCTTCTCTGCATCACAGATGTCAGTTAATAAAATAGACGAATAAATAAATAAACAACTGCAACCAATCAGATAATATCAACCAATTTGCATCCATCGCATCCAATCAGCCAATTTAAACTGTTAACTGTAAAATATACTTTACTGTGAATGTAACACATCACAGGATCCCAGAAGGTGTGAGAATTAACTCACCAGAGTTTGTTCTGGTCGATGGTTGACGCGTTTGTTGCTTTTAATTTGAAACGAACGCTCAGAATTTGCTGAAATTTCAACTGCGTCAGATCGACTCCTAGTCAGTGCCATCGGATAGGTCTCGTCCCTGTGATCCTAACGGATCCAGTTTCGTTGAATTTCGTTAACGTATGAACAAGTTATGGTGTTTTAAAGTTTGAATAATTATACGATGTTTAATTAAATAATAAAAAAATAACTTAATTACCTTAAATTAATTCTACAGCGTGCCACGTCATCATCGTCGGAGGAAAAAACGCGTCACCTCCTATTATCCCTTCCAAACTCGACACTCCCTCTCTCTTAGAAAACCCGCCACCTTCAACCACCACTCGCGACGCTACCATCGAACCTGGGACCACCGGGACCCCACCAAGGCGACCGCTTGTCCACCAGCCACCCACGACCGGAGCGCCGCCTCCCTCCTTGGCCTCGACCGCTGTGAAAACCAAATACACCCAAATCCGTTCATCCCCACCAAACTCCGCCCATAGATGACCGGAGACCACCAGACTAACACCAGAGGAACCGCCGCACCTCCCTGCTCCGACCTCCCCTGGTCCGCGACCTCAGATCCGCCTCCAGTCGCCGGAAATTGACCATTTCCGTTCGTGACTTCAACCCGAACCCAAAAACAGCCTACCACGTTCATCTCTCGATTTCTCTCACCTCCGACCACTAGAAACCTTGAGACCACCGCGAAATTGAAGGTCTTTCTCCCCTCTACAAAAGCCCCAAGGTCCCGCCCACTGAAATTGGTTAAATTGCTCGAATTTCAGAGAATAACGAAAAGGGTTTTTGCCGGTTCCTCGCGATTTCCGGCCACCACGATCGACGAAACCATCCCAACTTTTTGCTGTAGGTAGACAACTTCCCGATCTACAACTTTTGCTTTGGTACCCCCCACAAATTCACCACGGATTGGAAAATATAATCGATTTTGCATTGGAGGACTTATTTGCAAAATTACATGAGAAGAATGAGGCTTGGCTCAGATTTTCTGGTGGGAAGGGGTTTATATAGGCGGGAAATAATATAATTTAAGTTGACGTGACGTGTGATGAGGACTAACGATTTTTATTTCGTGTCTATCGCGTTTTCGAATATCGTTTATTCGCTGCTGTGCTCACATACAAACCCTGTTCAAGACGCAACTGGACGGCGTAGTATAATTTGACGATACGGTCCTAACGAATCTTGTTTCGTCGAATTCCGTGTTCGTATGCTCAAACAGCGTTTGTTTACGTTTAAATAGTCGTGTTTATTTTACATTTTATTTTGCCACGCTCACAGAATACCCCCGATTGACGCGCCGTCTGAAAATCTAGCAATAATTTAACGCTGCGGTCCCAATAAAATTTATTTCATCGAAAACTGAGGTCGTTTGAAAAATGTCCCTTTTGAACTGGCCAATTTTGAATAAAATAACCCAATTTTAAAATACTTCAATATAATAATATCAGAATATTGCAGTTGGTCAAACCCGACCAGAATTTGATACACTAGCATGGAAAAATCCCCCGGGTTGAATTCCAAGCCAAATCGATATATAAAATATTTAAAAACCCCTTTATTTAATATAAATAATGTTATAATATATAACGAAATTCCATAGCGACCTTTTCAAATTTTGATTTGGACATAAAACAAAATCTACACGACGAAAACTGGATTTTTCTCTACCATTGGAAAGATATCGTCAAACCGGTCCCCACGTTTCTTGTTTCGTGTAAATCCGGCTTATTTCGAACCCGGTACGACCAATCGAAGTTCAAAACGCCAAATCGCGAACTACCGCGCCGCTGCAACTCGTTATTTAATTAAATTATAAATTAAACGTTATAATGTTGTTTATAAACGAAATCGCCACGAAAATTTCAATAAAAACAATATCGAACCATTTTAAATCGCCCGTTCACGTTATACGGCAAATTCGACATTTTCTAAATATGCCGAAAATAAATTATTATTATTATTATTAATATAATTTAAATATTCAAATTAAAATGATCAAAATCGATTTTTAACTAAAATCCATATTTTAAATAAATAAAATATTTCAAATAATCGACCAGAAAATACGGGACATTACAAATTTCCTCAATCATACTTAAATGTAATACATAGAACTTCTGCCCTAATTTAAAAACTTCCAAGAATAAAAGAAGCATAAAAACAATGATATTTCCCGATAAAGCATGAACCAGCCATAGTAGTGGAAGAGAGAGAGTCCAAAGCGATACACCAACTAATCTTCAAGCTTGGAAAGAGAAGAGGTCCAAGTTAGGTCGAGCTATTCCCTCCCTGACTACCTGGGGGGGGAACGGAAAAAAAGAGGCGAAAAACAAACTAGGTCAGACATAAGTCTGGTAGGTCCAGTGATCTTTCAGCATGCAAATAAGATAAAGGATCATGACATGAATAAACCGAAAATAGGACAATACCATAAAAACAAGGTAACTAAAGACAAGATAAGTGCAAGGTGAACTGAATGCGCTTCTACATTTTCTCTGCTTCACAACAACTCTGTTAATCTGATTTCTATATTTATCTCTGCACCACCTAACTAGTGTCCCAACTAGTAATCTGTATAAAATGATAATCGTGATCCCAACCCCCGTTCGTTCATCAAGTTATATTGGTCAAGTGTTTCTTGTTAACTTAACCCTACGTATTCATCTTGTTGTATTGGTTAAGTGTCATTAATCAATTCAAGTTAACTTAACCTACCTACGTGTAACGACTCGGGGAAAATTCGACGCTCGAGTTTTCGACAACAATACATAAACCTATATTACTTGCCAAAAACCCAAGTATCGAACCCCCAGATTGTCAATAGAAAGAAATTAGAGGGTGAGAAAGGAAAGAAAGAATGCTAGAATAGAAGAAAGAAGAAGAGCACATCATAATCTCATAGCGGAACAGCTAAAATATAATATAACAAATCCTTTGTACAAAGAACTGTAAATACATACCTACCATCAGAGTACACATATATCAGACACAGCGGAAAATAACTTTATATAACTAGCGGTGAAGCCTCCTGCTTCTAGCTCCTGAAACTCCAAGCGAAACCTAACCTGGAACATACTCAGTCTGACCCGAGCACATTTGAAGCAAAGCAAAATACACCGGGTCAGTCTAGAATACTTTCGGTGATAAATTCACAGAACACACACTTGTTTAACTTTGGAGAATCCTTTATGAAATCAAAGGATAATAGTAAGACCAGCCCACATATGAACACAGACGGGTTTTACCTTACTATAACCCAAACCATTTTTGAAATCATACTTATTCTGATATTATCATAATGTCTAAATACAAATAAATAACAATCTGGAGGAACGCTTGCATCTCACGCTCCCCATACATAGTATACAAACCAAAACCGCAGGCGCTTATTGGATATTGGATTCCAACTTGACCAGGTATGGGACCACCTTCCGAACGTGTATCTCTGGAGGCGAATACACTGGGTTCAACATGAATGTCTTGCAACCCGACCCTCACATGACCGACCACTCATTTCGCTTGAGTGTATCGAATGTATATCACCGACGGTTGTGATCAGCAACGGCCTCCCGAAAAGGGACAACATCGAAATATAGATTAAAGAAGCAAATGGAATTTCTCTAGATAGGTGATCATACACCCAAATGGGAGCGACCCACATAGCCATGTTGCCTGCCCGATTTTTGTCATTTCCTGGTTGTGAGGCTTGAGGCTAGAATTTCTTCTTTAAAACATCTAGTCATCATTCTCTTTGAATGCCACATTGTCAGATCCGTCAAATCACTAATTGACGTCCACAAATATACTCTGCAACTGACAGAAATATGTTTGTAAAAATAAATGTACGTGATTCTTAAGAAATACTCTGTCAGACATTCGTCCATACAAGTCATCCATGAACAGGATGAACCGAAAGCACTCTCCTACTGCATCTCATATAGGAATCACCCAAGGATCAGTAGTGAGAAGTCCTTGCAATCCGTAGATTCCAACCATGACAGAATCACAGTTTATCTCTGCTTGCAAGACAGAGAATCTTAGTGGTTCTTCCATTTATGAAGATCTACGGTCTTCAATGCTCCATCTCGATCTTCTTCTAATATCTTCACTTATTTGTTGGTCGGAATGGTTTTCGAATATAAATTCAATCCCGGTCTTTCCATACCAACAATCGTATTGGTCAGGTTTGATAGTCGGTGATTTAACTATCCAATAACAAATGTGTCAATAAAATGATTTCACTGATTCAGTACTTGGCATGACTTGGCCCCTTTAAAAATAATTGGTAATTCACCTTTAATTCTTATTTACCTGGTAACCAACATTTATATTCAAAAACCTGGTACTCATTTTAATATTTCTCGTATGGAACACTTTGCACTCACCACAAATGAATATCATTCCTCGATAATAGTGAAGCCGTTCAAGTTGGGGTATTTTATTTACCTCTCAGGCCTTGATCGACAACGTTCTTACCTTAGAATAATACCAGTTCATCACTTAACCACCTTACCATCTCGATTTCAAACTGGTTTTATAAATTGTTTTCTTATATTTGAAATCTTCTTTTAATATAACATCTTTACTTAACTCGTTTGATTAATTAAGTCCTCATTCAAAACACAACCTTTAACCTATCAATTTGGTTTAAAAACCTTTTTAAAATCTCAGTTTGAATTCTTTATAATCATCCATTTCCCATTTCCAGTCTGTCACTAATATATTTACCATCTCTCGTAATCATTTCATTCCAATTGAATTCTATTTTGCTTAATATAATATTTAAGAAAAATCTTATTTAAATCTCTTTATTTACTTACATTTTCATGCTCGTTTTGACACTTGGGTTATGATTTCCTTTATAACACCCTTAATCGGACTTATCGTCTCCTAATTATATATTTCTTACTTGGCTTCCAATTGAAATCATTTAAGAAATCATTCAAAAGAATAATTGTCTTTAACATTAACTATTAAAATATAGTTAACTTCGACCTTAATCAAAAATAGGATTATTATCATTTTTACAAGCTTATTCAAAAAATATTTAAGGTTATTAACAATAACCCATTCAATAATTTCTTTAGATTATAGTTAATTGAAGATTAACTAATATCTAACACTATTCGTTAAACTTTAACGAATATTTAAATTAATATTTATTCATTTGTCCATTTTACTCGAAAACGTTGGATTTTACCAACCGTACATATCAGTTAACTATTAACTGATTTTCGTTTGTCATTTCCCCTTTTTAAATTAGTTAAATAACTTAATTAATTTAAAGTCACCATTTGTTTGTTTTAAAAGCAAATATTCTATTTTACCAACCCATTGGAAATTTCTTGTGATTTCTTCTTTTATAACTTGTTTACATCGTACGATGTTGGCTACTCAAACCATTTAAATAATTCTTCCATAAACTTGAATAAAATATTTATTTATAAATTTCTAATTTAATTACTTGTATAAATATATAAAAAGCTTCAATTCAGTTATAAAATAATTTATAACTTTAAAACTGCGTCGATTCACCGAACAGTAAACCGACGTCTAAAACAACACATTTTAGGCCATTCAATGCCAATTACTAAATCAACACTGTCGGTTGATTTTAAACACAACACAGGTGAATATTTATTCGACCATCATGTTCAAACGGGTTTTTCTACCATAGGGGGTTCAATCAGTTCATATATCAACCATATGAACACAACAACATATATAAATTATTTGAGGAATCCGGTCGGATCCCTTCAACCTGTTCATCCCTGCATCATAGCTCGTTATACATTTCATAATAATATATGAAATAAATTTCAAACGATCTACTAATTTAAAACGATGGAATATCAATGGCAGAAACCAATCAAATAGTGAACAACCAATAACAACTAAGCAACCAATTTACATTTATAACGGTAAATTATATTTTAATATGAATTTACCACATCACAGGGTTCCAGAAGGTGTGAGAATTAACACACCAGATCAATACAGTCGATGGTGGTCGTGCTTGTTCCTTTTAATCTGAAACGAACGTTTGAAATTTGCTGAAATTCAACTGCGTTAGATCAGTGCCTAGTCAGTGCCATCGTCTAGGTCTCGTCTCTGCGATCCCAACGGATCCAGTTTCATTAAATTTCGTTATCGTACGCGAAAGTTACGTTAATTTAAAGTTTGAATATATTATATGATTAATAATTAACTAAGTAATATATTAATTTATTAAATAATCAAAAAGATCATTACCTTAATTACCTTTCAAAACGGCCATGTCATCATCGGAGTAACAAAAAAAAACGCGTCTTCTTTTTGATACAGGCTTCTCACCCCGATCCTCTTCTTTCTTCCTTACCCAACGTGAAAACCCACTTCATCAAACGACTTCCCCCGACGCTAGAGGCCACCAATCACCCACCACCATGACTGCCATCTCCCCAGGCCCCCTCGCCCGCGAGCTCCGGCCCCATCACGTCGTCATCCGCCAGAAATCACACAAAATCCAATTTCCGTTCATCCCTCTATTCCCGCCACCTTGCTCCACTTCAGACCACCGCGCCGCCACGGTTGGAACCGCCTCCCATTAGGCTCCCCTCGATGTTTAACTTCCACCACCAACCTCGCACCTCAGTCGCCGGAATTGGTGAATTCCCGACCGTCACTTCAAAAACTACACCCAAAATACCAGTCTCCGTTCAACTCGACCCCCACGCCACCACGGACCACCAGAGACCCCCATACCACCGCCAAACGAAAGCCTGATCTCCCCTCTTCGATTCCCCCAAGGTCCCGTCCTCTCAAATCAACCCAATCCCCTTAATTTCTGAAAAGAACGAAAGTCAAATTCGTCGGTTTTACCTCGATTCCGGCCACCACCGACCACCGTTCGCCCCCGACTTTTTACAGCAGCTCGGCATCGAGCCGATCTACAAATTTGCTTCAGGCCGCCCTCACAAATTCTTCACGGATCGCGAGAAATAAAATAAAATGTAAACAAGGACTTTTTTGCAAAATGTGATGAAAGGAGATGAAGGCTTGGCTGGAATTTCTGGTGGAGGGGGTTTATATAAGTGTAAATATTAATATTTTAAGTCGACGTGACAAGCGATGTTGACTAACGATTTTTATTTCGTGTCTATCACAATTTCAAACATTGTTTATTCACTGCTGCGCTCACATACAAACCCCGTTCGAGATGCGAATGGACGACATAATATAATTTGACGATACGGTCCTAATGAAACTTGTTTCGTTGAATTCTGAGTTCGTTTGGTCGAATGGCGCTCGTTCACATTCAAACGGTTGTTTTTATTTACATTTTATTTTGCCACGCTCACAAATTAACCCCGATTGCGCGCCACTTGAAACCTAACAATAATTTACTGTTGCGGTCCCAAAAAAAAATTATTTCGTCGAAAATAGAGGTCGTTTGAATAAAGGCCCTTTTATAACTGCCCAATTCAAATAAAATAAACCAATTTTAAAATACCTCAATATAATATTATTAAAATATTGAAATTGGCCATACACGACCAGAGTTTTGTATATTACCAAGATAAAATATCTCGGGTTGAGTTTGAAGCCAAATCGATATTATAAAAATTTAAAAACCCTTTATTTAATATAAAGGAATTCCACAGCGACCTTTTCAAAATTTGATTTGGACATAAAAAAAATCTACAATACGAAAACTCGATTTTTCTCTTTCATTAGAAAAATATTATCCAACAGATTCGGATGTTTCTTGTTTCAAGAAAATCCAACTCATATTGGGCCCTGTACGGCCGTTTAAAGTTCAAAACGCCAAATTACGAACTACTGCGCCGCCGCAGCTCGTTTTATAATTAAATTATAAATTAAACGTTATAACGTCGTTTTAATAATGAAATCGCCAATAAAATTTCAATACAAACCATATTTAACCATTTAAAATCGCCTGATCACGTTATACTGCAAATCAACATTTTTCCCAAATATGCCGAAATAAAATATTAGTTTATTATTAATATAATTTAAATATTCAAATTAAAATGGTCAATTCCCATTATTTATATTCAAACCAATATTTAAAAAAAAAAATATTTCAATAAAAATGGCCAGAAAATACGGAACATTACATTCCTTCCCCCTTAAAATAATTTCATCCTCGAAATTGCTAAGGTAGATAGAACGCTACAACCCATTATCTTTATAAAATAATAAATTTAAAATTCAATTTTATTTCCAAAATAAATCTAGTCGGTCGTAAAACCAAATTAATTCAAGTAAAAGAATTTCCCAAAAAAATTTCAAAAATTTTCTAACACCTTAAATTTTGGAAAAATTTCTGCACAGTCTCCCCTGTACAGAGGACATCTGCAATATCGCAGATTCAAGAAATAAATATACATTGAATCTCATGGTTGGAAAATTTTAAAATCCAAACTCAAAACCCAAGTAAAACCAAAAATTTCATATTTGCGTAGGCGTACCTTTTCGCGGGCGTTATTATGCGATAAGCAATATATTATACTTGAGCTGTCTTAATTATTATGCAGCTCTATTCGAACTGGATTCAATTAACTCCATAATTTCTCTTTCGAATGGATTTTAAAGCTGAATAATCACTTCTGCACCTGTTCTCAACTCAAATGAACTCATTACTCATCAAACAAATGTTAATTATGTTCAAAACATCCATATCATCTAGACCAGCCAATTTTTCACACAATTCAATCCATACGAGGTTATAATTATTTATAATCACTCCATTTATTTCTTTAATTATCCATTCAAATTTAATTATCTGGATTGATTTATATGAATTATTTATTTCATATTGGTTTTAACCAAATCGATTCATGTTCAGGTTGATATTCATGAAATCGAGCACACCATCCAAACATGTCATTCAATCAACATTAACAAATCAAATAATTTGCCTATACTATAATAATCTTTACTTTTATTTTATTATAAAATAAATTGGGCAAAAATAATTTTTAAAAATATTTTCATATCAAATTACAAATACGCGCTCTTATATATACACTCAAACTCAATCTAGGGCATTGTTAACCCCATCTCTATCGAGTCACGCCACAGAGAAAAGGTTATCCTTAAACCAATAGCTCTGATACCACTGTAATGACCCGGGGAAAAACTCAACGCTCGAGTTTTCGACAACAATACATAAACCCGTATTACTTTCCAAAAACCCAAGTATCGAACCCCCAGATTGTCAATAGAAAGAAATTAGAGTGTGAGAAAGGAAAGAATACTAGAATAGAAGAAAGAACACATTAGAATCTCACAGCGGAATAGCTAAAATATAATATAACAAATCCTTTATACAAAGAACTGTAAATACATACCAACCATCAGAGTACACATATATCATACACAGCGGAAAATAACTTTATATAACTAGCGGTGAAGCCTCCTGCTTCTAGCTCCTGAAACTCCAAGCGAAACCTAAACTGTAACATACTCGGTCTGACCCGAGCACATTTGAAGCAAAGAAGAATACACCGGGTCAGTCTGGAATACTTTCAGTGATAAATTCACAGAACACACACTTGTTTAACTTTGGAGAATCCTTTATGAAATCAAAGGATAATAGTAAGACCAACCCACATATGAACACATACGGGTTTTACCTTACTATAACCCAAACCATTTTTGAAATCATACTTATTCTGATATTATCATAATGTCTAAATACAAATAAATAACAATCTGGAGGAACGCTTGCATCTCACGCTCCCCATACATAGTATACAAACCAAAACCGCAGGCGCTTATTGGATATTGGATTCCAACTTGACCAGGTATGGGACCACCTTCCGAACGTGTATCTCTGGAGGCGAATACACTGGGTTCAACATGAATGTCTTGCAACCCGACCCTCACATGACCGACCACTCATTTCGCTTGAGTGTATCGAATGTATATCACCGACGGTTGTGATTAGCAACGGCCTCCCGAAAAGGGACAACATCGACATATAGATTAAAGAAGCAAATGGAATTTCTCTAGATAGTTGATCATACACCCTAATGGGAGCGACCCACATAGCCATGTTGCCTGCCCGATTTTTGTCATTTCCCGGTTGTGAGGCTTGAGGCTAGAATTTCTTCTTTAAAACATCTGGTCATCATTCTCTTTGAATGCCACATTGTCAGATCCGTCAAATCACTAAATGACATCCACAAATATACTCTACAGCTGGCAGAAATATGTTTATAAAAATCAATGTACGTGATTCTTACGAAATACTTTGTCAGACATTTGTCCACACAAGTCATCCAGGAATAGGATGAACCGAAGGCACTCTCCTACTGCATCTCATATAGGAATCACCCCAAGGATCAGTAGCGAGAAGTCCTTGCAATCCGTAGATTCCAACCACGACAGAATCACAGTTTATCTCTGCTTGCAAGGCAGAAAATCTTAGTGGTTCTTCCGTTTATGAAGATCTACGGTCTTCAATGCTTCGTCTCGATCTTCTTTTAATATCTTCACGTATTTGTTGGTCGGAATGGTTTTCGAATATAAATTCGATCCCGGTCTTTCCATACCAACAATCGTATTGGTCAGGTTTGATAGTCGGTGATTTAACTATCCAATAACAAATGTGTCATTAAAATGATTTCACTGATTCAGTACTTGGCATGATTTGGCCCCATTAAAAATATTTGGTAATTCACCTTTAATTCTTATTTACCTGGTAACCAACATTTATATTCAAAAACCTAGTACCCATTTTAATATTTCTCGTATGGAACACTTTGCACTCACCACAAATGAATATCATTCCTCGATAATAGTGAAGCCGTTCAAGTTGGGGTATTTTATTTACCTCTTAGGCCTTGATCGACAACGTTCTTACCTTAGAATAATACCAGTTCATCACTTAACCACCTTACCATCTCGATTTCAAACTGGTTTAAATTGTTTTCTTATATTTGAAATCTTCTTTTAATATAACCTCTTTACTTAACTCGTTTGATTAATTAAGTCCTCATTCAAAACACAACCTTTAACCTATCAATTTGGTTTAAAAACCTTTTTAAAATCTCACTTTGAATTCTTTATAATCACCCATTTCCCATTTCCAGTCTATCACTAATATATTTACCATCTCTCGTAATCATTTCATTCCAATTGAATTCTATTTTGCTTAATTTAATATTTAAGAAAAATCTTATTTAAATCTCTTCATTTACTTACCAAATCCATTTTCATGCTCATTTTGACACTTGGGTTATGATTTCCTTTATAACACCCTTAATCGGGCTTATCATCACCTAATTATTTCTTACTTGGCTTCCAATTGAAATCATTTCTTTAAATCATTTAAAAGAATAATTATATTTAACATTAGCTATATTAAAATATAGTTAACTTCGACCTTAATCAAAAATAGGATTATTATCATTTTTACAAGCTTATTAAAAAAATATTTAAGGTTATTAACAATAACCCATTCAATAATTTCTTTAGATTATAGTTAATCGAATATTAACTAATATCTAACACTATTCGCTAAACTTTAATGAATATTTAAATCAATATTTATTCATTTGTCCGTTTTACTCGAAAACGGTGGATTTTACCAACCGTACATATCAGTTAACTATTAACTGATTTTCGTTTGTCATTTCCCCTTTTTAAATTAATTAAATAACTTAATTAATTTAAAATCACCATTTGTTTGTTTTAAAAACAAATATTCTATTTTACCTACCCGTTGGAAATTTCTTTGGATTTCTACTTTTATAACTTGTTTACATCATACGATTTTGGCTACTCAAACCATTTCAATAATTCTTCCATAAACTTGATTAAAATATTTATTTATAAATTTCTAATTTAATTACTTGTATAAATATATAAAAAGCTTCAATTCAGTTATAAAATAATTTATAACTTTAAAACTGCGTCGATTCACCGAACAGTAAACCGACGTCTAAAACAACACATTTTAGGCCATTCAATGCCAATTACTAAATCAACACTGTCGGTTGATTTTAAACACAACACAGGTGAATATTTATTCGACCATCATGTTCAAACGGGTTTTTCTACCATAGGGGGTTCAATCAGTTCATATATCAACCATATGAAAACAACAACATATATAAATTATTTGAGGAATCCGGTCGGATCCCTTTAACCTGTTCATCCCTGCATCATAGCTCATTATACATTTCATAATAATATATGAAATAAATTTCATACGAACTACTAATTTAAAACGATGGAATATCTATGGTAGCAACCAATCAAACAGTGAACAACCAATAACAACCAAGCAACCAATTTATATTTTTAACGGTAAATTATATTTTAATATGAATTTACCACATCACAGGATTCTAGAAGGTGTGAGAATTAACTCACCAGATCAATACCGTCGACGGTGGTCGCGTTTGTTCCTTTTAATCTGAAATGAATGCTGAAATTTCAAATGCGTCAGATCAGTTCCTAGTCAGTGCCATCATCTAGGTCTTGTCCCTGCGATCCCAACGGGTCCAGTTTCGTTAAATTTCGTTATCATACGCGAAAGTTACGTTAATTTAAAGTTTGAATATATTATACAATTAATAATTAACTAAGTAATATATTAATTAATTAAATGATTAAAAAGATCAATACCTTAATTAGCTTTCAAAACGGCCACGTCATCATCGGAGTAACAAAAAAAGTGTCTTCTTTTTTATACAGGCTTCTCACCCCGATCCTCTTCTTTCTCCCTTACCTAACGTGAAAACCCACTTCATCAAACGACTTCCCCCGACGCCAGAGGCTGATGATCACCCACCTGAACCCACCACCGTGACTGCCATCTCCCCAGGCCTCCTCGCCCGCGAGCTCCGACCCCATCACGCCTCCATCCGCCAGAAATCACACAAAATCCAATTTCCATTCATCCCTCTATTCCTGCCGCCTTGCTCCACTTCAGACCACCGCACCGCCACGGTTGGAACCGCCTCCCATCAGGCTCCCCTCGATGTTCAACTTCCACCACCAACCTCGCACCACAGTCGCCGGAATTGGTGAATTCTCGTCCGTCACTTCAAAAACTACACCCAAAATACCAGTCTCCATTCAACTCGACCCCCATGCCGCCACGGACCACCAGAGACCCCGAGACCACTGCCAAACGAAAGCCTAATCTCCCCTCTTCGATTCCCTCAAGGTCCCGTCTTCTCAAATCAACCCAATCCCCTTAATTTTTGAAAAGAACGAAAGTCAAATTCGTCGGTTTTACCTCGATTCCGGCCACCACGGACCACCGTTCGCTTCCAACTTTTTACAGCAGCTCGGCATCGAGCCGATCTACAACTTTGCTTCAGGTCGCCCTCACAAATTCTTCACGGATTGTGAGAAATAAATTAAAATGTAAATAGGGACTTTTTTTCAAAATGTGATGAAAGGAGATGAAGGATTGGCTGGAATTTCTGGTGGAGGGGGTTTATATAAGTGTAAATATTAATATTTGAAGTCGACGTGACAAGCGATGTTGACTAACGATTTTTATTTCATGTCTATCGCAATTTCAAACATCGTTTATTCACTGCTGCGCTCACATACAAACCCCGTTCGAGATGCGAATGAACGACATAATATAATTTGATGACACGGTCCTAATGAAACTTGTTTCGTCAAATTCCGAGTTGGTTTGCTCGAATGGCGCTCGTTCACATTCAAGCGTTTGTTTTTATTTACATTTTATTTTGCCACGCTCACTAATTAACCCCGATTGATACGCCACCTGAAACCTAGCAATAATTTACTGTTGTGGTCCCAAAAAAAAAATATTTCGTCGAAAACAGAGGTCGTTTGAATAAAGGCCCTTTTATAACTGCCCAATTCAAATAAAATAAATCGATTTTAAAATACCTCAATATAATATTATTAAAATATTGAAATTGGCCATACACGACTAGAATTTTGTATATTACCAAGATAAAATATCTCGGGTTGAGTTTGAAGCCAAATCGATATTATAAAAATTTAAAAACCCTTTATTTAATATACATAAACGTTACAATATATAAAGGAATTCCACATCGACCTTTTCAAAATTGGACATAAAATAAAATCTACAATACGAAAACTCGATTTTTCTCTTTCATTAGAAAAATATTATCCAACAGATTCGGACGTTTCTTGTTTCAAGAAAATCCGACTCATATTGGGCCCTGTACGGCCGTTTAAAGTTCAAAACACCAAATTTCGAACTGCCGCACCGCTGCAGCTTGTTTTATAATTAAATTATAAATTAAACATTATAACGTCATTTTAATAATGAAATCTCCAATAAAATTTCAATACAAACCATATTTAACCATTTAAAATCGCCCGATCACGTTATACTGCAAATCGACATTTGTCCTAAATATGCCGAAATAAAATATAAGTACATTATTAATATAATTTAAATATTCAAATTAAAATGGTCAGTTCCCATTATTTATATTCAAACCAATATTTTAAAAAATAAAATATTTCAAAAAAAATGGCCAGAAAATATGGGACATTACACTATGTGTCATGTTACTTTGGTTAAGTGTTGCCTTCTAGTGTTAACTTAACCCTACTACAAATCAAGTTATATTGGTTAAGTGCTGCCCT
This sequence comes from Allium sativum, assembly GCA_030737875.1. Classification (NCBI taxonomy): domain Eukaryota; kingdom Viridiplantae; phylum Streptophyta; class Magnoliopsida; order Asparagales; family Amaryllidaceae; genus Allium; species Allium sativum. The sequence goes on from CM060923.1 coordinate 33,345,599, forward strand.
CTTATTTTAACTTAACATTTCCATAAATCAAGTTATATTGGTTAAGTGTTTCTAAATTTACTTAACCTCACTCACTTGTCTAATTAATATGTAATAAAGGTTAAGTGTTCTAAATTTACTTAACCTCGCCCACTTGTCTAATTAACATGTTATAACGATTAAGTGTTCTAATTTTACTTAACCTCACCCACTTGTCTAATTAACATGTTATAACGGTTAAGTATTCTAAATTTACTTAACCTCACCCACTTGTCTAATTAACATGTTATAACGGTTAAGTGTTCTAAATTTACTTAACCTAACCCATCAGTTTAGTTAACATGTTGAATTGGTTAAGTGTTTCCTTAATTGACTTAACCCTACCAATCTTGACTTAGCTTTATTAAAGCACCAACCACTCACATTAGACAGGTATTGTTGTGGTCACTGGATGTGCCGGTCGGTTCTGGGCAGTTTTACACCCTCAGTCTAATCTCGGGTCCTTTTTGGGCTCAATGCACTAACCACCCACATTAGACAGGTATTGTTGTGGTCATTAGATGTGCAGGTCGGTTCCGGGCAGTTTTACTCCACAACTCAATCTAACCTCGGGTTAGGCATATTCGTCTTTTCTAAATTTACATATTTCTTATTTATAAAAAATTCCATATGTAAATTATTCCCAATTTAATTATGCCATAATTATCCTTTTAATTATGCTCACAATTATTGGTATACTAAATATACCATTTCATGAACCAATCTATGCCATGTAATTTTTCATGTTTATCCTACATATTTACATGCAAATTATAAATCAATTATTGTCATGGCCCACTTTCCTTCTAAATCACGTTCAAAATTTTAGGTATATAGATTATATCATTTTCATGCCACTTATCATGCTTATGTATCAAACATGCCAATTACATGTAATTTCATGTTTTCCCCAACGTTACCCCCGTTGTACGTTCGCAAAATTACATAGAATGTTAGGCTCGATATTTTATCCTAACTTATAAAACAAAAAGGGGAAAAGAGGAACTTTGCAACATTCCAACATCATACAAAAGTATGGATCTAACTACACATATGTCACATGGATTAGGCATAAAACAATATACTTTTAACTATGAACTTGCAAATTTGATCTATGCAACATGAACCATGAGAATATGAATTTACATAAAACTATACAAGTTAAAATTGGCATGTAGTGGTGAACTTGCAAATTAGATATATCATAAAGGCATATGGATCTAACATATAAAGTTGTAGATCTAAACATATAAGGTCGTAGATCTAAACATGTATGCATAATGGCTCTAAACAATTAGGCATAAACAACTTGACTTAGCCTAAAACTTGTATGTATCATAATATCACCAAACTTACATATGATAATTCCATTTCCAAATTCCTAAACAACATCATAGGTTTACTCACCAATTTCCACATAACATGATAGGTTCGATAGACCACAATAGTTTATAGGCATATATGATAGAATAGACATGAATAAACATGAATCAGTATCACATACAACTTGATACAATTCTATTTTACAATTCATTACAAATCATGTCTTTAATTTATTCACATCTGAAAGATAACTACACTTACAATCAAAAGGAAAAACTTGATTTCAGGGATCTGTATTCTGAAACTGAATTGCTCACCTTTGATGTAGATCATTGAATTCTCTTAGTTGAATTAGATTAGTTTTGTTTTGATTTTGATGTAGCTTCTATCTTGCCTTTGAGTTGAAAGAGATGACGACAATTCTAGGTTCACCATTGACGGCATGACGGCTCTAGGAATATTTTTGTGTGGCTTAGGGTTTAGATTTAAGTTGCTTATATAGAAGTTTGATTTAATAGGAACCATCAGATCAACCTAGAGCAAATCAAAGCAATTCTGACAAGATAAAATAGCCACATCAGCCCTAATGACTCAGCAAGGAGTCCGTCAGAACCAATCAGTTGCCACATCTGCCTTAGAGCGAATCGGCCCACGGGTTGACAGCTAAACACCCTGAATCAACCCCTAGTCGACCCAGCGGGGCTTGGGCCGTCCTCAAAAATGGGCCGGTTCGGTTATTCCCCCTCCCGATTCGCTGCTTTGAACTTTTTTTGCATATTTATTTATTTAATTTTTATATATATCTATATATATATTTTTCTCGTATGCATACAAACTTCAAGGCTTAATAACTTCATAAGGTATCCGTTTTATGCAAACCAAATGTCTATCTTGACCAAAATTTTGAGATGAACGTAATAGCGCAACCCATTTCACTTAATTCTTCTTCTAAAAATTAAGTGTTATTGAATTTGTTAATTTTAATATTCTCAGAAAATTCAGGGTGTTACATTCTCCCCTCCTTAAAGGATTTCATCCCCAAAATCTTCAAGTTAAGAAGAATGCATCTTAACATCCAATCATCCATCTACTCATCCGTCATCCACAAGCATCAATTGTCCTTAAAAGACTTCTAATGCCATATGAACATGTGCAGAGTGTGAGTGTATGTCTCTTATCTAGTGCAAAATCAGGCGGTCTACTGATCCAGTTGACCTCCTTAATGCGAATCATGAGAGTGTCATGCGTCCAATATGTATGCAAATATCCCTAATCATGTAAATACTATATGTGTGCATATTCACTCATCCATATGCAACATCCATATGATAACACATTAAGTTTCAATCCATGTACAAATACATTCATATGCATATGCAATATGAAAGTGACTGAGCCAATCTAGTGCCTAATGTGTGTATATGCATCCACGAGCAACCACTAGCAAACACTTGCAACCACTTGCAACCATCAATCATAACATGTTTTCATCCATTGGCTTCTACCTAAGGATCGAGGATAGGACCGAGAGGATATACTTAAAAGATAAAGACTAGCATGCAAATAAATATTACAGAAGAAGGAGGAATCAAGGATATACCCTCAAAAAGGGTATGATGCGGATATCTAGTCTTCAGTCTTCTAAGTCGCATCTTCTTTGAGCTTCACTCCACTGTACCTTAACTAATTTAACTTCACGATTGTGAAGCTTCTTGACCTCCATTTCCAAAACCCACTAGTAAATATAGGACCTCGATCATTTACTATGCTAGAGGGTATCCAATGTTGTCGAACTACCTTTCCAAGATAAACAGAAGTTAACCATGATACTAAGTGTATATACTAAGATGATTAAAGGTCTCTCTTCTACTTAGCTTATCCCTCAGGTCACAAATCTAAGGGTCTAAAGCTAAAGGTTGCTATTTACTTTTTACCTCTCTTAAGGTTAGTTTTTTTTTCTACTTAGGGCGCCTGCCACAACTATTTATCTCTCATGCAAACCATCCTAGTCGAACTCGACATCCCTCAAGTACAAACCCAAAGGCCTAAACCAATATCAGAAAAGCACCCAACGAATACCTCCTACGAATATGGACGATCTATGTGAGGTGATACTATCAAAACAACCAAACAATTGAGCACTTAACCGACTCTGGCTATCCTTGCCAATCTTACTCCAAAACTATCGTTGAACGCATAACTGGCTTTGTATTGTGAACTGGATATATGCGGAAGTCTATCTCGAGTTTTTAGGGGGCAAACTCCTAACCTTAGTCAAAAAACATCTGCGTACTCATGGACTACTCTAACGGATCGAAAATCATCGATAAATACATAAAGTGATTCTAGGTAGCAAAGACAAACTGATCCCTTAGGATCGCACGAAATTTCGAGGGTATTCCCGAGGCAAGTCGAAAGTCTAACTACCCTCCTTTCACAATTAATAGCTAACTAATCCATGCCTAGAATCAACCCATAGCCCATGAAACCAAAAACATAAGTATCACAAATCCTTACAAACCAAAGATAAATGAGCCGAACCACAAATTGGACTTGAGACAATAATGGGGTCCTCTACTATACAAGCTCTAGGGTGCAGAGACTCAACTATGGAAGCAGATATAAACGAATGCGAAGCACAAAAATCAAAAAGAGTACTAGCAGGATGATCAAGAAGAAAAATTAAACTTTTCAGCAGAAACCTTACTACCTCTCTCACAGGTATGCTGGTGGTGAGAGCATGCACTTGCCTTTCGGAAAATCCTGTCTTTTGTTCTTGCCCTTGCCCTTAATTATATGACCCGTTATACTATGATAAAGACACTTCCTCTTGTCTTAAGTTTTACTATTCTTTCCACCTTTGCGAACCAAGTCCATATCCATGAGTTTCTCATCCTTGGGTTGTGCTCCTTAGCCAAACTCCCTCATTCTCATCTTTACCATCCTTGTGCAACATGTTGACAAGTCTCTCGAAAGCTGCCTCCATCGCATGAAAAATCCTACAAAGCATGAAATAAAATTAGCCGCAGGTGAAACTATTGCTGCTATAGAAGGAATTTGGGCACTTTTTCGCCCTTTGACAGGTGTCGTAGTCTCATCAAACCTACGAAACCATGCCGCGATGAGGTTACCTCCCAGAAAGCCAGGAGCCCCGAAGGCTCAGGAAAGAAGGAAACAAGAATTCAAATAGAGGATCAAAAGATAGTGCATATGGCTTTAGGGAATATGCCTTTAGAACAAAACTTTTCTTTTGAAAATGCTTCTTTTAAAACTGTTTTGAAAATAAATTTTCAAATCTTTTATCTGATCCAGTAACCTTAAGCTTTGATACCAAGTGAAACACCCCACCTCCGTTAAGGTCACTCACAGAGGGAATGCCTTTACTTCGGTGGAGCATTATAGGTAATAGATGCAAATAAATTACAAGACAGACAAATAAAGCAGCGGAAAATAAAGTCATTTTATAAATAACTTAATTCAGTCAAGCTTTTATAACAATTTCCTCAATCATACTTAAATGTAATACATAAAACTTCTGTATTGATTTAAAGACTTCCAAGAATAAAAGAAGCATAAAAAAAATGATATTCCTCGATAAAGCATGAACCAGCCATAGCAGTGGAAGGGAGAGAGTCCAAAGCGATACACCAACTAATCTTAAAGCTTGGAAAGAGAAGAGGTCCAAGTTAGGCTGAGCTATTCCCTCCCTGACTACCGGGGGGGAGGGAAACGGAAGAAAAGAGGCGAAAAACAAACTAGGTCAGGCATAAGTCTGGTAAGTCCTGTGATCTTTCAACATGTAAACAAGATAAATGATCATGACATGAATAAATCGAAAATAAGACAATACCATAAAAACAAGGTAACTAAAGACAAGATAAGTGCAAGGTGAACTGAATGCGTTTCTACTTTTTCTCTGCTTCGCTACTACTCCGATAATCTAATTTCTATATTTATCTCTGCCCCACCTAACTAGTGTCCCAACTAGTAATCTGTATAAAATGATAATCGTGACCCCAACCCCCGTAATTGTGGTAGCCTTCAGGCGTACAACTATCGTGAGGATTCTACCTCAATCAGCCTAATTGCCATGAACATGTTAGATGTACCCTTACTACCCTACCGATCGGCTCCCTACTTGTATTCATGTGTCTGTGTTAATCGACCCTCTCTTGCGTGTAGATACCCTGTGCTGGTCCCACCATAAGGTGTATCAATCCTTATGATAGCGACCCGACACGATTCAAGATGCACAGTGTATAACTACTGGTACCCAGTGCCTGCTTTTTCCCACTCCGGAGTATGTGAACACCCTTAAACCATCGGAACCTGCACTGACGTATCCCCTGCCGCTGCTTTGACCGCTTATAATCAGCCCAGTAATCGTGCCCCACCCTGCCTAGTTCAGGGTACCGTGATACATCCATATGGGTTACTGCTGCAATGGGTCCCCGTTACTAGGGTTTCCTATTGGTTAAGTTTGTGGACCTATATTTACTAATATTACCCACCAACCCGATATGTACTTAACCCTCCCATCGATTCAAGCATTTTTAATAAATGGTTAAGTTTTGTGGGCCTATATGTACTAATATTACCCACCTACACAAGATGTACTTAACCCTCCCATCGATTCAAGCATGTTTATTTAATAGTTAAGTTTTGTGGGCCTATATTTACTAATATTACCCACCAACCCGATATGTACTTAACCCTTCCACTGATTCAAGCAAGTTTATTTAGTGGTTAAATTTTGTGGGCCTATATTTACTAATATTACCCACCAACCCGATATGTACTTAACCCTCCCGCACATTACGCCATATTAGTTAAGTGTTGTCCGCTCATGTTAACTTAACCCACTCATTCATCATGTTATGTTGGTTAAGCATTTCTTATTAACTTGACCTCCTTACTTATCATGCTGGATTGGTTAAGTGTTTCCTATTAACTTAACCCCGTTCGTTCATCATGTTATATTGGTCAAGTGTTTCTTGTTAACTTAACCCCACGTATTCATCTTGTTGAATTGGTTAAGTGTCATTAATCAATTCAAGTTAACTAACCCACCTACGTGTCATGTTACTTTGGTTAAGTGTTGCCTTCTTGTGTTAACTTAACCCTACTAAAAATCAAGTTATATTGGTTAAGTGTTGCCCTCTTATTTTAACTTAACCTTTCCATAAATCAAGTTATATTAGTTAAGTGTTTCTAAATTTACTTAACCTCACCCACTTGTCTAATTAACATGTTATAAAGGTTAAGTGTTCTAAATTTACTTAACCTCACCCACTTGTCTAATTAACATGTTATAACGGTTAAGTGTTCTAAATTTACTTAACCTCACCCACTTGTCTAATTAACATGTTATAACAGTTAAGTATTCAAAATTTACTTAACCTCACCCGTCAGTTTAGTTAACATGTTGAATTGGTTAAGTGTTTCCTTAATTGACTTAACCCTAACAATCTTGACTTAGCTGTATTAAAGCACCAACCACTCACATTAGACAGGTATTGTTGTGGTCACTGGATGTGCCGGTCGGTTCTGGGCAGTTTTACACCACAACTCAGTCTAACCTTGGGTCCTTTTTGGGCTCAATGCACTAACCACCCACATTAGACAGGTATTGTTATGGTCACTGGATGTGCCTGTCGGTTCCGGGCAGTTTTACTCCACAACTCAGTCTAACCTCGGGTTAGGTATATTCGACTTTTCTAAATTTACATATTTCTTATTTATGAAAAATTCCATATGTAAATTATTCCCAATTTAATTATGCCATAATTATCCTTTTAATTATGCTCACAATTATTGGTATACTAAATATATCATTTCATGAACCAATCTATGCCATGTAATTTTTCATGTTTATCCTACATATTACATGCAAATTATAAATCAATTATTGTCATGGCCCACTTTCCTTCTAAATCACGTTCAAAATTTTAGGTATATAGATTATATCATTTTCATGCCACTTATCATGCTTATGTATCAAACATGCCAATTACATGTAATTTCATGTTTTCCCCAACGTTACCTCCGTTGTACGTTCGCAAAATTACATAGAATGTTAGGCTCGATATTTTAGCCTAACTTATAAAACAAAAAGGGGAAAAGAGGAACTTTGCAACATTCCAACATCATACAAAAGTATGGATCTAACTACACATATGTCACATGGATTAGGCATAAAACAATATACTTTTAACAATGAACTTGCAAATTTGATCTATGCAACATGAACCACAAGCATATGAATTTACATAAAACTATACAAGTTAAAATTGGCATGTAGTGGTGAACTTGCAAATTAGATCTATCATAAAGGCATATGGATCTAACTTATAAAGTTGTAGATCTAAACATATAAGGTCGTAGATCTAAACATGTATGCATAATGGCTCTAAACAATTAGGCATAAACGACATGACTTAGCCTAAAACTTGTATGTATCATAATATCACCAAACTTACATATGATAATTCCATTTCCAAATTCCTAAACAACATCATAGGTTTACTCACCAATTTCCACATAACATGATAGGTTCGATAGACCACAATAGTTCATAGGCATATATGATAGAATAGACATGAATAAACATGAATTAGCATCACATACAACTTGATACAATTCTATTTTACAATTCATTACAAATCATGTCTTTAATTTATTCATATCTGAAAGATAACTACACTTACAATCAAAAGGAAAAACTTGATTTCAGGGATCTGTATTCTGAAACTGAATTGCTCGCCTTTGATGTTGATCGTTGAATTCTCTTAGTTGAATTAGATTAGTTTTGATTTGACTTTGATGTAGCTTCTATCTTGCCTTTGAGTTGAAAGAGATGACGACAATTCTAGGTTCACCTTGACGGCATGACGGCTCTAGGAATATTTTTGTGTGGCTTAGGGTTTAGATTTTGGTTGCTTATGTAGAAGTTTGGTTTAATAGGAACCGTCAGATTAACCTAGAGCAAATCAAAGCCATTCAGACAAGATAGAATAGCCACACCAGCCCTAATGACTCAGCAAGGAGTCCATCAGAACCAATCAGATGCCACATCTGCCTTAGAGCGAATCGGCCCACGGGTTGACAGCCAAGCACCCTGAATCAACCCTTAGTCGACCCAACGGGCTCGGGTCGACCTCAAAAATGGGCCGGTTCGGTTATTCCCCCTCCCGATTCGCTGCTTTGAATTTTTTTGCATATTTATTTATTTAATATCTATATATATATTTTTCTTATATGCATACAAACTTCAAGGCTTAATAACTTCTTCATAAGGTATCTGTTTTATGCAAACCAAATGTCTATCTTGACCAAATTTTTTTGATGAATGTAATAGCGCAACCCATTTCACTTAATTCTTCTTCTAAAAATTAAGTTTTCTTTAATTTGTTAATTTTAATATTCTCAGAAAATTCGGGATGTTACAGTTTAAAAGTAATTAATGAAGTGATTAATTAATTTAATTTCTCGGTTAAATTGTCCAATGTCTAACTGGCCATAACTTTTTCGAACAAAAACGAAATCGAATAATTTCAGGTGCGTTGAAATCCTCTTGATGAGCACTACAATGGAACTGATTGGAACAAAAACGAGGCACGTTGGAATTTTAGGCAAAATTTAACCCAAACTGTACTGAAATCATCAGTAAAAGACTAACATAGTGGAAAACCAAAGTGAGAACTCCTTGTCACTCAAAATTATTTTATCATGTTATTGTATTCATATATAAAAATTTATAGAATTTCCAATGTATATTTTTATCAGTTTTAATCATTATAAGTCATATACAACTCATCTCCCTCGTCCATAGACCATGGACGATTTAATTGACTGTATTGTGTGTTGATTGTGATGCTGAAATGTTTAAAATATTAAAATTAATTTAATATTATTTTGTGGTAGTTAAAATTAAATTATAAATATCCATTCATAAATTAAATAGTGAAATTGGTTAATTAGAAAAATAATTCAAACCGAATTAGAATTGGTTAAATTTGTTAACCAATAATTTATTTAAATTCATTTTTGTTATTTGAAAACCCCACATGGGTATTGGGATAATATTTGACACATACTAATCCCAATATATAGTAGTATGTAAATCTGTGGGTTGACACATTATGATAGCGTTTTTTAATTATTTAATGCATATACAGTTGTAAATTGCACTCTGGATGTGAATTGACTGTTTGATGATTATTTATCATTATTGTTGAATACATGTGATGTATGAAATCCATATAACTGAAATTATATGGTAATTGATTGAGTCGTATTCCGATTCAGAAATAATGAAGATCTTAAAATAATATTCAGTGAAGAATTAAAATATGATTTTGGTGTCCAATTTTGGATGGACACAAAAATATTGGAATATATGAATCCAAGTAAGTAGATATTCGCCATTTTGACCCGAACGGGTTTATCGATCGATTTTATTCATTTTATAATGAATATTGAAAAGAATTGATTTCAGAATCTGATATTTTGAAAATATTATCATTTTGATATTACAATGACATGGAATATTCAATTTTGATTAAAAATTTAAAAGGAAATTGAAATCGTTTTAAATTGGATTTATAAACGATTTATAAATACGTTTTAAATGGAAATCTATGAAATATACATATTATACATATTTAATGGCTTGAATAGAACGAGCCGCGCCACGACTGTTCGCGAATTTTGACCATTAACTTCAAATTGATGCAACAGGAGATCCAACCATCGGATTCTCCTAAAACCAGAACCGTTGGGTTCGTATTGAAAAGAGATTTCCAACAAGTATAAGATATTTAAATTTAAACGGTTGGATTGCAAATTATGTCCAAATCAATTTCAGAAACGGTCACTATGGATGCAGTTCGGTGGTAGATATTGAAAACCAACTGAAATGGCGATATTAAAATTATTGAAAATATGGAAAAATTATGTAAAATCATAATAAGAGTTCTACAAAGATTTTGGATGAAAAATTCCATATTTGAAAAGATAAAAATATGTTTTTATCGAAATGAACTAGTTAATAACTAAAATAATAATCCAATTATTTTTAGAAATAAATAAATTGGATTTGAATACGGTTTTAAAATAACCAGAATTTTCCAACGAATAAATTGGAATGGATTTGGAATGGAAATAATATTCGGAATATTTCAATATTGAATTCTGTGATTATACAGATATTGTTGAGGAATTTGGAAGATGCAGATATCGTTATTCCCAATACGATATCCGTAGGTTTAAGAATTTGATATCGAATATATGCCGATATAATTTCTATTTAGAGCCTTGTATTTAATATAAATTGAATTTTAGGTTTGTCGTGAATGGTGTCCTTAATAACACTGTTCTTGAACCCACTTGAGAATGGAATAAATCTTTTAATTAAGATTTAAAGGAGTTTACCAATTAATTTGATTGGAATTGAAATGAAAAATTGATTTGGGTTTATCGTTGACAATGTTTTAAATAACATTAGTTTTTTAACCCAATTAACAGTGAAGATATGATTTGGAATTTATAAATCCTTTTATTAAGATTTAATGGAAATTTTCCAAAATAAAGTTTTCTAATTTAATATATTAAATTGAAATTAAATGGAATTCAATTGGGTAATAATCGAGATGAACTAATGTAAAGGAAGATCGTTACTATATATGGAATTTAAGAGGCTTTGCCGTTATTCCGTTTATAGTATTAGTACGATATAAACATTTATAATGATTATATACTGTTATGATTTCCATAAAAATTCCATTTTGATGGAAGCGGATTTGGGTTTATCGTGAACTGTTTTTTTAATAACATTGGTTCTTTAACCCAGTTAAAGACAAGATTGATTTCATAAAGTTTAAATAATCATCAAGTAATGATTTTTGGGATTAAAATTGAACTAGAGTTTTAAAGAATCTTTAATTAGATTGAAATGAGAATGGAATAACTAAATTTATCGAATTCAGAAATGATCGAGAATGGAGTATCCAGGCGATAGTTAAATCTGTAATTAGATTTGAACTGTGAAATGGTAATTAAATTTACCAATAACACCGTGGGTGTTAGATATGGAGTAATACCAGTTTTGCTCCATGGGATGGATAGGGTGGGGTTGGGATATTAAATAATAAATGATTACTTCGGTAAGGCTCGATGATCCCGACTAGATTTATAAAACTTAATTTGGTTTAGAATTGTTAAAGGATATAATAAAATCTTTTGAAATTAATATCCAAAGGAAGATTAAATAACAAGTTTAAAAGAATTTGTCTTTGGTAAAATTAATGGGAACCTTTCCCTAAAGATGTGAATATTTGAATAAAAGAATATTCTGAATTGGAATTAGGCGTATGATGTGTTTTTATAGCACTTGATTATTTATTATAAAATACGCGAGTTATTCGGAAAGACTGAGTTTATCCCATTCTGCATAATTGATACGACGACTAAAAGTTGACTATGAAGATAGTGGTTGAAGACGGGAGATCTTCACATCGTTTGGATAATTACTGATGTCTTGATTGGGCTGTACACCCAAGACAAGGTAATAAGTGGTTATTGTCCAGACGTACTTGGAGATCGACCTGATATGCGAGGATCTCTCTTCTGTATTGGGCATATGGGACGAGGAATAAGGTGCCTCCGGTTTCGTTTAAACCCAGAATGGACTTGTAAATGGATGTGTGTTTGACATTGGATTTCGTTCTGTATTGATTGATTTCTATTAAATATATATCTTTTTGGTGGAGGAGAATTTATTCTCTTGCCTAACACCCTTCTCTGAGACGTACGAGCTTAGAGGTTATATATCAATAGGCATAAGTTGCATGGCATGAATTGTTAGTGTGGCATGTTGAGATGCAAATGATCAAGGCTTATTGTTGAAAAGCAGAGTCTTGTGGATGATGATCAAAGCACAGCTTTAACTAGCATAGCTTTGTGTATAGCATTAATTCGCGAGCCTCACATCCGGTGTGAGTCAAAAACAAGATAAGGGGCCCAAGGATGCACGACGTTTCTTTCTAGCTAGAGGTGGTGTCATGGTATGGAGCCCAGACATTTTTACTTATCTGGATGATGGATTGCGAGGCGCCTCGGATATTGGTCGCTACTGGCCAAGTGATAGGTCCGATAGGACCGGGAAACGTGTGTTCAGGAACAACCAATCCACAAAAGTAAGTGTGGACTGGCCTTGGAGGATCCTAAGGTCACGGAGGTGTGATTCCTGGGTCATCTTGCTAGAGGTGATCCGAATCGGTAAGGAGACCATCCCTTGCCTTGACTCATGATGGTAGTCCTATTTCCAATACGACATCATGCGATTTTAATTGTAAACCTATATGGAGACATAGTATATGATAGCTATGTCGTCTATGATTGATACATTTATATTTGAAGTTGTTTGAAACACTATGCGCTTATAATATTATCAAAATGATTTGTTTTAAACATACCAAGCATGTTTGTCTATTATAAGTTAAAACTCTATCCTCTAGCTTGCGTTGCATTGTGTGATGGGACCTTAGTCTTTTAATAGGTTCATTTTTCCAAAATGCATTGCGTCGTTTTATTTTAAACTGAGATTCATGTGGAGTAAACCCGTTCCGTGTTATATGGCATGGTCCCATGATTTCCAACTTTTAAAGTAAATATTTAATAATTGTTTTAGTTCTCACACCAGTCCCATGACTAACTCGGAGTTTTTTGTTTCTACCTAAACTCTGGTTGCCCATATTTTCCACATGGGAAGCTAGTAGTTTTGGTTTTCGCAGATATTTCATTTCACAGGATCTTGGATTGCAATTGGAGCTATATTCAGAAAGCTTTTTATCCGTGTATTTCATTCAGTTGTGTTAGTTGATGTATTTTCTGCTGTACATTATGTTTACGTATTTAAATGTAATTTAAATCTCTAATATTTTCTGCTTTAAATTATTTATTCATACTCTGATATAATCTTGTACTCTGATATAAATTGTTGTAATAGCAATGAAATTTTCTATTGTTTATGTCTGATGCGTCGTGTTCTCGAAGCAATCCGGGCTCCTCCGTCTCTTCGGGGATCGGCGAAGTTTGGACTGTCACAATAGTCCATGTTTTTACTCAAGCGTGTAATTAGATTTCTCATACGAACGAGAAAAAGGTTTGTAAATTATATACTAGTAGACTAGTAGATCAATATATAAAATAACTTCATCCAATGAAGTTGGATTAGAAACCAATTTAGAAGATAACTTCATATAATGAAGTGGAGTTAGAAACCGTTTAGTAAAAGATTTGGTATCTACTAATAATTTGAAACCCTTTTTATATAATTTCGAAGTGGCAAATCTCGTGTAGTAGCGATCAAAATGACGACCGAACTAAGGATTCACGTTTTAATAACGTAAATAAAATATCGTGACTATCTATTATACTTTCATTCACCATGAATAAATCGAAAGTTCATGAAATCGAAACGTAGAAATCTACGAACCAGAGAAACTGAAAAGTCACAAATAAAGGCGAAATGGGCCGAAACTCAGTCGGGAATGAGCTCAAATGCACCTAAACTGTTGAACGTTGTCTCACTGGTCAATAGTCCAGAAACAAGTTTCAGACGTCTAGAATAACTGGGCAGACGTCAAACCTCCTACGGGTCACAAAACAGCAATCCAAATCAAACGTTTAAGCCTCATTTTCAGTCGTATGAAAATTTCAGATGTCTGGATTATGGCTAATTGACGTCTGACCTGATTTTCAGATCACAAATTGACCTCGGATCAGATGTCTGAAATTTATTTCAGACGTATGACCCGATACAAATCAAACTTATGAAGAAGGGAGTACCCGCACGGTTTACTAATTCCGACTGAGTGCAGAATCGTTGTTGGAGTACTCGATTAGGCCTTGCGTGAGAAAGTCTTTCATGTGTCATAGGTACCCAATTAGGGCTTGCGTGCAGAAGCCTTTAACATGTCACGGGTACCCATTCGGTTAACTAATTCCTACTAGGTGCACAATCATTGCTGGAGTACCCGATTAGGCCTTGCATGCGGAAGTCTTTTATATGTCATAGGTACCCGATTAGGCCTTGCATGTTGATGTCTTTTACGTGTCACAAGTACCTGCTCGATGAACTAATTCTACTGGGTACAGATCGTTGCTGGAGTACCCAATTAGGTCTTGCGTGTGTAAGTCTTTTACGTGTCATGGGTCCCCGCTTGGTTAACTAATTCCTACTGGGTGCAGAATCGTTGCTCGAATACCAAATTAGGCCTTGCATCCGGAACTTTTTTACGTGTCATAGGTTCGCGATTAGGCCTTGTGTGTGCATGTCTTTTATGTGTCATAGTGTAATGATCTACCTATTTGACCGCTTCAAGTCGGTATTTAAAGCAACTCGGAATGTTCAAAACGACGGGTAATTATTTAGCTTAGCGGGTTTAAACAGAAAAAAACACATAATTGCAATATACAAAAATAAACAGTTTATAGCGGAAATAAATTTTTATACATATCATATCAGAGTTTTATACAAAATATATGGTACAACGGAAAATGTAGAACACACGGCACATATGCATCAATGCATGCAGGCATAACAAGGTGCGCAGCAAGACTTATGGGTTTCAAGTTTATATGGTAACTGTGCACTAAAGACGAATAGCGTGTTTAAGAAATTCACAGCGAGCAAACAGAAAATGAGACATGCAAGGCCGGTAACCAAGCAACAACCCAAACCAATTATATTTTGTGCCATGCGAAGTAAAGAACTTGAAATAACACTAATCGTAACAAAGCTTACAATTATTAACGACGGAGAGCAGGAGCTTGATGCGGTTAGACCAGGTTGTGCAGATCAGCGTGGTGACATGGTGCTGGAGCCATCAGCCTTGCTTGCCATGGAAAGGAAAAGAGAGACAACGGGTCAAGCATTATTCGGGGAATGATGTAGAACTTCCTGAAAGAGCGGACCTCGATGTTGGAGAGTTTTGCAGTGGGTACTGGATTCGCGGTTGTTGGATAAGGTCTCGGTGGTGGTTCGCAGCGGTTTACAGAAGGTGGCGCGGTTCTGTTTATTGTGGAAGAGGTGCGGATTCCGGTGTATTAAGTGGCAGTGGCTGGATGAACGAAGGATGATGAAGGCACGACAGAGTGCACCAGAGTTGATGCGAGGGTGAGCCATGGCGACAACAAATAGTGGAGAAGGTTGAGATCATTGAAGGCGGTGGCTTCTAGTCAGAATTGGAACGATGAGGCCATTTCCAATTTAGGGACTTGAAGATTTTTTTTTTGTGGACACTGATCGATTTGGGGAAAACTGTTGCTGAGGATAGAATGAAGAAGAGAGACGGAAAATAGATAAAAAGGGGTAAATAGGACGATGGAAGAAAGAGGACATGCTTCTAAATTTTCCGAATTCGTTTAACACGTGTAAACAATCATCAAATTTTCAACAAGTGTCAAAACAAAGTTGACAAAATAGAACAAGTGTAAAACATCATTAAACAAATATTTTTCAATAGTATATACCATATACAATACAATTTATACAAACATAATACATGTATGTTTAATAATTTCAAATACATATTAAAAATTAAATTTAAAGCCAAATTCAAATCTAAAATAAATTTATTTAATATTTATAATACAACTTAAGTAAAATTTTAAAAACCAAAATCCAAAAATAAAATAAAACAAAATAAATTTCATATGCTAAAACATCGAAAAAAACTGGTTCGTTACAATCTCCCTCCCTTAAGGCTTTTCATCCTCGAAAAGGAGAAGTTGTCAAAACCAAATAACAAAAGAATTTTAAAAATTGGAATCATGATATAATTTCTTCGACTTATCATCCCGGTTTATTTCAATCGTTTGAAATCCTATATTTTCATTTCATATCGAATCATACTTGCTTCAGGATTTCAAAACCAAAATCATTTCGAAATTTCAAATATTTTATGGTAGACGACATAAAACATTTATGTCCCAAGTCGAGAAATTTCTCCCAGTGACAAGGCCACGAGGCACGGCCTACGCATGTATCGATTTCAAATAATGATGTCTCTTCGGACCCCAGAGCAGACCATCACCAATCAAGGGCTTACACCCACATTGCACCTTTCTTTAGTCACGGGTTACTCAAATCTTAGCAATAAATCATTTTATTTTATATCCCGAAGTTATAAATCGTTTCGCAATAATACTTTCAAATAGTATCGTTATCGTTTTTTTTTCAAACCTTCTCAAAATCTCGGGTTTCAAGTCGTCGAATTTCTATGATTACAAAACACTTTACAAACCATTTCAATATATAAGCCATATCAAATTTTTGTGAAAATAAATCTCAAATCATTATCAAAATGTTCTTGAAATAAGATTTCGAATAATTACACAAAAGGTTATATTTTCAAGAGATTTATGAAATCGTATACTTTCAAATTCGTTTCCAAAATTCTTTACAAAATATAATATAGGATTTTTTTTCCATTTTGATCTTTAGTGTTTAAATCTCATCTAAAAGGTACATTATTCAAACATTCGAAAATCTCTTGAAACAATTTATTTTGAAAATACCTTCACGCTTCACTGTGCTACTCTGATTTAGCATATGTATTTCAACCAAGTTTCATTTCCAAACATTTAGTGTAAATCGATTACAAAATTTTGGTAGCCATATTCTCAATAAATATTTCTTTCAAAATCCAACTGGTTTATAGCCTGATCGATGCAAGGAATGATTACAGTGATAAGATTGGCACGGTTTCAGAAATTTAAGCACGAACGGTTCGAATTGGTAAGTGAAATATGACGGCAAGTCAAGGGAACAAACACAACAACAAGCGGAACGACAAACATTATATTTCTAAATATTCATTCAAGTTCAATTTGATTCCAAATTATTTTCATTTTTACCTTAATTCATTTGCGAATTCAATTTACACATTACAACAAACGAATACTTCACTCTATTTAAATTTCGTTTATCTATTCAAGTTCCCATTACTGTATCAAAACATTTTATTAAAATTTTATCCAACATTTTCAAATATCAATCTTAAAGTTTCAGGTATTTCTCGACGTTTAAATCGGAACCATATAGCCATCCCAATTTCGAAACTCGAAAATAAATTTCTGATGATGATCGATCAATCATCAGAATCATCCTCGGGCAACTAGAGTGTGATTCTATATCTATCAAGTATATATTGGATCTTGTATGTACGTTACCTAGGCGTATATGCAAAATCCGTACATATTAAATTGTCCAATCTCGACGTCCAATAATATACTCAAAACTCTTATCAAAAATTATATTTCAAAAATAATTACGCTTTTCAAAACGATTTGTTAAATTTCAAAATAATTATATTTTCAAAATACGCTCTCTCTACTGTATTTTGGTGATTATTCCACTCATTTTAGAGTATTGCTACTCTATCTCTAATGAGCTTTTAGATACGATAATCTAAGCTATGTTTAACCAAAGCTCTGATATCAACTGCAATGACTTGCCTTTTTGACTGCTTCAAGTCGGTATTTATACCAACTCGGAGTGTTCAAAACGACGGGTAGTTATTTAGCTTAGCGGGTTTAAACGAAAAAAACATAGAACCACAGTATACAAAAATAAACAATTTGCAGTGGAAATAAATTTTTATACATATTATATCAGAGTTTTATACAAAATATATGGTACAACGGGAAATGTAGAACACACGACACATATGCATCAATCCATGCAGGCATAACAAGGTGCGCAACAAGACTTATAGGTTTCAAGTTTATATGGTAACTGTGCACTAAAGATGAATAGAGTGTTCAAGAAATTCATAGTGAGAAAACAGAAAATGAGACATGCAAGACCGGTAACCAGGCAACAACCCAAACCAATTATATTTGGTGCCATGCAAAGTAAAGAACTTGAAATAACTCTAATCGTAAGAAAACTTACAATTTTTGACGATGGAGAGCAGGAACTTGATGCGGTTAGACAAGGTTGCGTAGATCAGCGTGGCGACGTGGTGCTGGAGCCATCGGCCTTGCTTGCCAAGGAGAGGAAAATAGAGACAGCGGGTCAAGCGTTATTCGGGGGATGGTGCGGATCTTCCTGAAACAGCGGACCTCGGTGGCAGGTTCGGCAACTCGACGGTGGAGAGTTTTGCAGTAGGGACTGGGTTCGCGGTTGTTGGCTAAGGTTTAGGTGATGATTCGTAGCAGTTTACAGAAGGTGGCACGGTTCGGTTTATGGTGGAAGACGTGCGGATTCCAGTGAATTAAGTGGCGGTGTCTCGATGAATGAAAGATGATGAAGGCTCGACAAAGCGCACCAGAGCTGATGCGAGGGTGAGCCGCGGTGACAACGAATAGCGGAGAAGGTTGCGATCAATGAAGGCGGTGGCTTCTGGTCAGAATTGGAACGATGAGGCCATTTCTGATTTAGGGATTTGAAGATTTTTTTTTTGGTGGACATTGCTCGATTTGGGGAAAATTGTTGCTGAGGATAGAATGAAGAAGAGGGACGGAAAATAGATAAAAAGGGGTAAATGAGACGGTGGAAGAAAGAGGACACACTTCTAAATTTTCCGAATTCGTTTAACACGTGTAAACAATCATCAAAATTTTCAACAAGTGTCAAAACAAAGTTGACAAAATAGAACAAGTGTAAAACACCATTAAACAAATATTTTTCAATAGTATGTACCATATACAATGCAATTTATACAAACATAATACATGTATGTTTAATAATTTCAAATACATATTAAAAATTAAATTTAAAGCCAAATTCGAATCTAAAATAAATTTATTTAACATTTTTAATACAACTTAAGTAAAATTTTAAAAACCAAAATTCAAAAATAAAACAAAATAAATTTCATATGTTAAAACATCGAAAAAAACTGGTTCTTTACACATAGGTACCCGATTAGGCCTTGTGTGTGGAAGTCTTTTACGTGTCGTGGATACCCACTCGGTTAACTAATTCCTACTAGGTGCAGAATCGTTGTTGGAGTATCCGAATAGGCCTTGCATGCAGAAGTCTTTTACGTGTTATAGGTACCCAATTAGGCCTTGTGTGCAGAAGTCTTTTACGTGTCACACATACCCGCTCGATTAACTAATTCCTATTGGGTGCAAAATCGTTGCTGGAGTACCTGATTAGGCCTTGCATGCGGAAGTTTTTTATGTGTCATAGGTAACCGATTAGACCTTGCTGCGGATGTCTTTTACGTGTCATAGGTACTCGATTAGGCCTTGCGTGCATAAGCCTTTTACGTTTCATGGGTACTTGCTCGGTTAACTAATTCCTACTGGGTGCAAAATCATTGCTGGAGTACCCGATTAGGCCTTACGTGCGGAAGTCTTTTGTGTGTCATAGGTACCAGATTATGTCTTATGTGTAGAAGTCCTTTATGTGTCATAGGTACCCGCTCAATTAACTAACTCCTATTGGGTGTAGAATCGTTGCTGGAGTACTCGATTAGGCCTTGTGTGTGGAGGTCTTTTACGTGTCACGGGTACCTGCTCGGTTAACTAATTTCTGCTGGGTGCAGAATCATTGATGGAGTACTCAATTAGACATTGTGTGAGGAAGTCTTTTACGTGTCATAGGTACCCGATTAGGCCTTGCGTGCGGATGTCTTTTACGTGTTATAGGTACCCGATTAGGCCTTGCGTGCAGATGGGAGAGTTCCGACAATTTCAGACTTCCCGTAACGACTCCAAATGCTTAAGAAGGTATCATGCACACTCTAGTACCCAGAGTTATGCACAATCACTTGTACACAAGATTGCAATGATTTTGATTATAAGCTCAAAAGTGAACTAAATTCCAAACCAAAGCACGCGGAAGTGATTCAAGCGACTTGTGAAGACTTAGGACTATGCCGGGGCAACATCGGAGCTTCACAAGATCACCAAATCAACTCGTATCATATGAATTAGATCATGTGAACAATCACAATTATAATTTTAAATTCAATGACACATAATCACATGAAAAAGGCTAAGTTACACTAATATACTCAGTTAACTAGCATATGCAAACTCAAATTAACAATAAATTACACTTTTACAAGCCAATAGCTTGAGGAATAGATGCGAGCTCATAATGAACTCACCTTTGCTTGTTTAGAAACAAGGAATCGATCTGATAACAAACTAAAGCAACCTCTCTTCGAACAAAACTCTTGAATCTCCACTTTAAGCTTCTCTTTGATTTCTACTTCAATTTGCAAGGTCCAAAGTAGGTTTAAGAATTTCTAATTCCCTTTTCTTTCCCCATTTTCTATTTTCTTTGAGGAGCAGAAGTGAATGAGGGAGATGGTGGCTAATGGAGCTCTTAAGGTAAGTGGCTAGGTTGGCTAACCCAAGACCCAACCAATGTCCCAAAATTCACTAACTAGGAATATACCGAAGTTTATAGTTTTCGATAACGTAAACGACATTTTGAACTCAATAGAAGTGGTTTCAAGTCCAAATTCATCCGTATGTAAAATGTGACTTTTTGGACACACACTCGATTAACGATTAACGACGCTATATTTAAATATATTATTGTTAAATATGCACATTATTACAGACTTCCCCCATCAAAGAAATTGCGTCCTCGCAATTACTTCAGGAAAAACTCAATAGTAATAACAACCATGCATCAACAAGATCTATATGAAAATAAATTAACTCTTGAACATTCTTATAAAGTCTTAATTTTGAGTTATAAATCACTATATAACTTAAGTTTATACACATATAATGTTCAAATAAAAGTCATGAACATATGGGAGAAACTAATTTAATATTTTCCGTAAGTGTTTTCAAGTTATACTCTTACGTTTTCAATATAAAATAATTAAACAATCAAATTAAATTGGAAATATCGACTATCCAAAATCGTCGAACATTCCATATCACATTTATCTAGAAAATTTCATCACTTAAAAATTTCTTAAAAGTATCCTGGCTTATAAAATTTTCTTATATTGAAAAGGATGTATATGATAGTCATATATATCCCATTCAAAAGGATAAGCGATCCCATTGGGGAAACAAGATCATGAAACAAAAATCCAAGTTACACACGCTAAATTGGAAATATTAGCAAGTTCTCTAATATTTCAAAAAAAAAATTTGGACTTTTTAGTTTCCAATAAACCCCTAAAATCTCAAATTTGAAATATTAGCACATCCTCTAATGTTTCACGAACAACTTCTAAATCATGCGAACTTGATAAATGGTAGAAGTTGGAAGAATCTTAAGTAACTTGTCTTATTCTTGAGGATATCACCAATAAAAGATGTCGAAGATGGATGATTCTTTTGGAATATCAACTATGGACCTTCAAGTTATTAGGCCAATACATTCTTAAACATCATCATAAACCTTGAACAAACAAGGCATGCAACGAACGTCCACTCTTCACGGGAAGAATCTGAACATTCATGAGCATGGAATTAACCAAAAGAAATAAATAACGGCGGCAATTCATCACGCGGAGCTTTTTGTCATTCGGCAAGGTGGTCCGAAACTACAAAAAAAAAAACTAAGCATTGCGTCTCACTGATGCGGTGGCTTTGCACCAACCCAAAGAGAATTAACTAAGAGTTTTGTCCAAAGACAAGGTGGCTTAACACCCTACGAAGCAGTTCTGTTCGAAAACTAGGTGGCCCCACAGCATATGAAGCAGTTACGTCTGAAGACTAGGTGGCCCTACACCATACGAAGCAGTTACATCCGAATCTAGGTGGTCCCACACTACATGAAGGAATTCCATCTCACCGACGTGGTGGTTCCACACTGCAAAGAAAGTTAAATAAGCAATTCCATCATAAGACTAGGTGGCCTAACACCAAACAAAGTAGCTCCATCTCACCGACGTGGTGGCTCCACACCGCAAAAAAGTTGACTAAGCAGTTCCATCATAAGACTAGGTGGCTTAACACCATACGAAGTAGTTCCATCTCACCAACATGGTGGCTCCCACCACAAAGGAAGTTGACTAAGCAATTCCGTTATAAGACTAGGTGTCTTAACACCAAACGAAGCAGTTCTGTATCACCGATGTGGTGGCTCTACACTGCAAAGAAAGTCAACAAAGCAATTCCGTCATAAGACTAGATGGCTTAACACCATATGAAGCAGTTCCGTCTCACCGACGTGGTGGCTTCACACCCCACTAAGCTTTTCGTTTAACCGACGTGGTGGCTTCACACCATACGAGGATGTATATAAAGATATACAACACACGAGATCTCTCAGGGATGCATATAAAGATACAAAACACAGAGAACAACAAAGATGATCAACGAGGATGCATATAATGATATACAACACATGAGAACAACCCAAAATGATCAAAACCAATGTATATAAAGATATACTACAAGTGATCAGCTCCTTACCGATGTATATAAAGATATACAACACATAAGGTCCCCGCTTATGTACATAAAGATATACACCACATGAGCTAAAAAATGATCAACACCGCTATATATAAAGATATACAACACATGTGATTAACTCCTTACCGATGTATATAAAGATATACATCACATAAGGTTCCCGCCGATGTACATAAAGATATACACTACAAGAGCTCAAAAATGATCATACATTATCCTAAGATCTCATCAAAAAATGAAATCAAATCTCAACTGATTAAGTCCAAAAATTAACCGATAAAGTAAACGCAAGTGTGTCGACTCACTTGTTTTTACCAAGACATTTAATTAAATTCCTTATTTAATCGAAAAGACGAAATTACTTGTTTGAAACAAGTAATACTCCAAATAAAATGAGAATACTGAATCATTACCCAAAGAAATATAAAGTCATCTCGATAGCAAAATAAATGGGTAACGAAAATTCAAGATAGATGTAAGGATTTCCACAAAACATAGGTTCAAAATAAGATAGCTCAAACTTCATAGTTAAAAATTTCAAACTATGAAAGGTGTAAAGGATATATCCGGTGGATATACATATCCCATTCTCAAATCATTATCTTATTAAAATCCTTATGGCGTTAAATTAACAATCAATACTAATGATTTGCCTCAATATTTATTTATATAAAGTTGCTAATGCTAAAGTTCAATGGCGATACCCATCATTAATATTTTAATAATAGTTTTGTGTTAGAATTATCTCACTAGAGTGTTTAGAAACTCCTTTCAATAATGTGGCGTCCCACTTATCGATTAGAATTGCTAACATACTCAATGGGTAACTCAACACAATAAAACAAATTACATCCAAATAAGGGCGCACATTTGTAAATAAATAATCAAAGGTATAACCATTCATTTATGAACTAAATTTGAAATCTAAATAAATAAATGAAAATATTTTACAGTGCTTAGCGAAAATAATTTACTCATTTTCGCCTAGTAAAGCTAATCTCAAATGGATTAGTATTTTACTTGACTAAAATAATTTTATTAAACCGTTTTATAAAATAATTTAGAAATCATCAAAACAAAGTCCCTAAAAGTTATTTCAACCTAAAAATTGGAAACCAATTTGATTTTCTACACAAGGAAAGGGATGAGACACTAGGTTTGTCAAGGCCAAGATGTCACAAAGATGAAGTCAAATAAATTTGATTGGTCAAACAAGGATCACGATATAAGATATGATATGATGGGTCCTAAAACACGATTTCCTAAGAGAGACTTAGGACAATGACCTTCGCCATAATATATTATATTGTTCCGAACTTAGATCTGTTACCAAGTATAATGCCCTACCTCTATACTCGCATTAGCCAAGGCCATTGCAAGCAGCGGTGTCAACTAACCCGAAGAATAAGGCTGTTGAGGAGCGACCATTTGTATATTAGCTTTGAACGAGTATTAAATATGTTGGATAATGTGGTCTAACTTTTCTGAATCTCATGAGCATATCCGACACATCTAAATAAAATCCAATATACTAAACAGCAGCTATATATAAGTCAGAAAGCAATATAAAATACATAACAATAAAAATCAGCGTCATATATTCATATCACTAAGGCGGAAATAGATATGAATATAACACATGAGTATAAATACAAAGATAGTGGTCATAGTCGATCCATTATACAACAAAAGAATAGGTAAAGTTCCAGCCGAAAGAATATGTATACATGAAGGTTGCATATACATAAATATCCAAAACTACACTTCTAATGTAGACAACCAAAAGCCAAGAGGTGGTCCCTGCTAGAAGTCACGAGAAGCACCTGCAATTCCTCGGTCTGACCCGAGTATTATTTATAAGAGTAAACAATAAATGGATCATTCTAGTTATACTCATCATAATAAACTGAGATAAAAATAGAGATATAAATAAATAATGACATAAAAGCAATAACAACAATGATTACAAGTAAATTTAGTCTCGGAAATGTCCATAAAATATATCAAAGAAAATCTCAGAGCTGTATAAAAGATATCACAATATCAATGAAACTAAGATTGATAAATTAATATCAATACGAGAATTGACAGCACATATGCCAACGAAACTAAGATTAATAAATTAATATCAATAGAGAATTGACAACACATATGCCAACGAAACTAAGATTGATAAACTAATATCAATACGAGAATTGACAACACATATGTCAACGAAACTAATAATGATAAATTAAAATCAAAACGAGAATTTACAGCACATATGTAAATGAAATTGAGATTGATTAATGAGAAGCGAGTCTGAAGACTCAACTGAGATGAACCGAAGCTCCTAAGGATGATCCAAAGATCATCGATATGATCAAAACATATCAAGTATAGTGTAAAGTACGCTAAGCTAGTAAATATAAGAGACGAGCTACATGTGCCAAACCACTTGCTCTACTCGAACATTTACGAACATATTGTATATTCCACTAGAAATACGAAATGATCATTGCCACGATGTTCAATTAAACGAGTCCAAGAATTAACCGTCAAAGCAAATACAAAGGGTCATAGTCCTTGATTTTACTAAGGCGTTTAATTTGATTTCTCATACGAGTGAGAAAAATGTCTATAAAATATGTACTAGTAGATTAGTAAATCAATTTATAAAATAACTTCATCCAATGAAGTTGGATTAGAAGCTAATATGGAAAATAAATTCATATAATGAAGTGGAGTTAGAAACCGTTTAGCAAAAAGATTTGGTATCTTCTAATAATTTAAAACCCTTTTTACATAATTTCGAAGTGGAAAATCTCATATAGTAACGATCGAAATGACGACCGAACTAAGGATTTACGTTTTAGTAACGTAAAAAAATCTCACGACTATCGATTATACTTTCGTTCACCACGAATAAATCGAAATCAAAACATAGAAATCTGCGAACCAGAGAAATTAAAAAGTCATAAACAAAGGCGAAATGGGCCAAAATTCAGCTGGGAATGAGCTTAAGTGGACCTATACTGTTGACCGTGGTCTCCATTGGTCAATAGTCTAGAAACAAGTTTCAGATGTCTGGAACAAAGGGGAAGAAGTTTGACCTGCTATTGGTCATGAAACAGCGATCCAAATCAAACGTCTATCGATCCAAATCTTACCCAACCCTTTATGAAGTTTGAGCAGAGAGGGTATGACCCCCCCGGAGACAAACCAAATCCCCGAAGTAGGACCAAACAACATGAACATACTCACAAGCCATGAATAAATGTACAGTCGACTCTATTGAACCCGACTGACAACACGGGCAACAAGACACAGGAGGGAAGCCAATCATCATAAGGTTAACATTAAGTGGAAATCATTCATGAAGGATTTTCCATATAAGAATAGGTACTTTGGGAGGAATGTGCATATGCCAAATGAAGGAGAAAACCAAAATTCTAGGCACTGAAATTCTAGCAGAATTCCAAGCAGCCCTAAGGGTGAAGGGACTCCCATTCCAACTGAAACCCCGACCATGCGAATCGATAAAAGCCTTCGCTGATTGCATCTGTTTCCATGTCTCAATAGCGTAAGATGGAAACCTGGTAAAGTCCGATGGCGAAAGGCATCGATACTCAGCATAAAAAAACGATGCCCAATAGGTGTCATTTGCTCGTAACCTAACCCAGAACTTACGAGAATATGCCTTGCAAACATACCATGGATTTCGAAGACCTAGACCCCTCTTGCCTTGGACGACAAGTACTATTCCAGGAAACCCAATGATGCCTCTTTGCATCGTTGCTTTTTCCTCAAAAAAAGGATGAAGCTAAAGAGTGATAGAAGCGAAAGAATGACAAAGTAAGCGTCATGGTAGCGAAGACACAAGACCCAAGGGAATGTAGGACAGACTTGATGAGAATAAACTATCCTTCTTGGGATATGGGAGTCGAGTTTCATCTAAAGATTTTTCCCTAGCTTTATTAGTTAGGGGATCGAAAACCGCGTTGAGTTTGTGGCCTCAATAAAGAACAATATCGAGATAAGTAAGAGGAAGAGAACCAACCCTACAACCAGAAAAAAGACTCTAATCACAGGTTCCTTCTTGGGACATAGACTTGAAGGAAACGAAACAGATCTTCAACCCATTGATCAAATGGACCAAGCACCACTCGTAAAGATGATGGAAAGATAAAAGATGACAGATGGATCGCCGATTCTCAATTGATAAAATAATGAGGCCATCAGCAAAAGATAAATATAAAATCACAGGGAAGCCGCTTGGGATGCCACAGCGGTGAATCTTCCCTGCAATAGTAAGAGAGTGAACCATTCGGATAGGAGCTGCAACAAAGATGACAAATAGAGTGGGAGAGAGGGGATCTCCCTTACAAAGATCCATTCTTGATCTAAAAACCCTTGGTCTCTCCATTGATAAGAATGGAGAACCAACAGTTCGAAGTGAGTCTCCATATTATATCAATTAGAGGCTATAGAAATCTAAAAGATTGGAGAACACGGATGTTGAAGAACCAAGACATGTAGTCGTAAGCTTTAGCCATATCGAGCTTAATGACAAATGCACCAAATTTGTGAATAACAAGGGATAAAATATCTTGCCACAAACACTGACGCTCGACGTGATCATCGCATTTTGTGTAAACTGAAAAAAAAAGGAAAGGGGGAGGGAAAAGAGGAAGCGAACACTTAATTGACAAGAGTTGAGTCGAGTCGAAGATAAGGCTCACAGAGACATCTTTGGCCCAAATAATCTAGATCTTGTTGGATACATTGAGGATGTTACCCCTGAAATTAGGCCTAAGGGTGATTTCGAAAACCACCTGTGTCACCATTAAGGGATCCTGAAGTGCCACGAGAAAAATAGAATGTTTCTTGACGATGTGCTTAAGACGTGAGAGAGAGGCTTCATTTTCGACTCCCTGTGTACTCCAAAAAAAAATGTTTGCCATAATGTGAGAATTGAACAAAGGGAAATAGAACAGAAGGGAGAAGATCGCTAAGAAAGAACCAAACTCAGATATGATAAAGAGTATGGTGAGTAGACCTAACTATATGGTTTTCCGCAGCGAGAGAACATGTGCGAATAGTACAAGGTAGGTTGTGACCATGAACTCATCCGCAAAGAGCGAGAAGTAGAGCAGAAACGATGTCCAATAGCAGGCCCCACAACTGGTGCAACAAAGATCGAACTACAACCAATATACAAAGGAACCTCAAACCTAGAAGATACAAGGTGATCTAAACGACAAGAGTATGAGTTTCTATCTAGGCACCAAATGATCATTAACGATCCTTATCTCAACCGGACTAGGAAGGGGAACCGAGTGAGAAACACTTAAAAGGGGGGATGTCATAACGTCAACTACTGATGTCAACAGTTACTGTGTAGGCTCCACATTAGTAGAACCGTCATCGAGTTTATAATCCTGCACAGATTTGGAAATCCAGTGACCTAGTAGGCCCAACGAAGGAGGAAGGCGAACAACCTCATGATCAAACAAAGGGACTAACAACACCTCATGACAAAAACAATGGATAACATCATATAGACAACCTCAAACTGGTTATTTATACACCGTTGACCACAAGAAAACCTCCAAACCGACCAACGCATGCGTGAAGAAGTCCTAGTCTACGCCCACATCAACCCAAAGCAACTAAACGCCACACCTAAGCCATTAATTGACGTGGTGTGGCCAAAGTGGAAAGTCGAACCTAAACCATGACAAACAATAAAAAAAACCACAACCAACAAAAAAGTGAAGCATCTCCAAAATTGAATGCCAACCTACGAAAAAAACAACTAACCAAATAGAAGACACTATGGCCCAATAAGGGTGCAAATACTAAATGAACAAGGGACACCAAAAAGTGGAAAATTAGGGCACTCTACCACAAACCAATGGAGGACCGACCAACTACAGAAACACCCTGATGACTCCCACTCAACAAACAAGACTGCCCACATAGCTTCACAACGAAGCACAGACAAATCGAACAACCATTAAAACAAATAGACGAGAGGAAGACACAAGAATAATCACCTTTAGCATAACTTATCTAAAAGGGATACCTCAAGAAAAGATCATGAAATAGCACAACAAGAAGCAATGTCACTCTTCACTGGTACTAAGTCCACAAAGAGCGACTTATTACAATCACCACCAGCAAAGTCCCAACAACAACCGCTGCAGGGGACAAACCATATGCAACAGTGGGAAAATGCTGCCGCAACCAAGCACATAAGCATATATGAGCATAGTCAACCAAGTACATAAGCATATATGAGCATATTTAAAAGAGAAAAAAAAGATTGCAAACTTGGCTATCGGCCAAGAACGAGGACTATTTCTGATAAACATCTACCACCAACACCTCATCCATAGCATCACTGGTTGGCGTGGATGCCACGCCATTTGAAGACAATATTGCATGCATTCGTGCAGTAGAAACATCCCACCTCTCTGATACCATCGAACGACTCATGTCTGAACATGCCACACTTGAACCTTGACTGACCAATCTGAGGCAAAGCTACAACCGCTGCGTTACTTATACCGCTAGGGCTCGATTCCATGTCCTCATCTAAAGCAATTGGAGAGAACCTATTGCTTGTAGATTGGAGGGGGTAATGCAAGGGCGAGTGCACATACATCCATGGTGTTAACTATGCATGTTTGAGAATATGAAGAGGGGGAGCTACTCTGAGTCATTGGTGATTCCCGACGGGGCCACCTCCAACAACGAACACCAAGCAGAAACAAGATTTATAAGTAACGACCATTCCTATAGAGAAGGAGAGTAATAGGAAATATATTTAGGCAAAAAACGGATTTGGGGAACCACCACCCCAACATCCATGGCACCAGAGCGTGGCACAACATCGACAACCGAAAACCCACTAGAACCAATAACGCTGCTCCATAAAACAACACTCCTACTAAGGGCGTGGAAAAATATAACAAAATATTTATTTGCAAGGCCTCTATTCCAAAAAATCCGCTCCCACAATAATGAAACAGTAGCGTATAAGCACCACAAACTCCGTCAAGGAACTAACCCGAATCAATACCTCTAACTTACCAACCAGAGCTGCGCCTACCAAGACACCCATAGCCAAACACATGAATTTCAAAATCAAGCCAACATCGGGAACAAACCAACAAAGGAACCCAGCGCAAAAGTCATTCTCGATCATAGCCAAAAATAAGAAACCCTAACGATGCTGACTACGACCAACAAGGGTGACAAAGCTAAGAATAATATGCCAATGTGAAGTTTCACAGGGTAGAATCGGCGAGAGCAATTAATCAGAGAGGAAAGAGCGAAATGAAGAATTACATAAGAGAGAGGGAGAAGGCGGTTGCTATTTTTGGGGAAAAAGAGCCGCTTTCTATTTATGTATGTTATGATTTGAATTTGACATATATTTAATTAGTTATAAGACAATTTAAAAAAAATTATAATATATTGTTTAAATGCCCAATTTGAAATAGTAAACGTTTTCCCTATTTAACACCCTATTGTTTCTAAATGCTCCGTTTAAATACTTCGTTTAAACTTTAAATTAAACTTACTGCAAACTCACCCTCAGTAGCTGCATGATGGATGTTCAACTTTGCAATGATCGGTGCATTACTATCTCGAAATGGTTAACGTATATTCATATTAGTATTTGAAATTTGAAATTGTTGCCTTTTATTTATTTTATAGTTGTGAGAATTAGGCAATATATAGTATTGTTGAGGTTAATAACTACTGGTTCCTAGACATCCGACATGAAGTCCACCTAAGCAAACCGTTTGAATTTAACGATTAACGGATGGAAGACGCCACAGTCTTTACCAACTATCATCTCCTCATTTGTATTTTCTAGTTTTATTCTTTTCACCAAAAACTCATATCTTCTGCAACAACCCATATTTTACATACCACCCGATCGTAAAATAATAATATTCTATTCCCTAGGGGTTGGATTATTCTCAAATTTTAATATGTCATTCATGGGGATGTGAGACATGTCCATGATTTTACCAAATTCAAGTATGATCTTTTTTCCCTTTAGTTTACTTTTTGGGATATAACTTTTGATAGGGATCAAATTAGGTGTTGAGATCAGTCTCATTGGATTAGAATGGTGGTTTATAGTACTGTAAATTGGTCACACGAAGAGTTTGGTTTTGGCGGTGTGGGAGGAATCACTGTTTTAAGTCTTTGCTGCTGTTTAGGCTGACTGGTTAGTGGCTAATGGGCTGATTAGCCAAGCGCATTAGACCCGAGCCCATTATAATATTGTTGAATCTGAAGTGACACCTCACAAATTTGTTTATGAATGTTGAATAAAAACCCGAAAGTATAGATTTATCATTAGGAATAATATAATTTTGTTAGGCTTATTAAATTGTTTATACATATTGCCTATAATTATGTCTAGTGCAAAACACTGAAGATTTGGAAATCAGTCTCATTAAACACTGTTTAGGTGTAATATTATTTCAGATCTTTAGTTTCAATGTTAAATGGTAAATTATGTAATGATTGAAAAGACATAAATCTGTTTGTGTTCAACTTTGTTTGGTTTTTGACTTAGGTGTTGTAAATAAGCCCTTTTCCTCTTTTAAAATAAAAAGGACATTATTTGAAACCAATAAGGAATCTATCAATTATTGAAAAGGGAAAAGTTGTGTAAATTCACATCTAGATATAAATATAGGCATTTGTACGTAGTTTACATCAATCATTCCAAAAATATACATAAACATAAATCCCTTTTGGTTTGAAATATATCCATCCCTATAATCAGGCATATTTTGTAATAACTATAGTTAACAGTCTTTTTGTGATTGAATACAAAGAGGAAAGTTTGGTTATTAATTAAACCGAATCATTGAACTTAACGATAATACTAATAAAAGAAATTTTACTACATTAATCGCACAAAAATATAAATATAAATATGTATACATTATCCATTCGAATCTATGTTAACAAAGAAATATACATTATGATGGATGTTTAAATGATTGAACAGTATTCATTCTATGGAATTATACTCCATATTAAATGAGTATATTTGTGGTGACTATTGTAGCAATTAATGTAATTGATCGATATAAATAGAGCCAAAATTAAATAAATAAATAAATAAATAGTTATTGTAATCGACTTTGTTTTGGGAAAAGTGAATTTAATTAGGTAATTAAGCCAAGTGGTTGCAAATTTCAAAATTCATTAGGATTAATGTTGAAACCCCAAATAGGGAATTTAAAAATATAACCGCACTAAGACAAGAGGTTAAGTTCCACTTGTGGTAGAAGCCTGCCCGGAACCTCCCGACAAATCCAACATCCACAAGTGGTCTTCTTAATGTGAGAGGTCCGGTGCATAGATATACATACATACATACATACATACATACATACATATAATAAGCAATAAATAGATAAATAAAATTTAGTAACGTCTGTTGGGGTACAACAAATAGATATTTCGGGACTGATAAAATAAGGGTATTTGTAACAACCCGGGATTTCAAAACCAATTTAAAATTTTTATTTTAGCTATTTTAATGGATTTTGAATATTTAAAATAATTTATTTTAAATAATAACAAATAAAAATTTATTTAAATCGAAATTAGAAGGTGAAAATTTAATTTAATTATATAAGGAGTTTGAATTGACGCGGTAGTTTGAAAATCGATTTTTAATTTCAATTGAATGTATAGGATTCAAAATAAATCTGATTTCAGTAAAACAAGAAATATTTGAATCTGTTTAATTATATCTTTCTAACGAAAGTGAAAAATCCAGATTTCTTAATATAAATTGAAAGTTATGTCCAGTTTAAAATTTAAAATAGTAGCTACGGAATTTATATATATTTTAATATAATATAAGCCCTTAAAAATAGCCATTTTGCAAATGACCTCCGTTTTAGACAAAACCACTTTTGTTGGATATGAAATGTCAAATTATTGCTATACTCTAATTTTCATAATTTTTGGAATTAGTATGTGAGCGCAGTAAATTTAAACGTGTTTGGTAAATTAAGTTTGAATTTACTCGACTGGAAAATGACCATTTTCCAGACGATCTCCAAATTCGACGAAATTAGTTTTGTTAGGACAATATCATCAAAACATAGCTAGATATATTTTTCTAGAATTTTTGGAGTCAGTATGTGGCCCCGGTAAATTAAAATGTACGTTGAAACCAATTTTGAACATTATATAGTTTATATTTTAATTTTGATGAAAACTGATCGAAACTTTCAAATTAGAAAACCGTCGTCGCTTCCAGCTCCAGCCCACCTTCCACCGTCGCGCCCCCGCCTCCAACCCTCCCTTCACCTCCTCCTTCCCCCGCTCCTCCCTCCCTTCTCTTCCCAAGCCAAACAGCCTTGAACCGTAACCCTAGCCGCCGTGGCCCCTGCCACCCCTTGCCTTCTCACAGACCATCGACGCCGCCTCCTCAGCCTCCACCACCGAATAGCGGGCCCTTCAATTAAAAATATAATTTTTATAAAATCCCATACGTCCATAACAGTCCCTAAGCTTCCAGAGCCAATACCTTCCAGTTCGAGCGCTTCTGGCCAAAACTCTACAATACCCAAATCGAAGAGCACGATTTTTCTTAGATTTGAGTATATGAAAGTCATATTTTGGATTGCGGAGTTGTTCAGAAAACGCATCCAAAATCTGATCTCTAAATATTGTCTTTTCGCGAAAAAGTCCATTAGACGAAAGTTGTCTGGAATGACGCGTTTAAGCTAGAAAAAAGATTGTGTGATGATTGGAGCTCGTTTGCAAATTCTGGAGCCAGAACAGTTAATCAGAGCGCCAGAAAAGCATGGCGGAGTGGATCCTAATGTGAGAACACCTTCTCACTCAAATTATTTTACAGTTAAATATATCCTAGGTTGCAGACGGAGCTTAGTAGCTCCTGACACTATTTATTGTACAAACCATGATTGTTTGTTTTGGATTATATTGTAGAAATTTGGATTGTGGTTGTAAAATTCATTGTGGGATTGTTTGGATTGATTGTGATTGATGTGTATGGCGCGAGCCAGTATCTGGAGAGGGGTAATGCTAGACATTACTCCGGTTCTAATATCGCGCCATTATAATGCCGAAATTTTCTGAAATAAATATTTATTTATTAAAAATATCAATTTTAATATGTAAATAAACTATATAAAGTATTCATTTATTGAATAAAATTTTTGAACAATAAAAATATCATTTTTATTGAAAGTATGAAATATATAAAATAATCAAGTGTTGAAATAAATATTTTATTGTTAAAAATATAATTTTTAACGTAAGTGTAAATGGCATAAAATTCTCCCGAAATGGAAATAAATATTCATTTTCATATCGGACGATTTGTTTATGTACACCCATTTAACTGACATTTATTTTGACGATAAATTTTACATATCACCCAACTACACAAATAATATTCAATATTTGTTGGTTGAAACCCCACACAGGTATTGGGATGATATTTGATGTACACTAATCCCAATTATTTAGTTGTACATCAGTCGATTGTTTGACAGACTGTTGTAAGCGTTAATTATTTATATTTAATGCATATGCAGTTGTGTAATGCACTTTGGATGATGAATGATTGTTTATCATTGTTGTTGTATACATGTGTTGAATGAAATCCATATAAATAACATTATATGGTAATTGATTGGGTCTGATTCCAATTCAGGAATAACAAATATTTTAAAAGAACGAATATTTTAAAATAATATTCAGTAAAGGATTAAAATGTGAATTTGATGTCCGATTTTGGATGGACACGAAAATATTGAATTGTGTGAAGCCGTGTTGATTAGATTTGCGCCATTTTAACGCGAACGATATTATATCGTTTTTATACATTTTTATAATGAATATCGAAATGGAAATTATTTCAAAATACAATATTTTGAAAATATTATCATTTAAATATTATAATGATAAAAAGTATTCAATTTTGATTTAAAATTGAAATAAAGGTGGGAATCGGTTTTAAAATGAATTTATAAAATACGTTTTGAACGAAATATATATTATATATGTTATATTATATATATATATATATTAATGGCTTGAATAGAACGCGACGCGCAGCGACTATTCGTGAATTTTGACCATTGACTTCGAATTGACATTACGGGAGATCCGACCGTCGGATTCTCCTAAAACCAAAACTGTTGGATTCGTATCGAAAAGAGATTTCCAATGAATATAAGAGATTTAAATTTGAATGGTTGGATTTGGAATTATGTCCAAATCAAATTTGGAAAAGGTCATTGTTAATGCAGTTCGATGACCATTTATGGAAATCGACCGAAAGGGCCTTAATAAAATTATTAAAAATATTAATAATTTCTGTAAAATCATAATAAATGATTTGGAAAGAATTTGGATGAAAAATTCCATGTTTGTAAAGATAAAAATATATTTTTATCAAAATGAACTAGTTATTAACTAGAAAGATAATCCAATGTTTTTAAATAAATAAATTGGATTCGAGAATGGTTTTAAGCTAACCACAATTTTTCAATGTATGAATTGGAATGGATTTGAATAGGAATAATCACCGAAATATTTCGATATTGGATTCCGGGACTATACGGATATTGTGGAGGAATTTGGAAGGTAGATATATATCGTTATTCCCCATACGATATGTGTTGGTTTCAGAATTTAATATTGAATGTAAGCCGATATAATTTCTGTTTAGAGCCTTATATTTAATATCAAAGTGGATTTTGGGTTTGTCATGAATGGTGTCTTCAGTAACACTGTTCTTAAACCCCGAGTGAAAAGAATAAATCTTTTAATTAAGATTATTAGAGTTTCCAGTTATATTTAGTAATTGGAATAAAATGGAATGTGAACTGTGTTTTTAACAACATCCGTTCTTTGAACCGATTAACAGTGAAATGTGAATATATAAATCTTTTATTAAGATTTAATGGAAATTTTCGAAAGTAAAGTTTTCCAATTTAATATATTAAATTGAAATTGAATGGAATTCGGTTTAGTGATAATCGAAGTGAGCTTCTATGGAGCAAGACTGTTACTGTATATGGAATTTAACAGGCTTTGTCGTTATTCCATTTATATTATAAGTCGGATATAGAAATTGATATCGATTATAAATTGATCTGTTTCCCGTGAAGATTCCATGATTAATGGAATATGATTTTGGGTTTATCGTGAACTTTGTTTTAAATGACATTGGTTCTTTAACCCAGTTAAAAACAGGATTATATGTCTAACATTGTATTTCGATCTGTATTGTTGATCTCTGCTAAATATATATCTTTTTGGTGGTGGACAATTTATTCTCTTGCTTAACACCCTTCTCTGAGATGCATGAACTTAGAGGTTATGTATTGGTAGAAATCATTGGCATGGTGTAGATTGTCGATGTGTCATGTTTGTGTTTCCAAAGTTAAATAATCATTAGCTAATGATTTTGGGGGATTAAAACTAAGTGGAATTTTAATGAATCTTTAATTAGATTGAAATGAGAATGTGATAATTTAAATTATCAAATTTGTGAAATGATCGAGAATGGAGTATCACCAGTTTTGCTCCAAGCAATAGTTAAATCTTTAATTAGATTTGAACGTGAAATGGTAATTAAATTTTACCGATAACACCATGGTGTTAGATATGGAGAGCTACCAGTTTTTCCCCATGGGATGAATAGGTTGGGATTGGGAAATAAAATAAATGATTACTTCGGTAAGGTTCGCTAATCCCGATTAGTTTGGAAAATCTTAATTTGGTTTAAATTGTGAAAAGAACATTTGAATAAAATAATATTCTGGATTGGAATAAGGCATGTGTTGTGTTTGTGTCGCACTTGTTTATGAGAAACGCGAGTTATTCGTAAAAATCGGGTTTATGCCCATTCTGAATAACTGATTCGACGATAAGTCGACGATGAAGACGGTGGTTGAACACCGGAGAACTTCACATCATTTGGATGATTGCTGATGTCTTGATTGGATTGTACATCCAGGACAAGGTAATAAGTGATGATCGGCCAGACGTACTTGGAGTTCGACATGATATGCGAGGACCTCTCTCCTTGATTGGACATATGGGACGAGGAATAAGGTGCCTCCGGTTTCGTTCAGACCCAGAACGGACTTGTAAATGGATGTGTGTCTGACATTGTATTTTATTCCATGTTAATTGATTTCTATTAAATATACATCTATTTGGTGGCAGAGAATTTATTCACTTGCTTAACACCCTTCTCTGAGACGTACGAGCTTAGAGGTTATATATTGATAGACATCAGTTGCATGGCGTGAATTGTCAGTGTGGCATGCTGAAATGCAAATGATCAAGACTTTTGTTGAAAAGCAGAGTCTTGTGGTTGATGATCAAAGCATGACTTTAAATAGCATAGCTTTTTGTATGGCGTTAATTCGCGAGCTTCACACCTCGGTATGAACTAGAAACGGGATGAGGGACTGTCGGGAGAACATGCGTTTCTTTCTAGCTAGGAGTGGTGTCATGGTATGGAGCCCAGAAAATTTACTTATGTGGATGTTGGATAGCGAGGCGCCTCCCTAGTGGCTCTTGGTATGGTCTACGTACTGACCATTATGCCCCATACGACAGAGAAACGTATTGTTCAGGAATAATCAATCCTCAAAGGTAAGTGAGGACCGGCCCTGAAGATCCCAGGGGCAGTTGCGGCTGAATCCTGAGACATGGTGTAAGAACCCGAGACTTCCCCGGTAAGGGAAGCGCGAACTGCTTTGAGAACAACACACATCGGAACATAGACAGAAGAACATTTCATTGTTTATTACAACAATTCCATCAGAATACAAGAATATACAGAGTATGAATAAATATTACACATTTACTAAATATCCGAGATTACAATAAATTACATAGCAGCAGAAAATAATACAAAACACAACTGAAAGTAATACACGGTTACAGAACTTTCCGATTATCATTCCAGTTGTAAACCATGATCCTGTGAATATAAATCTGCAAAACCAAAACTACTAGCTGCCCGAGCGGAAAATAAGGGCACCCAGAATTTAGGTTAAAACAATAAACTCCAGGTCAGTCATGTGACTGGTGTGAGAACTAAAAACAGTTATTAATCTTTATTTTAAAGTTAGGTAAATCAACGGACCATGCCATATAACACGGAACGGGTTTCCTCCGAAGAATGCCAGTGCATAAAACAAACAGCGCAATGCTAAATAAAGAAAAATGAAGCTATTATAAGACCTAGGTACCATCAACCAATGCAACGCAAGCTGGAGAATAGGGTTTTACCTTATAATAGCCAAAGAATGCCTGATACGTTTAAAAATAGATTATTTTGATATTACTATAAGTGTATAGTGTCAAAACAATTTCAATCATAAGTATCAATCATAGACGGCATAAGTGCCTCATACCATTCTGTCGCCAATACTAGGCTCTACAAATAAAACCGAAATATCACGTATTGGAAGTTGGATTCCATCATGAGTCGAGGAAAGGGGCAAGCTCCTCTCCGTTCGAGACACTCTAGCAAATGTCTCAGGACCACACACAGTGATCCTGGATCTTCAGGGTCGGTCCTCTCTTACTTTTGAGGATTAATTATTACTGAACACACGTTTCCCGGTCCTTACAGACCTATATCCAAGGCGCCTCGCATCGAACAACCACACAGGTAAAAAGTATATAAATGTCAGGGCTGGTAGGTCACTGACATCACCCATAGCTAGAAAGAAACATCGTGCTCTCCCTGCAGTCACTATCCCGTTTTTGACTCATACCGAGGTGTGAGGCTCGCGAATTAACGCTATACAAAAAGCTATGCCACACAGGCCATGCTTTGATCATCCACCACAAGACTTTGCTTTTCAACAGAAGCCTTGATCATCGGCCACCTAGGCATGCCATACCGGCAACTCATGCCATGCGATTGATATCTATCGATATATAACCTCCAAGCTCGTACGTCTCAGAGAATGGCGTTAAGCAAGAGAATAAATTCTCCGCCGCCAAACAAATATATATTTAATAGAAATCAATCACACATAATAAAATCCAATGCCAGACACACAGTCCATTTACAAGTTCGTTCTGGGTCTAAATGAAACCGAAGGAACCTTATTCCTCGCATATCCATCAATCTCCAAGTACGTCTGGACGATCACTAACTGATTCCCTCCTCTTGGGTGTACAGTCCAATCAAGATCATCAATAATCATCCAAACGACGTGAAGACCTCTGGTCTTCAACCACCGCCTTCATCTTCGACTTATCGTCGAATCACTTATTCAAAATGGGTATAAACCCGGCCTTTCCGAATAACTCGCGTATATAATAAACAAGTGCTACACAAACACAACATACACCTCATTCCAATTCAGAATATTCTTCTATTCAAGTATTCACATTCTTAGGGAAAGGTTCCCATTAATTTAATCAAAGATAAATTCTTATAAATTTATTCTTTAATCTTCCTTTGGATATCATTTCAAACCATGTTAAGGTTTTCCAAACTAGTCGGGATTAGCGAACCACGCCGAAGTAATTATTTATTTTATTTCCCGATCCCAACCTATTCATCCCATGGAGCAAAACTGGTAATACTCCATATCTAACACCACGGTGTTATCGGTAAATATTAATTACCATTTTACGTTTAAATCTAATCAAAGATTTAACTATCTCTTTGGAGCAAAACTGGTGATACTCCATTCTTGATCATTTTAATCTAATTAAAAATTCATTAAAACTCCACTTAGTTTTAATCTTCCCAAAAATCCATATCCTGTCTTTAACTGGGTTAAAGAACCAATGTCATCTAAAACACGACTCACGATAAACCCAAAATCACATTCTATTGTTAAACGGGTTAAAGCACAGGTGTTATTCAAAACACCGCTCACGATAAACCCCAAAAACCAATTTAAATTCAATTCCAATTAAATACTAATTAACTTGAAAATTTCACTAAATCTTAATTAAAAGATTTATTCTTTTCTAAACTGGGTTCAAGAACAGTGTTATTCAAGACACCATTCACGACGAACCCAAAATCCCATTTGATATTAAATACAAGGCTCTGAATAGAAAATATATCGGCTTATATTCAATATCAAATTCTGAAACCAACAAATATCATATTGGAATAACGATATAAATATATCTTTCAAATTTCCACAACCACATCTGTATAATCACGAAATCCAACATCGAAATATTCTGAAGATAATTTCGATTCAAATCCATTCCAATTCGTATATTGGAAATTCTGATTATTTTCAAAACCATTTCAACTCTAGTTCAAAACTAGTTCATTTTGATAAAAATATATTTTTATCCTTTCAAATGTGGAATTTTTCATCCCAATTCTTTCCAATTCATTATGATTTTACACAAATTATTAATATTTTTATCAAGGCCCGTACAGTCAGTTTTCAATAACGGCCACCGAACTGCTCTTACGGCGACCCTTTCCAAATTTGATTTGGACATAATTCCAAATCCAACCGTTAGATTTCAAATTTCTAATATTCATTGGAAAGCTCCTTTCGATACGAACCCAACGGTTCCGGTTTCAGGAGAATCCGACGGTCGGATCTCCCGTAACGTCAATTCGAAGTCAATGGTCGAAATTCTTGAACTGCTGCGGCGCGGCGCGTTCTATTCAGGCCATTATATATATATATATATATATATATATATATATATATATATATATATATATCGTCGATTTCAATTCAAAACGTATTTTATAAGTCATTTTAAATTCGTTTTCAAAACAATTTCAACTTCATATTCAATTTTAAATCAAAATTGAATATTCTGTATCATTAAATTATAAATGATAATATTTTCAAAATATTAGATTTTAAAATCACTTCCGTTTCTATATTCATTATAGAAACGAATATAATCGATATAAATATCGTTCGCGTCCAAATGGCGCATCTCTAATCAATACGGCTTTATATATTTCAATAACTTCGTTATCCTATTCAACAATTGAATATATTCTTCAACACATGAATATATATATATTTCTTTCAACACATGAATATTCTCAACACATGAGTATCGTCAACACATGACTATTTTTGTTGTTTAATATATTTCATATAATTATGATTTCTATCGTTTAATTCTTAATCATACTCCAACCGTAAATTAGTACGAGAACGATTCCCTAAATATTAACCCCGAAGGCCGAAACCAACATCAGATCAATACCCAGGAAACCACTCATCTTAACTAGTTTCCAGTTAGTTTCTAATTTTATATATGATAAAGATGTAAATTTTATTGTTAAATTATTTCGTTCAACACATGATAAGTTTCAACACGTGAATATCCTCAACACTTGAGTATCGTTAACACATGACTATTTATTCTATTCAACACATGAATTTTCTTTTATAATATTCTTTATTTTCCAAATTGGAATGAGGCCCAATCAATTACCATATAATGTTAATTATGTGGATTCCATACAACACATGTATATAATAGCAATGACAAATAATCAACCATCATCCAAAGTGCACCACACAACTGCATAAGCATTAAACATAAATCATTAACGCTTACACAGTCTGTCAACCTATCGATTGACATACAACTAAACAATTGGGATTAGTGTACGCCAAATATCATCCCAACACCCGTGTGGGGTTTCAATCCACAAACACTGAATATTATTTGTGCAGTTGGGCGACGTGTAAAATTTATCGTCCCAATCAATATCCTTCAAATGAGTGTACATAAACAAATCGTCTGATTTGTAAATGAATTTTTATTTATTCACATTCACGTTAAATTTATATTTTTAACTATATAATATTTATTTCAACACATGAATATATTTCCTATTCAACACATGAATATATTTCCATCTATTCCACATCACAATCAATTTTCACAACACAACAATCAAACAAACAAGCCGTCCACGGCCTGTGGACGACGGGTGTCGGGTGCTGCTAAGCACGGTCTGCATCCTAGTATATAATTTTAACTAGAAAACAAGAATTAACTTGAGAAGTTCTCACCGAGAGCTAAACCAAACGCCATGACTCTTCATATGTAGGAAATCTTCGCCGTGTTCGCCTTTTGTCACTTTCGTCGTCCGTGTCCACTACATAGATAAAAATTCTATTTTTATACCGCTACTATATAGGTAAAAATTCTATTTTTATACCGCTACTATATAGATAAAAATTCTATTTTTATACCGCTACTATATAGATAAAAATTCTATTTTTATACTGTTGTTCATATAATAAAGATAATATTTTTATCACGCTATTCTCTATATAAAAATCACATTTTTATATATAAAGATCGTATTTTTATATCTCTACTACCTATATAAAAATCTCTCCTTTACACTGCTACTTCCATGATAAAAATTATATTTTTATTTCAAATCCATGCGTAAAAATCACTTCTTTAACATGTTGTTATATATAAAAATCGAATTTTTATCTCGCTAACTCCTATATAAAAATTAAAGCTGTTCTCTTCATAAAAGAACGAATTTTCTTATGCTAAAACATATATAAAAATTTGATTTTTCCTAAGCTATAACATAAATAAAAATCCTAGCTTTATATTTTTAACAAGTTATTATGTATTAAACTGAAAATAAAATAAATAAATAAATAAATAGAAAGAGACTCACGGTGGTTTAATGAAGAGGAAGAAGGGAT
This sequence comes from Allium sativum, assembly GCA_030737875.1. Lineage (NCBI taxonomy): Eukaryota > Viridiplantae > Streptophyta > Magnoliopsida > Asparagales > Amaryllidaceae > Allium > Allium sativum. The sequence goes on from CM060923.1 coordinate 33,388,090, forward strand.
TCATAGCGGTCTTCGGGCTTGCGGGTGGTGGTGGGAAGAGGCGGGGAGGGGCGGCAGTGCAGTCACCAGCGGCGGGCTTGGGTGCTGGAGCGACATCGTTCTCTCAATGGGGGCTAGGGCACGGGTTATTTTGGGTTCCAGGGGGCTAGGCCTCCACGGTGGATAGGGGAAGAAGGAGAGAGGTGGTGGGGGAAGAGGAGGAGTGGCGACGAAGCGAGGGTGTCGGCTCCTCCTAGCGCGGCGGCGAGGTCATCGGAGGAGGAGGGAGCGACGAGCGGTTTCCCCCATTTCTTTTTCTTTTTTTTTCTTCTCAATTTTAATTTTCGAGGGGGGGGCCTGAGAGAGGGTATAGAGAGGGAGAGAGGGTTTATTTTTTTATTTAATTATTTAATTTCAAAAAGCACCTTTTTATTTCAAACTCGAAATCGAACCCACCGACTGTCGTTCCTAGCAAATTACCCCCATTACGAACACAATGGGATATGTTTCGTAAGCCAATTTGGCTGTTACGACCAGTTTCCGTTAAAATCAAAATATAAATCTATATATTGATTTTGAACGCACATTTCAATTTACTGGGGTCACAAACGGACTCTAAAAATTATAGAAAAATTATTTCTAGCTTTATATTGACGATACGGTTCTAACAAAACAAATTTCGTCAAATTCCGAGAACGTTTGAAAAATGGTCATTTTCTGGTCGATCGAAATTGACTGAAACTGTCAAAACACGTTTTACTTCGCCACGCTCACATATTGATTCAGAAAATTATGAATTTTGAAACCTAGCAATAATTTGACATCCCAGATCCAACAAAAGTGGTTTTGTCGAAAACCGAGGTCGTTTGCAAAATTTCCATTTTTTTAAGGGCTAGAATTCCATAACGACTATTCTGAATTTTCAGCTAGGCATAACTTTTTATTCCCGCTATGATATTACAATTTTTTGGATTCGTTGGAAAGATATTCTCAATTAGGTTCTAATATTTTTAGTTTCGCTAAAATCCGGTTTATTTTGAATCCTGTACATTCATTTGAACTTTGAAATTGAAATTTCAATCAACCACGCCATTTTCAATTCCTTTTATAATTAAAAATAAATATTTATATTCTAACGATGATTCAAATAAATATATACATTCTAATTCTATTCAAAATAAATTTCTCGTCGTTATTATTTAAAATAATTCATTTTAAATATTCAAAATTCATTAAAATTGCCAAAATAAAATTTTTAAATTGGCTCAAAATTTCCGGGTTGTTGCAATCTCCCCCAGTTAAAACTTTTCATCCCCGAAAAGGAACGAGGCTGAAACTTGTTTAACTAATCAACTCAACTTCCATTATTTTCATTACAGCTTAAATTCTTCAACTTTTCAGTTTCTGAGAACTTTCCAATTTTTCAAAAATTTGGCTAATACCCTAATTTCCGAAAAATTTCGCCATAACCTCCCCTGCACCAGGAGCTTTGGGATATTTCAAATAGCCTCCCATGGCCCTCACTAATCCAAAAGAAAAAGAAAAAGCCAAGCGGCTAGCCAATCGGCTCATAAAATCATCAAAAACCCAAGAAATACAATAAACATGTACCTATTTGTCGAGCAAACAATTTTATTCCTCTGCTCTAGCCTCCTTGCAATGACCTGTTCAATGGATATACATGTATATGCATGCAATTGTAATCATTTTTCCAATACAGTTCAATATTTGATTCAATTTGGCCTAAATGGTTAAAAATATCAAACCAATAATCAAACAACACAACCATTAATCAATTAGTTGATTATCTTTTCAAATTCATAATTTTGATATATATACAGAAAAATCATGTTTTTGATGCCAAATCACAACAATAGCCCTATTTAGTTTTGGTTCTCACACCAGTCTAATGGAAATATATAGATATCACACCTTTCGAAACTCGAACACAAATTCTCATGATGTAGCTACAATCATCGGAATCATCTCCGGGCGACTAGAGCATGATTCTATATCTATCCAGTACATTTGGGACTTCAAATATAGGTTCATGACGCATATATGCAAAATCTTCATATACTAGATTGTCCAAATTCAATACAAATAAAATATTCAAATACGAATAATTGAATTTAATTTTCAAAACAAAATTTGTTTTCAATTTTATTTTAAAAATATACTCTTCACACTCGTTCTAGGATACTACTGATCCCATCTCTAACGACTAATTCTCATTGGATATTGCTAATCCAATCTCTGATAAATTCTTTCGTATGGTTCTAACGTGTCTTGTTCTCGAGCTCTATAAAGCAAAGTTCTGATACCACTGTAAGAACCCGTGACTTCCCCAGTAAGGGAAGCGCGAATTGCTTTGAGAACAACACACATCGGAACACAGACAAAAGAACATTTCATTGTTTATTACAACAATTCCATCAGAATACAAGAATATACAGAGTATGAATAAATATTACACATTTACTAAATATCAGAGATTACAATAAATTACATAGCAGCGGAAAATAATACAAACAAAACTGAAAGTAATACACGGATATAGAGCTTTCCGAGTATCGTTCCAGCTGTAAAACAGGATCCTGTGAATATAAATCTGCAAAAGCAAAACTATTAGCTGCCCGTGTGGAAAATAAGGGCACCCAGAGTTTAGGTTAAAACAATAAACTTCAGGTCAGTCATGTGACTGATGTGAGAAATAAAAACAGTTATTAATCTTTATTTTAAAGTTAGGTAAATCAAGGGACCACACCGTATAACATGGAACGGGTTTCCTCCCAAGAATACCAGTGCATAAAACAAACAGCGCAATGCTAAATAAAGAAAAATGAAGCTATTATAAGACCTAGGTCCCATCACACAATGCAACGCAAGCCGGAGGATAGGGTTTTACCTTATAATAGCCAAAGAATGCTTGATACCTTTAAAAACAGATTATACTATAAGTGTATAGTGTCAAAACAATTTCAATCATAAGTATCAATCATAGACGGCATAAGTGCCCCATACCACTATGTCGCCAATACTAGGCTCTACAAATAAAACCGAAATATCACATATTGGAAATTGGATTCCATCATGAGTCGAGGCAAGGAGCAAGCTCCTCTCCATTCGAGACACCCTAGCAAATGTCTCAGGACCACACACATCGATCCTGGATCTTCAGGGTCGGTCCTCTCTTACTTTTGAGGATTAATTATTCCTGAACACACGTTTCCCGGTCTTTACAGACCTATATCCGAGGCACCTCGCATCCAACAACCACACAGGTAAAAAGTATATAAATGTCAGGGCTGGTAGGTCACTGACATCACCCATAGCTAGAAAGAAACATCGTGCTCTCCCTGCAGTCACTATCCCGTTTTTGACTCATACCGAGGTGTGAGGCTAGCGAATTAGCGCTATATAAAAAGCTATGCCACACAGGCCTGCTTTGATCATCCACCACAAGACTTTGCTTTTCAATAGAAGCCTTGATCATCTGCCACTTAGGCATGCCACATAGGCCATTCATGCCATGCGATTGATATCTATCGATATATAACCTCTAAGCTCGTACGTCTCAGAGAAGGGCGTTAAGCAAGAGAATAAATTTTCCGCCGCTAAACAGATATATATTTAATAGAAATTAATCACACAGAATAAAATCCAATGTCAGACACACAGTCCATTTACAAGTTCGTTCTGGGTCTGAATGAAACCGGAGGAACCTTATTCCTCGCATATCCATCGATCACCAACTGATTCCCTTCTCTAGGGTATACAGCCCAATCAAGATCATCAATAATCATCCAAACGACGTGAAGACCTCTAGTCTTCAACCACCGCCTTCATCTTCGACTTATCGTCGAATCAGTTATTCATAATGGGTATAAACCCGGCTTTTCCGAATAACTCGCGTATATAATAAACAAGTGCTACACAAACACATCATACGCCTCATTCCAATTCAGAATATTCTTCTTTTCAAATATTCACATTCTTAGGGAAAGGTTCCCATTAATTTTATCAAAGATAAATTCTTCTAAATTTATTCTTTAATCTTCCTTTGGATATCATTTCAAACCATGTTAAGGTTTTCCAAACTAGTCGGGATTAGCGAACCACACCAAAGTAATTATTTATTTTATTTCCCAATCCCAACCTACTCATCCCAAGGAGCAAAACTGGTAATACTCCATATCTAACACCACAGTGTTATCGGTAAATATTAATTACCATTTCACGTTCAAATCTAATCAAAGATTTAACTATCGCTTTGGAGCAAAACTGGTGATACTCCATTCTCGATCACTTTAATCTAATTAAAAATTCATTAAAACTCCACTTAGTTTTAATCTTCCCAAAAATCCATATCCTGTCTTTAATTGGGTTAAAGAACCAATGTCATCTAAAACACGACCCACGATAAAACCAAAATCACATTCTATTTTTAATCGGGTTAAAGCATAGATGTTATTCAAAACACCGCTCACGATAAACCCCAAAAACCAATTTAAATTCAATTCCAATTAAATACTAATTAACTGAACAATTTCACTAAATCTTAATTAAAAGATTTATTCTTTTCTAAACTGGGTTCAAGAACAGTGTTATTCAAGACACAATTCACACAAACTCGAAATCCCATTTAATATTAAATACAAGGCTCTGAATAGAAAATATATCGGCTTATATTAAATATCAAATTCTAAAACCAACAAATATCATATTGGAAATAACGATATAAATATATCTTTCAAATTTCCACAACCACATCTGTATAATTATGAAATCCAACAACGAAATATTCCGAAGATAATTTCGATCCAAATCCATTCCAATTCATATATTGGAAATTCTGATTATTTTCAAAACCATTTCAAATCTAGTTCAAAACTAGTTCATTTTGATAAAAATATATTTTTATCCTTTCAAATGTGGAATTTTTCATCCCAGTTCTTTCCAATTCATTATGATTTTACATAAATTATTAATATTTTTTAATAATTTTATCAAGGCCCGTACAGTCGGTTTTCAATAACGGCCACCGAACTGCTCTTACAGCGACCCTTTCCAAATTTGATTTGGATATAGTTCCAAATCCAACCGTTATATTTCAAATTTATAATATTCATTGGAAAGCTCCTTTCGATACGAACCCAACGGTTCTGGTTTCAGGAGAATCCGACGGTCGGATCTCTCGTAACGTCAATTCGAAGTCAATGGTCGAAATTCACGAACTGCCGCAGAGCGGCGCGTTCTATTCAGGCCATTATATATATAAAATATATATTATATATATTCCGTCGATTTCAATTCGAAGCATACTTTATAAATAGTTTTAAATTCGTTTTCAAAACAATTTCAACTTCATATTCAATTTTATATCAAAATTGAATATTCCATATCATTAATATATAAATGATAATGTTTTCAAAATATTAGATTTTAAAATCACTTCCTTTTCTATATTCATTATAAAAACGAGTATAATCGATATAAATATCGTTCGCGTCCAAACGGCGCATCTCTAATCAACACGGCTTCATATATTTCAATAACTTCGTTATCCTATTCAACAAATGAATATTTTCTTCAACACATGAATATATATATTTCTTTCAACACATGAGTTTCATAAAATTATGATTTCTATCATTAAATTCTTAATCAGACTCCAACCGTAAATTAGTAAGAGAACGATTCCCTAAATATTAACCTCGAAGGACGAAACCAACATCAGATCAATACTCAGGAATCCACTCATCTTAACTAGTTTCCAGTTAGTTTCTAATTTTATATATGATAAAGATGTAAATTTTATTGTTAAAATTTTTCGTTCAACAAATGATAAGTTTCAACACGTGAATATCCTCAACACATGAGTATCGTCAACACACGACTATTTATTCTATTCAACACATGAATTTTCTTTTATAATATTCTTTATTTTCCAAATTGGAATGAGGCCTAATCAATTACCATATAATGTTAATTATGTGGATTCCATACAACACATGTATATAATAGCAATGACAAATAATCAACCATCATCCAAAGTGCACCACACAACTGCATAAGCACTAAACATAAATCATTAATGCTTACACAGTCTGTCAACCTATCGTTGACATACAACTAAACAATTGGGATTAGTGTACGCCAAATATCATCCCAACAACCGTGTGGGGTTTCAATCCACAAACACTGAATATTATTTGTGCAGTTGGGCGACGTGTAAAATTTATCGTCCCAATCAATATCCTTCAAATGGGTGTACATAAACAAATCGTTTGATTTGTAAATGAATATTTATTTATTCACACTCACGTTAAATTTATATTTTTAACTATATAATATTTATTTCAACACATGAATATATTTCCTATTCAACACATGAATATATTTCCGTCTATTCCACATCACAATCAATTTTCACAACACAACAATCAAACAAACAAGCCGTCGATGGTCTATGGACGACGGGTGTCGGGTGCTGCTAAGCACCATCTGCATCCTAGTATATAATTTTAACTAGAAAACAAGAATTAAAGTGAGAAGTTCTCACCGAGAGCTAAACCAAACGTCGCGACTCTTCATATGTAGGAAATCTTCGCCGGGTTCGCCTTTTGTCACCTTCATCGTCCGTGTCCACTACATATATAAAAATCACATTTTTATACTGCTACTATATAGATAAAAATTCTATTTTTATAACTCTACTATATAGATAAAAATTATGCTTTTATACCGCTACTATATAGATAAAAATTCTATTTTTATACCGCTACTATATAGATAAAAATTCTATTTTTATACCGCTACTATATAGATAAAAAATTCTATTTTTATACCGTTGTTCATATAATAAAGATAATATTTTTATCATGCTATTCTCTATATAAAAATCACATTTTTATATATAAAGATCGTATTTTTATATCTCTACTACATATATAAAAATCTCTCCTTTACACTGCTACTTCCATGATAAAATTATATTTTTATTTCAAATCCATGCGTAAAAATCTCTTCTTTAACACGTTGTTATATATAAAATTCAAATTTTTATCTCGCTAACTCCTATATAAAAATTAAAGCTTTTCTCTTCATAAAAGAACGAATTTTCTTATGCTAAAACGTATATAAAAATATGATTTTTCCTAAGCTATAACATAAATAAAAATCCTAGCTTTATATTTTTAACAAGTTATTATGTATTGAACTGAAAATAAAATAAATAAATAGAAAGAGACTCACGGTGGTTTAATGAAGAGGAAGAAGGGGTTCATGGCGGTCTTCGGGCTTGCGGGTGGTGGTGGGAAGCGACAGGGGGGCGGTGCAGTCACCAGCGGCGGGCTTGGGTGCTGGAGCGACGTCGTTCTCTCGATGGGGGCTAGGGCACGGGTAATTTTGGGTTCCAGGGGGCTAGGACTCCACGGTGGCTAGGGGAAGAAGGAGAGAGGCGGTGGGGGGAGAGGAGGAGGGGCGACGAAGCGAGGGTTGCAGCTCCTCCTAGCGCGGCGACGTCATCGGAGGAGGGGGGAGCGACGAGCGGTTTCCCCCTTTTCTTTTTTTCTTCTCGGTTTTAATTTTTGAGGGGGGGGGGCTGAGAGAGGGTATAGAGAGGGAGAGAGGGTTTATTATTATTATTATTTAATTTCAAAAAGTACCTTTTTATTTTGAACTCGAAATCGAACCCACCGACTATCGTCCCTTGCTAATTACCCCCATTCCGAACACAATGGAATATGTTTCGTAAGCCAATTTGGCTGTTACGATCAGTTTCCATCAAAATCAAAATATAAATCTATATATTGATTTTGAATGCACATTTCAGTTTACTAGGGTCATATACGGACTCTAAAAATTCTAGAAAAATTATTTCTAGCTTCGTATTGACGATATGGTTCTAACAAAACTAATTTCGTCAAATTCCGAGACCGTTTGAAAAATGGCCATTTTCTGGTCAATCGAAATTGACTGAAACTGTCAAAACACGTTTTACTTCGCCACGCTCACATATTGATTCAGATAATTATGAATTTTGAAACCTAGCCATAATTTGACATCCCGGATCGAACAAAAGTGGTTTCGTAGAAAACTGAGGTCGTTTGCAAAATTTCCATTTTTTAAGGGCTAGAATTCCACAGCGACTATTCTGAATTTTCAGCTGGGCATAACTTTTTATTCCCGCTATGAAATTACAATTTTTCGGATTCGTTGGAAAGATATTCTCAATTAGGTTCTAATATTTTTGGTTTCGCTAAAATCCGGCTTATTTTGAATCCTGTAAATTCATTTGAACTTTGAAATCGAAATTTCAAACTACCGCGCCATTTTCAATTCCTTTTATAATTAAAAATAAATATTTATATTCTAACGATGATTCAAATAAATATATACATTCTAATTCTATTCAAAATAAATTTCTCGTCGTTATTATTTAAAATAATTCATTTTAAATTTTCAAAATTCATTAAAATTGCCAAAATAAAAATTTTAAATTGGCTCAGAATTTCCGGGTTGTTACACATGGTAGGCTAGATTGTCTCGATTCAGAAGGAGAGAACCCTTGCCTTGGTTCATGATGACCAATTTCCATTACGTGACTTTTCGGTTTTAGTTGTAGAACTAGTATGGCGACATGATTTATGGTATCCATGTTGTCTATGATTGGTACATTTATATTTGAAGTTGATTTTGATACTGTACACTTATAGTAATATCAAAATGATTTGATTTAAACGTACCAAGCATGTTCGGCTATTATAAGGGATAACTCTATCCTCCGGCTTGCTTTGCATTGTGTGATGGGACCTGAGTCTTATAATAGCTTCATTTTTCAAAAAGCATTGCATTGTTTATAAATTGTTTCATGCACTGGTATTCTTGGGAGGAAACCCGTTCCATGTTATACGGCGTGGTCCCTTGATTTAGTTTATTTCTAAAGTAAAGTTTTAAATAACTGTTTTAGTTCTCACACCAGTCCCATGACTGACTCAGAGTTTATTATTTCTACCTAAACTCTGGATGCCCCTATTTTCCACATGGGCAGCTAGTAGTTTTGGTTTTGCAAATTTCTATTTTACAGGATCCTTGTTTACAGCTGGAGCTATATTCAGAAAGCTTTGTATCCTTGTATTTCTTTCAGCTGTATTTGTTAATATATTATTTTTCCGCTGCTTTGCAAATTAAATCTTTGATATTTTTCTAATATATATTATTTATACATACTCTGTTATATTCTTGTACTCTGATGTAATTGTTGTAACAACAATGAAATGTTCAATTGTTTGTGTTCTGATTTGTCGTGTTCTCAACTCAATCCGGGCTTTCCCGTAAGGGCGACTTTGGGTCGTTTCAGTATTCCATTATTAATTACTTAAAGAATTATGACCGTTAGGTTCATCGGTAGCATTAATTATAATCAATGGGAATAAAAAGGGAATTAAAGATTAATTGTTGCCTTAGGAAAATATAACCATTATGGTCATAAATGGCAATAACTCTATTAAATGGGAATAATGGAATAAAAAAGGGATTAATGGGTATTGCTTGCCGTTTAAGTTACTAAGTCCAAATAAGGAAATAGTTAAATAAGTATCCTTGGTTAAGAAAAGAAGGATATCATTTTCCTTACTTATACTAGTAAATACAGAAGTTACAAATTAAAAGTTCGAGTTGAACTTGGTAGGTAAATGATGTGAAGCATCCTTAACCATAGGAACCCATGATGATAACTAACTGTGTGAGTATAGTATTTCGTGAAGAGAAACTAAATAGGAATAACTTTATAACGTAGCCCACTTTATTCCCATAAGAAGAGACACAAAAGGCTAATTGGGTACGAACTTGATAATCTTTGCGTATAGTCCGCTTCCTTGGATCTTAAGTGGCTTAGGTCGAGATGTCCACCTGGGAGTAGGTCTTCCAATGTAGGGGTCTTAAATGGTGTGTGTGTGGCCTACCCAAACCGAGAAAATAAAAAATGTCTGATATGGTCATTCTATATGACTACCTATCCTGTGGGAAGTATCAAGCGACTAAGAAGATTATCCAATAAGGTCAGCTAGATGGTAAAGAGAAACACCATCCCCCACCTTACACGGGGTATGGGTTATATGCATGAACGACGGAAGCCGTAATAGCCCAGATTTATGATCGTTTTATTTAATAGTTAAAAATTCTATCAAAAGTTATTTTGGACTTTAATTTAATAATTTTGAATATTTTATTAATATAATAATAATTTAATTCAAAATAGTCGGGATTAGTTAAATTTGTTTTATACTGTAAATTGGACAATATAGAAATATTTATTTTAGTTTGTTTTGAATTATATTAACGTATTCATTTATTAAAAGATGTTTGAACAAATAATTTATAATTTAATTATAAAACGAGCCGCAGCATTGTGGTAGTTCGTAATATTACGTTTTTAACTTTAATTAATAGTACAGGATCCAAAATAAGTCAGATTTCTTTGAAATAAGAAACATCCAAATCTATAGGATAATATTTTTCTAATGGAAGAGAAAATTCAATTTTTCATGTCGTAGATCTTATTTTATGTTCAAATCAAATTTTCAAAAAGTCACTATGTAATTCGTTTATAAATTATAATGATTATTTATATAAAATAAAAGGGTTTTTAAAATTTTGAATATCGACTTGGCTTGAAACTCAACCCGAAGTATTTTATTTTGAAAGTATACGAAATTCTGTTCGAATATGTCTGATAATAATATTTTATTATTATATTGGGTAATTTAAAATTGATTTATTTTAATTTAAATTGGACCTTTAAAAAGGGACTTTATTCAAACGACCTTTGTTTTCAACGAAACAAATTTTGTTAAGACCATAATAGATAATTATTGCTAGATTTCAAGTTTCAAGCCAATTGGAATTATTTTGTGAGCATAGGACAATTAGATGTAAATATATCGACCATTTGGACTCAAACTAGCCCCGTTTTTACAAACGGACTCGGTTTTCGCCAAAACAAGTTTAATTGGGTCCGTAATATCGAATTATAGCTAGACGTCAATTTTCGTCGTGAATGGAGTTTGGATGTTGATTATTGATTAGATGTTGATCGTCGAATTTTGATTCAACGATAGTTGTGTTATAATCAATTGACAGTATTACTTTAGTGTTTGGCAGTAAATGGCCTAAACCTGTATTTTTAGATGTTGATTTGACGTCAGGCGAATTGATGACGTTTCAAGTTATGAAAATTATTTTTATAATTGAATCGAAGTTTCAAGTTTATATTTATATAAATTATCTAAATAGATGTCTTTAAAAATATATCTATATTTATAATCATATTTTACAAGAAATGATTAAATGGTTTATATTGTATATTTTTATGGTTATCATAAGAAAGGAAAGGCAAGTGCTTACTAAAGGATTGATAATCTAAGATAATTGTTTCAAAAGGAAAAAATTAGGCGAGTTTATATTAAATTGATTATATTTTAATTAATTTAATCAGAAGGATTGGAAGAAACCAGTTAGCAGTTCACGGTATTTTTTTTAGTTGACTTAGTCAACAGTTTCAATTGGAGTGTTATTTAATTTATTATTTAATATAGATAGTTTTATCAACTAATTGTTTAAAAACTTAACGTGTATTATCAAAAGTAATTTATTTTTAAATTAACTATGTTTAAAGTGATTATAGAATTATTTTTAAATATTAATCATTCTATTTTGGTTAATAATAAGGAAACTATCTTTGTTAGCTGATTATAACAAAGGTGATAACTTTTAAATTGAAATTTGTCAAAAAAAATCAAGTAAGATTTGATTGAAGTCGGTAAAGTGTTATTTAAAGGAAATTAAAATTTTACGAACAAGGTTGGTAAATAGAAATGGAAAGCTATTGCGATTAAGTTTAAATAAGATTTTTAGGGAAAATAAATAAGATTTCTAAGGAAGAATTTTTTGTAAGGAGATTAATGTATGAATCCAAATTTGACAAAAAGGTTTAGACCTAAAAGCTTGCTTTTGTTAAGTTTACGATATTAAAGGAAATTTACAAATATGAAGTGCGGATTATAAAACTATATGTTAAACGAAATTGTAACGAAATTAATATGATAATAATGTTATCGGGTTTTGAGTTCTAAAATTCTATCTATCTTGAGATAAGAACGTTGTCGATCAAAGTCTGAGAGGTAAATAAAGTACCCCAACTTGAACGATTTCACTTTTATCGAGAGATGGTATTGGTTTCTAATGCTAAGGGAAGTAAAAAGAGGTTTTATGACTATTTCCAGATTAAAGGAAATATAATAGGGATTTTAAAGAGTATTTTCAATGTAAAGAGATATAAATGGATTGATGAGATATAGCGATATTTGCAAAGAGATATAAAAAGAGGATTTTGGAAATATGCCAATAATGGAAATTTATAATTTTGTCTTAAATAATTTGATTTTGGAAAAGAGAATAAGGGTTATACGGGATAGTAGCTTTTGGAAATATACTTATAATATCCATAAGCGAGAATTTATATGGATAAGTGTTTTAAAGTTAAAATTAATCATTATGGTTATATTATAAGAATACGTCGCTCGACGTTATTTTGGCACAAAAAAGATTTGGTAATTAACTATACTGATTATTTTAAAAGTATAGGCTCAGATAATGAAAATAAGAGAGGTTTGTGTGAAATATAGCTATATAATGAAATAAAGTAAATGACAAGTTAGGTTTGAGGATGTTTATGCTAAAAGAAAGATAAGGGTTGAATTTGATTTCTCGAAACAAAACAAAGAAGATTTGCTGAAATAAATTATAGAATCAGATTTAAATTGATATAATGGTTTTGAATGAATGGAGCCTGAGCTGCCAAGGTACTGATCGATACTGTTTGAGTTGATAGTTAAAACCACAACTATCAATGGAATATTGTTATTGGACCTTTGATGAGTTAGTTCGAAGAGACAGGGATGAGAACTAGACCCAGGACCACTTCGAACCAACTGTGTGCTTGGGACTAACGTGCAGGCGTATAAAGAAGGAGCATTGAAGACCGTTGATCTTCAAGAACGGAAGAACTAGTCGTTGGATATCTCTAGGACGCTTCTGGAGATATTTTTACTTGTGATTCTATCGTGATTGATATCTTCGGATTATTTGAATAAAACAAAATAAAATAAAAAGATTTATTTACATTAGATCTGCTAAGCCTTATTTAAATGATCTTTAATTCTATAGATTCAAATATCAACTTATTTGGATACGTTTAAGTTAAAACATAAGTATTAAACTAGAAAATTCTTAATATCAACCTTACATGATAATCTTGCTTTTGAATATCGATTTCATAACAGAAGACGATATTAAACTCTAACACTCGTTCCAGACACAAACTAATACGAACTATCGGATAATAGTGAAACCGTTCAAGTTGGGGTATTTTAATTACCTCTCAAACCTTGAGTCGAAATCATTCATATCGTTTAGATTCGTAGAAGTTCGATATCCAAAACATTTGACAAAACCAGAAATTCGTAAATCCACTTGATTCCTAAATCTTAAAACAATTTCAAAACAACATTGTTGTTTTGGAAACATTTGTTAAGTTAACTTGTTTAACTTAAATATTGAAACAAAGATATTTAATTAAATAAGTCGATTTAATCTCCTCTTCCTTTGACAACTAAATCATCTTTAAAACTTAATTAAGAAATTAATTAAATTAAAATGCTATCTTGGATATTTTATCCAGATTTAACTTCCCTATTTAACTGCACCATTAACTTGCCAAAAACTGTTAATTAAACATTAATTAACTTCTCCCAACTCACTTAAGAAAATGAATAGTTTAAATGAATACAACTAATCTTTCCTTTTTAAATTAATAATATAATTAATTTAAAACAATCCATTTAATAGTTTCTTAAAAACAATTTATATCCTATTATCAAAACTTAAGTTTATTTCTGAGTTACTCTATAGAAATTATAGCTTAGCAGCCCCAATGGTATATAACAGTTCTTATAATATACGACATTCAAGTGGTTAACCCAATTTGCACAAACAATCATAAAAGTACAATTCAATACTATCAACTGATGATATCTCAACAACATATATTAACTGATAAAATTTGTCAAACTAACATAATAGAAGAAAGGTGATTATTTCTGCTAACTGGGCGTTCAAACAATTTAGTCAATTAAATATATAGTGCAACAGTGTTTATTTCCACTAACAGATGTCCATATAATATATAATTGTGATTAACGTAATTAAATACGACTTTAATAAATCAATTAATTGAACAAATAATTTATAATTCACTGAATTATAGATTATTACTGATCAATAGTTTATACGTTAATTTAGTTCGATTATTTTTACATGATATTTCGTATTAGACCTACTTTTGATTATTTGTTAAATCAATTTACTTTAATTTAAATCGTTTAAACTCGATAACTACGTCGAGTTCCTTACACAGGCTAACGTTCAACTCAATCACACACAAGCCAAATCTATTTGAATACATATCCTTGATCTAACTTAAGTTGTAAACATCAATATATATATATATTATATTTAGTATTACAACTTAAAAACAATTTTCTTTTTATTTATTTTTAATGGGCCGGGCCTTGAGAAATCATCCCACACACACATATAAATTTACCAATATATATATATATATAATTTACCAACCTATTTACATATATATATATATGTATGTATATATTATAATTAATTTAAATTTAAATTTAATTTTTTTTAATAAAACTGGGCCTAGACCAGCCCATTAACCCAGAGATCCATGTACAAAACTAAACCACCTGCACCCAATAGCTCCTATCATTTTATCCCTGATTTCCCTTATTCTTTCTTTCTGTTCTTACCTTCAGATATTCGAGTGCATATTATGCACTAGTGCACGTGCACCGACGTCCGACCGACCATCCTCCAACTCCGATCACCCCTACATGTGTATCTCCACTCCCTGATCCCATCCCCAAGACCGGATCGTGCTCTGATCCACCCACTCAAAAACTAGTTGTGAACCCGAACTCAATCAAAAGCCAGAACCACCATTCTGCCTCCAGATGCCACCGCAACACTTCAGACTTACCTAGACTTCGGTCAGAGGTAGGTGACAACCAAACCTATTATTTCACGTATGTGTGATCATTCCATTTGTCCCCACGGTGGCACTGTTAACTTGAGGCCAAAAAAATGACACAAAATCATTGATTCTACCTCGTTTACAAAAATCACAACATAGAAAAATTATATTGCATTTTATCCATGATCTCCATGCCTCAATGCCCCTCAGGATTCCACGCCATGGTACTTGATGGTCAAGACTCCTAAATTTTCCTAGTATATGTTTTCTGATCATCCCAACATACCACAACAACCATGTTATTAAAAATCAGAAATTTATGTTAAAACTCATGATTTTCAGGTATGATCGCATTCATATACCTGAAATTCAATAATTCAAAGATTAATATTTGAGTTTAAAAACCCTTTTTGTTGTATTTTTATATATATATATATATATATGTGTGTGTGTGTGTGTGTGTGTGTGTGTATTTGAAGTTAAACTGTTTTTAAACTAAACTTTAGACAAATATGAAATTCTTTCGTGTTGAACTTTTATCCTGAAACAACTAGGTTGTTGATTTTTAAGGTTAGTGGGGGATATATATATATATATATATATATATATATATATATATATATATGAGGGCGGCTATTAGGACACAAAACTAGACATAAATATAGAGACACAGAATCTTGACCATTAGATCTTTTTGTCTTTATGTGGAGAGGTGGAATTCAGGGGGAGATCCAATGGTGTAGATCTTGTGTCCCCTTATTTGTGTCTATTTATTGTGTTTAAATAGACTTTCCCTATATATGTATATATATGTACGTATGTATGCATATGTATATGTACACACACACGCATATATATATATATATATATCCAGTTTAACAGTTGTAGATATCATTCCAGTGATTCAAGCCACCAAGGGGATATGCATATCTAATAGATACACTCAGTAGTAGTTATATTAACATGTATATATAGTTGAGCTCAACACATAAAAACTCCTGAAATCAGTTTAGAAAAGGAAATTTTGAAGCATACTTACCATGTCCAGTGTCTCTTATGGTTCTAGGTTTTAGTCTCTGTTTCCAGATTTTGTTTCACTACATTTGATACATATTCCAATAACAGGCAGATATATACATATATATGGCATCAAACAACCTAACATTCAGGGAATTATTAAACATGATTTAAAAAATGAGGTTTACACACATAAATTTCTCAATGTTTTTCAATGTTCCAAGTTATAGGGTTTTATATTCATTCCACATTTCTTTTCTTTTCTCTGCCATTGTTTCCATTCAGGCCTTTTATTTATTCCAAGTTCTTAGTTCAGTATGAAAGCTACATCAACACACACACACAGAGATACACACACACACACACACACACACACACATATATATATATATATGTATTTTCATAGTCAAATATAAAAGGGAAACCTGCACACATATGGTCACTGATTGGGTCATTCTAGTTTCCAGGTTTATACTAGCTAAATCTATTATATTTAAAACCGTATATACATATGTTTATATACTACTGTACACAAACATAAATAGTTTAAGTGGGGTAATAAGGGAGTTATACCTACAAAGTTGAGCACTGTATTCAGGTTCTAGGCATATACTTTAGTTCACTTCCTTGTTATGCTTTCTTAGGCTTTGTCCAAAGCCTTCTGCCATTAATTTGCTCGAGATTTTGGGTTCCTAATCTACAGATTCTGTGTGAGTGATAGGTAAGGGTATATGTTGGTAACTATAGGTGGATAAAGGAGGCTCAATTCAGGTAGGCTTTGAAGTATGCAGACATATGCATTAGTCTGTTTAGGGGTTTTGATGTTTATGGATGTACAATTCAAATCAAAATCTTCTAAGTTTGATCCTAAGCAACACAACTAAGTCGTGTTGTTCTCTGCACTATAGTTCATATGTATATCCTTATAAATACACACACACACAATTCTTCCTTCGTTCCTAACCAAGAAAAAACTTATCTAATGGATTTGATCTTCTTTTGTTTCCTTAGTTCCTAACCAAATTTACTTGCTTACATATGCATACACTGATGAATAAAATAATTTTAAATATACACTTAAAATTTATAATAATTGCTTATTCGGAATGTCTAAAATATTTAAATCCAAAATTATTTTTTTGAATTTAATTACTAGTATCTATAAATTAAAGATTATAGAATTATTCCAAAACTGGGTCGTTACATTGTATCCACTACCGAGCGTAGTTTTCTTACTACGGTACATAAAACCAATCAGATCTTATGTTGCTCATCCGGTTGATCCTTTCCATCACCACTCGTCTTCCCACAGCGGACTTAAAGAAAAGGATGGACGGATTATCTTTATGGTATTTAAAGTCGAAGAGGTAGACAATGTCATTAAAGGAAGGCTCACGGTGCAGATATTCCCCGTAGATGATATACAAGGAGAAGTGATATGCATAAGCAGTTGGTTGTGAAAAGTTAATGTGTACGACTTAGGCAAGATCTTTATATGGATATAGCGGAATGGTAAACAATAAACTAACTAGTAAGCTACAATAGTTATGCAGGTAAAACTAAGCTATAGAGATATATCACAAATAAAATAAAGTGTAGTAAGTAAAGACACCAGGAATTTTATACTGGTTCGAACTTCCCGCCCTATGTCCAGTCCCGAAGTTCCTCTTTGAAATTCACTATCACGCCCTCTCTTAACCTGGAGGAATAGGTCTCAATACACCCAAGCACCAACAAGGATGTCCACGCCTGAGCACCCACACCGAATTTCAGAAAAAACAAATGTTTTGACTTTTGAATGTGTTCTCTAATCAACACGGAATAGTCACAATGAAGTACAACCTTCCTATATTCTTATCCTCAAGTATTTGAAGTGTGTGCGAAGATTGAAGGAAGTATGTTGCTTGTTGAATCAAGTGATTTGAAATATTATCAAAGATTCAACAAGTGACTTGAATTTAAGATAGCTTTAGAATGCAATGAATAGAGAAGTGCAAATCAGAAATTAGAGAGAATATGTGAGAATCGGTGATTTGGAAAATATGTTTGTAGTGCTTATATAATTGTAGAAGAGTATCATTCTTTCATGAAAAGTTTCAGCAAGGAGTTGTATCCATTTCTGTTCATAATTGAAGAGCGGTCTCTTCATGAAAGAAGGCGGCTCTTCACGAATAAGACTATTAATCTCTGATCAGTCGACTGGTAGAAATGACATCAGTCGACTGTTTAAGAATAAACTTCATATATATTTAAATATGCTTCAGCAACTTACCGTTACTGGACTTTTGGTTTATGACTAGTCGACTGGTTACAGAACCAATCTAGTATCAGCTGGTATGTAGAGAATATATATATATATATATAAACTAAAAATTCGTGTCGCTTCAATGGAAAAGATAGAAAAGGTATGTGCACATTTTATATGGAGAGGTGGATATCATAAAATCAAATTTGCGGATCTCTGCAGACCCAAAGAAAAAGGGGGTGTAGGACTGAGAAACATAAGAGACATGAGAGACATTTTTACTCTCAAACAAGGTTGGAAAATAATTACTAGTAAAGGTTTATGGGCAATATGGATGAGGCAACAATGCTTAAAAGATAATTTCTAGCAAATGGCAGTGGATAACAATGCATCACCAAACTAGAAAGCTATTCTAAAGATGAGAGACAAGCTAGCTGAAAACTGCACTCGTGAATTTGCTACTGGTAAGGACACTAACCTATGGAAAGATCCATGGATATTGGGTAAATCAAAGATTGATATTGTTGGCTGGGACACATACTCTGCCTATGGCTCCCCAAATACTAATGTTGACACAATTATTGAAAACCAAACCCGGAAATGTTAACATTTTCCATGCAACAGGGGTATCACATAGAAAATTCAAGCAATGCCAATTTACACTGGCAGGGAAAGTGATATCAGGGCCTGGAATAATTCTAAAGGAGATTTTGTAATCAAGACAGCATGGAACTCAATTCGAACAAAACGTGAGAACAGAATTTGGAGTAAAACGATATGGGATAAAGCAATTTGCCCAAAAAATCACTGACTGCATACAAAGCTATCATGCAACGTCTTCCTACCGGTAGATTATTTAAATGGGGTATAACAGAAGACAGACTATGTATGTTATGTGATTCATCGGAAGAAACACATGAACATCTTTTCTTTGCATGCGATTACTCTAAAACAATAGCCCAAAATTGCAATGTAAAAATTGATCCTTTGAATCAAACTTGGGATTTATAGGTAATAGCAACATACCTGGTCAAGCACCCAAAAATTGATCGTCTGAT